>CM035427.1:40330989-40340989 GCA_020310875.1 Ceratopteris richardii
TTGTCCTTGTTCGGCGGCCGTCCAGCACTTTTACATTTAAGGCACTTGTCCGGGTTCATCCGTCCTGGTTCGTCGGCCCTCTAACACTGGCACGCACGGTGGACTCGAACCCGCAGGTGCATTACTGTCTTCATCATCCTTTTGCACTGCCTGTAGGTCTATTCCAGGGTTTGACTCCCCAATCCTTTCTGACCGTACTTGTTCCAGTGGCGGAACAAGTATAGTCAGCCATCTCCTACGAAAAAGTGTCCAGCTATTTTGAACACGACTATCCAATTGCTGTTTTAATAAGTCTATGTCCATATTTGTCATTAATGTGGCATTTAGTTCTACGCCTTCATCTTTTAATACCTGCCTTTCGAACTCCTGCAAAACTTGTATCCTTGACTGCAAAATTTCATTTTCGGCTTGCAGGTTAGCATTCAGGGTAGAAAAACTTGACATTTCGGCTTGAATTTGTGTTTGGATATTTTGCTGCCACTGATTAAAGTCTTGAGCACACTTTTTTGTGGTGATCAATTCTGCCATTAGTTGCCGGTTGTTACTCTGTAACACCGATATTAAAGCTTCTTTGTCATCCAATTCTTTTTGCATCTGTGTCATTAATGAATTGGACTTAGTCATCGTGGCGAGTAGTAATTCGTTTTTGTGCTGAAGCGTTTGTTCTTGTTGCCGCAAATATTGAGAAACCTCTTGTAGTTTGTTTTGCATCCTTATGACAAAATCGGGTTGGAGATCGTCTGGTAATTGCTCTGGACTGGCAGTTGGCAAGTTGTTTGCCATTCGTCGTTTAATGGACAGCCGAAACGGCGTCCCTACGGTCTGGTTCTGTGCGCTGTTACCTGTGTGGAAGAGAGGTGCAGACGAGGTGGAGGGTTGAGCTGCTTCCTCAGGCTCTGTGTGGTGTTCTGTATCGATTCGATCATGTTCATCGGAATAAAAATGGGGGGACCAGTGTAGCTGCTTATCCTTTACTGATTGGACAAAATTAAATATAGCAGCTAAATAGGCTGCTAGTCTACTGTTGGTGTGGGATCTTCTCTTATCCCCGACAATGATTTGTGCGTAGAGGTGGTTATACAGCCAATGTGTCCAGCTAACGGGACCTCCTTCTTCGGCATGTAATAGGGGGGAAAAATTTTCTTTCGACATTAAGTCGAATTTCACTAGTAAACAGAGCTTTTCTAAATACCATTTAAATTGTTCTCGTCGGGGATAGGTGGCATTTTTCAACATGAAATACCGTCGGGGGCCTTCACAGTCGCCAAATTCCTTCCTCAGATCCTCATTCGAACATTTAAGATAGCGGGCGCCATCATAAAGTGGTAGTTTAAATACGGCTGAGACTAGCTGGGGCGAAAATCGTACCTGATTTAGAATGAAGCCGCTTGTTTGTCGCATGCTATGTAATTGGTCCGCTGCATCGTCATTAGCAATCCACTGCTCCCATGGTAATTGGGCAAACTGAAGGAGCCCTATCTTTCGTAGCCAGTCCTCATTCTTTTTCGAATTGATGTCGAGGTCGATTTTAAATTCGGTGGAGAATTTATGCTGAGTCTTTACTGATGCAGAAGTTACTGCGTCATCTGCTTCATCTTGTAGGGTAGTATCTGTTGTCGTTACCACGTGGGTCTGTGTATTGGCGCGCTTTCTGAGTTGCCATCGGAGTAAGTCAGATTCCGACATGCTTGTTGAAGGGTTGCTGAGAAGAATATGCTGGAAGTTGCTAATTGGCGCTGAATCTCGAAGAATACTAATGAAGAATGCTGTGCTCTGTATACTCATTTTATGAACACCGGTGCTGGAACGGCCATTTGCTAAACTGATTGTATGTCAGTAGGACATGACTCTTCCCTCCCTTGATAATATTTGTATCAGAGTAAAAATCATTATGCCGCGTGTTACTCCATAGATTGGTGCTAAACTGAACAAGACCTTGCATGTGCGAAAATGTCAGAAAACCAAAAGTTGCTTATCATACTCATTGCAACTCCATCGTTACATTAAGAATTAGGATGGGCGAATATACTTATTCTTCTATGAGACCTTCGAGATACATACTCCTAGCCGATCTAAATGTGCGAGCTATCTTTTTCTTAAGGGTTTCTAATAGTTGTTTTAGCGTGTCGGGCTCTAAAACCTGCGCATCTATTCTAACAGAGCTAAGCGCGATTGCTTCGGTGAGCACGTTTTCGGCCTGGGTCTGCACAAAAGCTTCCTGTAGATAGAAATCGTTGGATAGGGCGGCATCCCTGGAAGTCTTCATTTCGGCCAGTTTGGTCTTCAGCTCTGTAATACACTCCTTCTGGTTACGCACTTGGTTGTCTAGGCGTTCATACTGCTGGGTTTGGAAGTCGAGAGTTTTCTGACACGCATCTCGTTCTCTGCGCATTTTGTCGATATCCTTGAGGTATTGTCCTTCCCGTATCAGTTGGCGTTTTAGGATACTGTTAACCTCATTTGCACATTCTTCGGCTCGTCGTAACTGTTCTTGGATTTGTTCAGTTTCTTTTTGTTGGTCCTGGTTCTTCTGGATGGATTCCTGCAATTGAGTCTTTGTCTCTACGATCAATTCTTCGAGAGAGGCGTTGATTTCTTCGTTTTCGTGGAGGGTGGCCTTCAGGGCTCGGATTTCTTCATGCGCGGCGTGTAGGAGTCGTTCTTTGGCTGCAAGTTGCTTGAGGGCTGTATCTCTTTGCTCTACTAGCGTCTGTTCTGCCGAGAATTTGGCTTGGAGCTCTGCTAACTGCGTCTGTAGCTGATGGTTCTCAGTCTTTGTGGCTTCGATTTCTTCCTGGAGGGGGGTGATGTCAGCTTCCAGGACGTCTACCTTGGATTGGTATTCGGCCTTCAGGTTGTCCGTGGCTTCCTTAAACTGTATGGGCAGTTGGTGTGATAAATGCATGAGGAACTGCCCCATGGAGGCTAGTTCCGAAAATACGTTGGGTGGTGGTGGTGGTTGACGAGGCTGAGAGGAGGTATCGGTGAGTAGGTTTTGGGAGTTTGGCGGAGAGTAATTAGGGGAGGAAGAGGAGGAGGGTGTAGGTTCAGAACCGGGTCGGCGGGATGGTTCCGGTGGGAGGTCGGGGTTGACAGGTGGGGTGTGCAGAACAGAGTCAATCGTGGTTACCTTGGCAATTGTCGGTTGTTCGGTTTCTGTATGATTGATGGCTGCGATGAGATTATCCAGTGCTTTTGTGGCGGATTCCGGTTCGTCCTGTTGATGCTCGGATTCCTTTTCGGTGGACACTATCTCTGTGTCTGCTTGGTTTTGCTGGTCTTGTTGCTCTGTCGAGGCGGTGTCGTGGTATGTTTCTTCTTGGTTATCTTCTTCGGCGTCGTGTTTCTTTCCGGCGGATCCCTGGACTTCGCTTTCGGAAGAGCTGATCCGGATTCGCTTAGTGCGGAAGAGTTGATTGATCTCTTCGTCGTCTTCTTCAGTTTCATCGAGAGGTTGTGCTGATTCTTCGTGCCTAAGTGCTGGGCCTGTGGGTGGGGGTTGTGCGGCGAGAATGGTTGGGAAGAGGAAGGAGATGATGTGGGGAAGGCGAGAGCGCAGAGAGGTGCCTTTCTGGAGTTGTTTTACTATCGCGACGGATTCCTTATGAATGCATTGGAAGAAATAAGAGGCAAAGTTGACAGGTTCGCGGGTGGCTAACTCCAGGGCGGAATAGAAGGGGCGAGAGATGCCGTAGGTTCGTTTTTGCAGGTTGAGGATTGCTACGAGGAACTGTAGGGCGGATCGTTCGGGTTCTGGGCGGCAGAGGATGGCATATTCGTTTGATGAGGAGCGGGGGAAGAGTTCGGTCATGCGAGCTACAGGGATGCTAGGGCCATTTTCGCGTCCTTGCGGGGTGAGGCGGTAGGCTGCAGAGAAGGCTTGGAAGGAGATGACGGTTCTATATGGGAGGGAAGGGAAGACCCACTGTCGTTCGGTGATGGGGAATTGGGCGATGGCGTGGATGATCTGCGCGGAGAAGGGGTGGGCTTCCACTGAGTGCCAGGGCAACTCAGCGAAGTTGGCCAATCCTCTGCAGCGCAGGTATTCGCCGACGTCTGTCGGGATACCATCACTGAAAGCAGCGTAGTTGGCTAGCACTTCCATGGTGTTTACGAGCACACTTACAGGCAACACAGAAGACAGGGATAATAGGTATAATCTCGAGAACACAATAGCGTTTTTGGCTCAACCGAGGGGGTTAAATAAGGAGAACACGGTGGGGGGTGGGTATCATTGTGCGGTGCGGGAATGATACTGTTTGCATGCTGGCGTGCGTGCTTGAGTGACCGGTAGGGAGGGGCGGCTGGTAACATAAAGATTCGTACAAAACACGACTAAAAAGGGAGAAAACGCAAAAAATTTATACAAAACGCGGTTCACCGCTGAATAATTTAATGCGTACTAGTAGGGGGATAATACGGCCGCAGCTTCGACCCATTGATTACCTTTGGAAGTGGATTTCCGGTCAACGTAGTCAACCGAAAAGTTGCCGGACCGATTTGTTCTGAGATTTTGAAAGGGCCGAACCATCGTAGTTTGAATTTTCCTGCTGCTCTATCCGATTTTGCGTTATAGAAGAGTACAAGCTGGCCAACCGAAAAGATTGGAGTCTTCAAATATCGATCGTGTGTCTTGGCTTGCCTTAGTTGTACTTCGCGCATAGTTAAAAAACTGAGCCATCGGTGCTCATCAAGTTCTCTGAGTGCGTCCATTCGTGCTGTCAGCGAATATTCCGGTAGCATCTTCTGAGTGATTGCTACACGCAGACTTGGGATGACTATTTCCATGGGTGCTATTGCTTCTAAGCCATAAGCTAGTTTGAAAGGTGTCAAGCCTGTTGTTACCTTATATGTAGTCCAGTATGCCCATAATACTGCAGGTAGTAGTTGATCCCATCTTTCCGGTGCTTCCATGATCAATTTCCGGAGGATATTCAACAGTGATTTGTTTGTACTTTCGGCCAATCCATTAGCACGTGGATAATAAGGAGAGCTAAATTTATGTGTGACCTGGAATGATTGTGTAAGGGCCTTCATTAGATTGTTTACAAAATGAGTGCCTTGATCTGAGACAATTTCCAGGGGTAAGCCAAATCGTGGGAAGACATCCGTGAGTAGGCATTTTGCTACCGTAACCGCTGTAGCAGATCGTAAAGCCCAGGCTTCTGCCCATCTTGTTGCATAGTCTGTACAGGTTAGTATGTATCTGTTGTTAGTGAAGACTGCTGGGGGTGTGATTGGACCGATAAAATCTAGTCCCCATTTCTGAAATGGTTCGAGTGGTAAGATGGGTTGCAGAGGAAAAAGATGCCTTTGCAAGGGCTGACCAGTCCTTTGACAAGTATCACATTGTTTAACAAACTGTGCGACATCTCTGTACATCGTTGGCCACCAGAGACCTCCTTGCAGAATTTTCCGGTGAGTTAAGTCTACTGCAAAATGGCCACCGGAAGGAATTGAGTGCGCCAAAGTGATAACTGAATTAACCTCATGAGGTGGAATACAGCGAAGTAAGATTCCGGTATGATCTGCATAATATAGTTCTCCTGCTACTAGCCGGAATCGGCGGCTAAAGGCTGCCAATTTCCTTCGAACTGCCTTGGTCGTCTCAGATGGGAAGCATCCTTCGGTGAGAAAAGTTAGAATCTGATCATAGTATGTAGATGGTGCTTGTGGGTTGGCCGTTTCATCGGATAGTGGTTCAGCATTATAAATCGCAGGAGTCCTTTCATCTATGCCTACCGGAGCTTCACCGGAATCCAGGCGAGATAAGAAATCTGCTAGGGCATGTGCTTTTCCGGGTTGGTGAATGACTTCATAATCAAATTCCTGCAAGAGTAGCACCCATCGGGCTAATCGTCCGCCTAGATGTTGTTGTCTTACTAGATACACAAGGGCAGCATGGTCCACATGAAAGGTAAACTTCCGGCCTAGTAGATAATGTCTGAACTTTTTGATTGAGTAAATCAATCCTAGACATTCTCTTTCAGTAGTGGAGTAATTCTTTTCTGCCGGTGCAAGCCTTCTACTAGCGTAATAAACAGGGCGAAACCACTTATCTGTTTGCTGCATCAGAATACTGCCAATTGCAATATCTGAGGCGTCGACAAAAACATGGAACGGATTGTCCCAGTCCGGTGGTTGTAAAATTGGGGCTTGCGTCAGGAGATACTTGAGCCGATCAAATGTAGTTTGACATTCTTCAGTCCATTCCAACTGTCGGGGAGTTTTTGTGATTAGCCTGTTCAGTGGTACTGCGAGGTGAGCAAGCCACCGTAAGTGTCTGCCATGCCATCGTATTTGACCCATAAAACGCATTACTTCTTTTGGAGTTGTGGGTACCGGGGCTTCTAAAATTGCCGAAATCTTATCTGGATCTACTCGGATACCTTGAGCAGATACAATATGCCCAAGTAGTTTGCCACATGAAACCGCAAACACGGATTTGTTTGGGTTAAGACAGAGTCGATATTCTCTACACTTTTGAAAACAACATCGTAAATGACTTAAATGTGCTATCATCTTCCCAAAGATTGAGAAGTTGTCAAGATATACTTGCATGAATGAAGTGAGATAAGGAGAAAATATCTCCTGCATACATCGCTGAAATGTGCATGGTGCATTTCTTAATCCGAACCACATTACGGTGCAGGCGAAGACACCCCAATTTGTAATGAAAGCAGTTTTTGGTATATCTTCTTCAGCCATTCTAACCTGATTGTAACCGCTGTATCCGTCTAAGAATGAATACATTTCGTGGCCTGCTACCCTATCAAGCATGGTATCCAAAAAGGGGATCGGGAAAGGATCTGGTACTGTTGCTGCGTTCAATTTCCGGTAGTCTACACAGATTCGTAGTTGCTTATTTTTCTTTGGCACAATCACAATTGGTGAAATCCATTCAGCATGTTCTACTGGTACGATGAATCCTACTTTTAATAATCTATCCAGTTCGGCTTTTACCTGTGATGCATAATTGGGATTCATCCGATAGCTGGGCTGCCTACTTGGTTTAGCTTCAGGCTTCAGCATGACTCTGTGCTGATATATGCGCGGATCTAATCCTTTCATATCTTTGTAATCCCATGCAAAGACGTCTGAGAATTCGCGAAGGAGCTGAATCAAATTAGCCTGAAAGATTTCCAGTAAGTTTTGTCTTATTTTTACAGGTCGAGGATGGTCCTTGTCTCCTAGATTGTACATGATCAGCTGGTCTTCAGGGGCATAAAATTGTTGTGGGTTCTCTGTATCCTCTGTTGGCTTGAATAGTGGTTGTAATTTAGTATCTGCTTGTTCAGACTTTTCGGTGATAGCTACTACTGCACAAACTGAAGTGTTCCAGTTATTAATGACGGACTGTAGATCAATAGTTCCTAGAGACATTAAATCGGCGTTATTCTTCAGAAATTGCTCTTCTTCATCATCTGATAGTCCATCTAACATATGAACTGGTTCAGCGAGATAAGGTCTGGCGTGAAGTTCGTAGGGTTGTATAACATCTAGTTTTACCACATATTTACGATTGGCATCTTTGAATGTGAGCTCTTGCGCAGACCAGCCCTGTATTACCTTTGCATGCTTCAGCCAAGGTCGGCCGAAAAGAAGGTTGTAACCCAAGGTGGATTCGGGCAGATCTAGTATAACAAAAGTCATTTTGAAAGTCGTACCTTGTAGAGTAATGGGTACATTCCATACAAGTCCTACGGGATGGACTCTAGATTGATCAGCCATTCTGACAAAGAATTGAACTGGTTCGATTTCAGTCCAGCCTAACTTTTTACATAATGCTGCTGTTGCAATGTTTACGCCGGAGCCTCCGTCAATTAATACCTGCGTGATCTTCTGATTCTTATACCATACTGTAATCAAGGGCACTGCATGATCAACCGTAGAATCAGATTCCGGTTGAACTGCGGCAGTTGCCGAAATGCACGAGGGTGCCGGGCTAAAATGTTGTTGAAACTGCTGCCGGATTCCAGGTACTAACGCCAAAAGTTGGCCAAGAGGTAAGGTGATAGATGCCTTGGATAAAATTTCCCAGGCCTGCTGAGATTGGTTATCCTGCTCCTTTGAACTTGAGGTCTCTGCTGTTGCCGATGTATCTGCTGTTATGTCTACTACTGATGGTTGTTCTGCTGCTGCTTCCTCTTGTTGCATTCCTTCCTTTGCTGACGAGGTCTGAGTCACCGGAATGGGTTCTGGGAACACTGGTGGTTCTGTGGCGGTCCAGTGACTAACCTTGTTATACATCCTATGTTGTTCTCGTATCCCTGGTTCAAATACTTCTGCTGCTGGTTGCAGTTGTTTACCTGATCGGGTTTGGACTGTAGCAGTTTGCGTTTCTACCGGAGTAATTTGTACCATGTTGGCCATTGGGTTTTGCTGCTCCTTCTTCCTTTGATCATACTCCGCTGCGTCTTTGCAATATCTTCTAATGTGTCCGAATTCACCACAAAAATGATAGCGTGGCGGTGGTAAATTGGGGTTTTCCGGGGGTGGTCCGTTCTGCCATCGGTTGGCGTTATAATTGTTATTCCTTTGTCCTCGGTAGTTCCGATATCCCTGTGGCTGGTTGTTTCTCAGTTGCGGAGGTACATAGTGATTCGCTGCCTGTCCATGTTCTTGAATAACAGCATTGACTGTTGCTGTTCCCTGTATTCTGGCATTGTAGACACAATTTCCGGTGGAGTGTCGGGCAGTGTTGCAGATAGCGCAGAATGTTTGATTTAGCGCACAGTTAGCACTTGTATGCCCTGAATTTTTGCACGTGGTGCAGTATACTTGCCTGGTTATATCCTCAGTCATATTTTTGTTTGTCCTTAACCATTCCAAGTCTTTTGAAAATCCACCAACCTTGGATTCCAACTGTAGAGCCATTGCAATGACTGCATCCAGTGTCATTGCTCCAACACATCTGATGATCATAATCTGCTTCAGTTGTGGGGTTAGTCCATTGATAAACCATTGAGAGATGACATCGTCAGGTAGATTAGCATGTGCCTGTGGTATCTGCCGTAAATGTGTTCTGAAGAGAGTAGCGTATTCCTGGACAGTCTGATTTGCCTTCTGTCGGTTGCTCTGTAGATACTCAAAGATTTCAGCAGGATTCTTCTTTAGTCTGAATCGTTGTAGAAAGGCATCTCGTACTGCATCATAGGTACCGAAATGATTAATGTCGTATTCCGTAAGCCATCTAGCCGCTTCATTGACCAGAGTAGATTGAAAAACAATGGCCTTGTACGCCTGATCTGGTGGATGGTTAAGTACTGCATAACTTATCTCAAAAGTTCGTACATGAGCGTCTCGGTCATCTCCTAGGAATCCACCGAATTTCGTGTAGGTTACTCCTGTTGGAGGCGGCCTCGGTTGACCTAACTGTTGTTGTTGTTGTTGTCCGTTCATCGTGGGTGTCTCTGGTCCTTCTTCTGTATTTTGAGGTTGCTTAGTTGAACTATCAGAATCTGGGTCGCCAGATGGCGTGCCTTCCGGTGTGCTGTTTTTGTGCAGGATACTTCGGACCTCAGCTTCGAATAGGTCTCCCTCTTTCTGGATGTCTAATATCCGAAATCTTTCTTCCAGACACGCGGGTCTGGCTGAGGATTCTGCAAAAAATGCTAATCCTTGACCACCAGTTGGTGTTTCTATTACCGGAATATCACCGGAATGAGCTGACAGTCTACCAGACTATAGCGTTTTTTCGCTTTTACTGATTCCTTTTCCTAGAGTTTGTCTAATCTCCAGCGGCGTCTTGATAGATTCTGGAATTACTATACTTTGGTTAGGCTGGGTCGAGGTGACACCAGCATGTACCAAAGGCGCTGATCGTTCCACCGGAATATGACCGGAATTAATTCTAGCGTCCTTAACTTGCTCGACCACTGAGTCAGGTCGCGTTATACCTTCTTCTCCTAGAGTTGTTTTTTGTACTTTTCTTGTTCCCGTCGTCTGGGTCCTAGGATACGTTTCACCAGACCAAGTAACCGGCATGTATCATTGCCCA
>CM035427.1:40377047-40382047 GCA_020310875.1 Ceratopteris richardii
GGAGAATTAGATGTCATTAGACACTTTAGAAGTGAATAAGATATCTCTCATCACTGAGGTGTAAATTTTCCAAGAATGAAGAAATGTTGCGCCCGATCTTTCTGAGTATTCTCCTTCTGTGTTGAATCTTTTGTGAAATGGTTTTGTACAAGTCTGAGTCTATAGTGATTGACCTTTGTACAAATTTTCAGCTTCTAATCGTGATCAGGCTGAGAGAATTGAGTGTAGGAACATTTACATGTGTAAATGGGAAGAAGAGAATTTGCAGGAGGCGCAAAATTCCATGCTTATGTTTTGGTCAGTTCTCCTTTCATAGTGTAAAGTTTTGAGCAAGCAAGCACTCATTCTTTAAGTTGGAAGGTAAGCTATCTATGTCTAAAAGCATTTGCATGAACGGGTTCTAGATTGAGAGAACCAAGTGTTAGAAGTTACAGGTGTCTGAATCAACTTCTCAAAAGAACAATTTTAGACATAGGTGACTTGATAAGATCATTTCTCAAGATCTACTGAGTCTTTTGGAATGATTGAACTTGGACGAGGTGCGCAAACTATAGGCAACACCTTGTGCAAAGTTTTATAAAAAACTTTACACATTTGATAAGTCAATGAGAGAGATATGTGCAGCACACTTTCTGAAGAATCATCTTCTTCACAGTTTGATCAAAATTTTGATAATTGTTCATTAATCCTCTAAATTGGTGAGTGTTTTGAGTTACTCTTGATATAGAGGTGCTCTAAGTTCAAGAGTAACTTGTTCTTTTGGAGATTAACACTCTCCATCAGCGGTATCAGAGCAGGAAAAATCAAAATTGAAGAATGGAAGGATCCCGACTTCTTTAGTCATAAAGAATTCAACATCTGAAGATTCAAAAGGTGAAAGCTTGAGAGCAAAGCTTGAGAAGGAGGCTATACGACATCAAGAAAGACAAAAGGAACTTCATTCGAAGCAAAGGTACATCTAGTACTCATAAAGTTTGAAGAATTCAATACACAGGTGAAGAAAGGATGGGAGATTCTCTTCAAATAGAGAAATTGGATAGAGAGAACTATGCAGCATGGTCAATGAGGATGGAGGCTCAAGCTAGGAGCATTATTTACATGGCAGTCAATGATTACTTGCTACCTCACATTAGAGGTCTTGAAAGTGCAAGTGATATATGGAATGCTTTGGAGGAGCATTTCCAAAACACCGCAAAGTCTAGGAAGGCATCCTTGTGGGCAGAATTTACCACATTTAAGAAGAAGGCCTCTCAATCCATCTCAGATTATGTAACAAGGATGAAAGACATTGCAGATGCATTAGGAGCTGTTGATGAAGACCTTGAGGAGGATAAATTGGTAAGGCAAATCTTTACAGGGTTGAGAGGTCATGACAAATGGAAGCCATTGATTTTGTCCACTGAATTATCACTAGATCGTTTTACTCTTGATTTAAATCAATTGCTAGGTCACATGCTAACCTTTGAGCAGGATGTCAAAGGTGAAAGTGATAAAAGTGCAGGTCATGCAATGTATTAAAAGGATAAGAAGAAGAATATCAAAGGGAAGCAACAAGCAAATGAAGAGGAAGGTACAACTAGCCAAGCTAACTTCCTAAGAGGAAGAGGAGGTGGCAAAGGTAGAGGAAGAGGCAGGAGTAATAAAGATGGAGTCAATGCTTGCTAGATTTGTGGTAAGACAAATCACTTAGCTAATGATTGTTGGCATAATACTCAGAGTAATGGTGGATATAATCAGAACTTTAATTCAAGAGGAAGAGGTGGCAGAAATCAAAGAGGTAATTTCAGAGGTAGAGGTAGTAGAGGTTACTTTGGAAGAAATACAGGTAGAGGATTCCAAAGTCAACAATACAACAATACCTACTACAATTATGCTTCAGATCACAAGGAGGATTCAACATTGATAATGAATGCAACTTGTGAAAGGACAAGTGAAGACCAAAGAGTCTTCTACATTGAATCAGGGTGTAGCAATCACCTGAGTGGCAACATAGCTTTGATGACTGATTTGGAGAATAAGATAACTAATCATGTTGTTCAAACAGGTGACAATACAAAGCACAATGTGAAGTGAGTTGGATCAGTGAAGGCCCAAGATGGTAGTACCCTCTTGAGTAAGTTTTTGTATGTTCCTACAATTCCTAAGAATCTGATAAGTGTAGGACAAATTCTTGAAAAAGGTTATGAAGTTACGTTCATTAATGAAGGAGTGTTTGTGGAAGACCCTAGCAATGGGTATAAACAAATTGTTTTAGGGAAAAAAGAAGGAATATTGTTCACATTGAAGATACAAGGTAATTTTGGTCATGCCTTGTTCACTTATGGTGGACATAAGATGTCTGAGTTAGATCTTTGGCACAAGAGGCTTGGACATTTCAATGAAGAGGTATCAAAGATATGGTTAACAATGGTTCAGTGCTTGGATTGCCTAATGTTGCAGGTCAACATATGACATACAGATGTGAGGCATGTCAATTAGGTAAGGCTCATAAGCAATCTTATTCCAAGTATGGTTTTATGTATTCAGAGAAGCCAGAATTGGTACACAGATGTGTGGGGACCATCAAAGGATTTCAGTATAAATGGCTCAAGGTATTATGTGATTTATGTTGATGATGCTACCAAATGGATCACTATCTATGTGATCAAAGATAAATCAGAGGTATTCAATACATTCAAACATTATCATGTGTATGCAGAAAGAATTACAGGTCAAAAGTTGAAAAGACTAAGGTCAGATGGAGAGGGAGAGTATTTCTCTAATGAGTTTAGTGATTATTTGTGGAATGCATGTATAAAAAGAGAAATTACTTGCAGGTACTCTCCTCAACAAAATGGTGTAGCAGAAAGGAGAAATAGAACTCTTGTTGAGTTTGCAAGATCCATGATGAAGGAGAAAAATTGCCAAAATTACTTGTGGGTTGAGGCTGTAAATACAGCTACTTATTTGGTTAATAGATTACCATGTAAAGCTTTGCAGGGTATGACAACATATGAGGCATGGTGGGGTAAGAGACCTACTCTAGATCATTGCAAAATATTTGGATATTTGGCATACGCATATGTGCCATCTCAATTAAGGCACAAATTGGAACCTAAAGCTGAAAAGTATGTGTTTATTGGATATGATGATAAGCAGATGGGATATAGATTGTGGAGTCCCTCCACAAAACAATTCCTTGTGTCAAAGGATGTTACATTTGATGAACAAGGTACTTGGTATGCAGGTACAATCAATATTTATGCAGGTGATGAAGAAGTTGTGAATCAAAAGAAAGGGAAATCAAAGGTTCAGATATTTGATGAAGAAGAGAATAATGAAGTACAGGTTGAAGTTGAAGAAGTGCCAAGATTTGATCCAGAATGCGATGAACCAGAAACCTCAAGGAGTGGAGAACTTAGAAGGTCATCAAGACACAAATGGCAACCTACAAGGTATAGCTATGACACTTCTTTCTTGGCTACCAAAGATTATGCTTATATGATAAAGGCAGATGAAGACCCTTCTACATATGAAGAGGCAAAAGGTAAGGAAAATTGGGAGAAAGCTATGCAGGAAGAGTATGATGCATTGATGGAGAATCAGACATGGGATTTAGTTCCTAAACCAAATAGTCAGAAGATCATTGGATGCAAATGGGTCTACAAGACAAAGAGATTTGCAGATGGAAGTGTGTCTAGGTATAAAGCTAGACTAGTTGTGAAAGGGTTTTCTCAGACATATGGTATTGATAATTATGAAACCTATAGTCCTATGGCAAAGATGACAACCATTAGGACACTTATAGCCATTGCTGCATGTAAAGGTTGGAAATTATGCCAACTAGATCTGAAGAATCCTTTTCTAAATGGTTATATTTCACATGATGTTTTTATGGAGCAATCACAAGGATTCAGAGATGAAAGGTATCCAGATTATGTATGTAAGATCAAGACAGCTTTGTATGGTTTAAAGCAGGCCCCAAGGGCATGGAATTATAGACTTATGAAGTTCTCAAAAGAACTTGGGTTCCAAGTATCTAAAGCAGATAGTACCTTGCTTGTCAAGGTAAGTGATGATGGGTTCATTTACATGTGCATATATGCTGATGATATAATTCTTACAAGTACAGATGAGAAAGGTATTCAAAGTCTAAAGAAGCAAATGGAGAAAGAGTTCAAGATTAGTGACTTGGGAGACTTGTCATATTTCTTGGGCATGGAGATTTCATACACTCAACATGGGTGTATGTAACTCAAGAAAGGTATTTGAGAAACTTGCTCATCAAGTTTAAGATGAATGATTGCAAGGTAACACCTACTCCAATGGAGGTGAATCACAAATTGAGCAGATATGGAGGAGAAGAGTTCAATGACATGAAGTTATATCAAAGTTTGGTTGGTAGTCTGATTTATGCTACTTTAACTAGGCCTGACTTGTCATATGTAGTTGGAGTATTGTCTCAATTCATGCATTGTCCTAGGAAAGAACATTGGATTGCAGGACAAAGAGTGTTGAGGTACATTAAGGGTACACTCAAAGAAGGTTTGTGTTATGGGTTTACATTAGACACAAACATCAAGATCTATAGTGATACAGATTGGGCAGGTAATCCTGATGATAGGAGATCAACTTATGGATATTTGTGTTATGTGGGAGATAAGTTAATTTCTTGGTGTTCAAAGAAGCAACACACAATTCTTTATCCTCCACAGAAGCTGAGTACAAAGGGATGGTTGAAGCTACAAAGGAAGTGATATGGCTTAAGACTCTTATGAAGAGTTTTGACATTACTCAAAGTACACCCACTATTCATGGAGATAACATGAGTTCATTGTATTTAGCTGCTAATCCTATTTTTCATGCTAGGACTAAACACATTGAGATTCAGTATCACTTTCTGAGAGAGAAGGTGATGGATAAAGAGATTGAAGTCATACATACTTCAACAAAAGATCAGATAGCTGATATGCTAACAAAAAACTTGGATGGACCAAAGCTACAAAGATTCAACGACATGC
>CM035427.1:40389547-40407047 GCA_020310875.1 Ceratopteris richardii
TACCCACCAAAATCTGATAGAGCTTCATATCTTTTGAATTCCTCTCCTCCATATCTAGTCAATCTATGATTTACTTCCATTGGAGTTGGTGCTATCCTACAATCTTCCATTTTAAATTTGATGAGCAAATTTTTCAGATACCTTTCTTGAGTTACATATACTCCATGTTGAGTATATGAAATCTCCATTCCCAAGAAGAATGACAAATTTCCCAAATCACTGATTTTGAATTCTTTCTCCATCTGTTTCTTAATCATGTGTATGCCTTTGTCATCTATTCCTGTAAGTATTATGTCATCAACATAAATACAAACATAAATAAATCCATCTTCACTTGCTTTGACTAGCAAGCTACTATCTGCCTTTGATGCTTGAAATCCAAGTTCCTTTAAGAACTTTACAAGTCTATAATTCCATGCCCTTGGGGCTTTCTTCAACCCATACAAAGCTCTCTTGAGCTTACACACATGATTTGGATACACTTGATCTTTGAAACCATTTGGTTGTTCCATGTAGACTTCATCTGAAATGTAACCATTCAAAAATGCATTTTTAACATCTAATTGAGATAATTTCCAACCTTTGCAAGTAGCAATTGCTATGAGTGTCCTGATGGTTGTCATCTTTGCCACAGGACTATAAGTCTCATCATAGTCCACTCCATATGTCTGTGCGTATCCCTTCACAACAAGTCTAGCTTTGTATCTAGACACACTTCCATCTGCAAATCTTTTTGTTTTGTAAACCCACTTACATCCAATGATTTTCTGGCTATTAGGTTTAGGAACTAGATCCCATGTCTGATTCTCCATCAATGCATCATACTCCTCTTGCATAGCTTCTTCCCAATTCTTCTTCCCATTGGCTTCATCATATGTAGATGGATCTTCATCTGCTTTTACCATATAAGCATAATCCTTAGTAGTCAAGAATGAAGTATCATAACTATACCTGGTAGGTTGCCATTTGTGCCTAGATGACCTTCTGAGTTCTCCACTTCTTGAAGTTTCTGGTTCATCACATTCTGGATCAAACCTTGGCACTTCTTCACCTTCAACCTGTATTTCATTTTTCTCTTCTCATCAAATATCTAAACCTTTGTTTTACCTTTCTTCTGATTCATAATTTCTTCAACTTCTGTATACACATTAGATGTACCTGCATACCAAGTACTTTGTTCATCAAATGTAACATCCTTAGACACAAGGAATTGCTTTGTGGATGGACTCCACAACCTATAACCCATCTGCTTATCATCATAGCCAATGAATACATACTTCTCTGCTTTAGGCTCCAATTTATGCCTCAATTGAGATGGCACATATGCATATGCCAGGCATCCAAATATTTTACAATGATCCAAGGTAAGTCTTTTACCCCACCAAGCTTCATATGGTGTCATACCCTGCAAGGCCTTACAAGGTAACCTATTGACCAAATATGTGGCTGTGTTTAGAGCCTCAACCCACAAATAGTTTGGGCAATTCTTCTCTTTCATCATGGATCTTGCAAATTCAACAAGTGTCCTATTCCTCCTTTCTGCTACACCATTTTGTTGAGGAGAGTACCTGCAAGTAACCTCTCTCTTTATACCTACATTCCACAAATAATCACTGAACTCATTAGAGAAATACTCTCCCCCTCCATCTGACCTTAACCTCTTCAATTTTTGACCTGTAATTCTTTCTGCATATGCATGATAGTGTTTAAATGTATTAAACACTTCTGACTTGTCTTTGATCACATAGATTGTAATCCATCTGGTAGCATCATCAACATATATGACATAATATCTTGAACCATTTATACTAAAATCCTTTGAAGGACCCCACACATCTGTATGTACCAATTCAAGTCTTTCTGTATACATAAAACCATGCTTATTGTATGATTGCTTATTAGCCTTACCTAACTGACATGCTTCACATCTGTATGTCATGTGTTGACCTGAAATGTTAGGCAATCCAAGCACTGAACCATTGTTAACCATTTCTTTGATTCCTCTTTCATTAAAATGTCCAAGTCTTTTATGCCAAAGATCCAATTCTGACACCTTTTGCTCTCCATATGCAAACATAGCATGTCCAATATTTCCTTGTACCTTTAATGTGAAGAGCCTTCCTTCCTTCTTCCCTGTAACAATCTGTTTATACCCTTGACTAGGGTCTTCAACATAAACTCCATCATTAGTGAACCTTACCTCATATCAATTTTCAACAATTTGTCTTACACTTATCAAATTCTTTGGAATTGTAGGAACATACAGAACCTTACTCAAAAGAGTGCTTCCATCTTTGGCTTTGACTCAACCAATTAACTTTACTTTGTGCTTTGTATTATCACCTGTTTGAACTGTATGATTAATTTCATTATGATCCAGATCAGTCATCAAGGCAATGTTTCCACTCAGATGGTTGCTACATCCTGAGTCAATATAAAATACTCTCATGTCTTCATGTGAGGCTTCACATGTTGCATTCATAATGAGAGTCGAATCTTCTTTCTGATCTGATGCATAGTTGTAGTAGGTGTTATTATAGGATTGATTTTGGAAGCTTCTTCCTCCACCTCTTCCAAAAGAATTCCTACCACCTCTACCTCTGAAGTTTCCTCTCTGATATCTACCACCTCTTCCTCTTTGATTAAAGTTCTGATTAAAATTACCATTGCTTTGATTATTATGCCAACAATCATGAGATAGGTGATTGGTCTTACCACATATCCAACAAGCTCTGACATTATCTTTGTTATTTCTGCCTCTTCCTCTACTTCTGCCACTTCCTCTTCCTCTTAGGAAATTTGCTTGACTTGGAGTACCTTCATCTTCAACTGATTGTTGCTTTCCTTTGCTAGCTTTCTTCTTGTCTTTAGAATACATTGCATGACCTGCACTCTTATCAACATCTCCTTTGATATCATTCTCAAAATTTAGCATATGTCCTAACAATTGATTCAAATCAGGAGTGAAATGATCTAATGAAGGTTCTGTAGACAAAATAAAAGGCTTCCACTTCTCATCTCCTCTTAGCCCTATGAGAATTTGTCTAACCAATTTGTCTTCTTCAATATCTTCATCCACTACACCTAAAGAATCTGCAATGTCCTTCATCTTTGTCACATAATCAGATATTGATTGTGAGGACTTCTTCTTGAATGTAGTAAACTCTGCCCATAATGAAGCTTTCCTTAATTTGGTTGTATTCTGAAAATGCTCTTCCAAAGCATTCTAAATGTCACTTGCACTTTCAAGTCCTCTAATATGAGGAAGCAAATAATCATTCACTGCCATGTAGATTATGCTCCTTGCTTGAGCATCCTTCTTCATCCAAATCTTTATATCTGCAAGCTCTTCCCTAGTTGGAACACTAGGATCTCTGAACTCTGGCTTTTCTTCCTCTCCTGTGATGTATCCCATCAAATCTTTGCTCATAAGATGAGCTTCCATTCTCATAGACCAAGCTAGATAGTTCTCTCTATCCAACTTTTCAATTTGGAGACTATCTCCCATCCTTGCTTCACCTGTAGTCTCAAATCTTTAGTCCTTATAAAGAATGAATGTACCTTGGCTTCGAATGTTGCTCCTTTTGATCCTTTTGATAACCTTTATGTGTCTTCCTTCAATCTTTATTCACACTTTCTTCTTTTGAACCTTCGAGATGTAAAGTTTGTATGTCTACAGCAGTCGGAGTCTTCCTTTCCTCAAATTTGATACAACCTGCTCTGATACCACTGAAGGAGAGTGTAAATCTCCAAACGAAAAAGCTATTCTTGATGTTAGACCACCTCTATATCAAGAACAACTTCAAACTCCACTCAATTTTAAAAGACAATCACCAAACTATCAAGAAATTGTTCAACTGTGAAAAAATCACTTCTCAGACAAGTCTGCTGCAGATTAATCACTCATTGACTAATCATTTATGTAAAGTTTTTTATGAAACTTTGTAGAATGTGTCGCCTAGAGGTTGCGCACCTTCTTCAAGTCAAATCACTTAAAATGCTTGAGTAGATTGTGAGAAATAACTCAAACAATTCACCTATGTTTGAAACTGCCTCTTTGAAATGACGACTTTGACACCTCTAACTTCTAAGCTATGGTTCTCCTAAACTATAGCCTCTTTAATCAAATGATTTTAGCCATAGATGGCTTACCTCTCATCTTAAATTTTGAGCCATCATTTGTGTAAAACTTTACACACTGCACTGAGCACTGTTCATTTCTTTGACCATCAAATCTGCGCCTGTTTCAGAAGACACTCAGAACTTTCTTACATATAAATGTTCCTATTCGAAATTCGCTCAGCCTGTTTGCAATTGAAGTCTCAAACTTTAGCCATAGATGGATTAACTATTGACATAGATGTGTACAAAAGGATTTCTCATAAGATCAAACACAGAAGAAGAATTACAGAAAAGATCGACACGCAATTCTGTAAAAACGTTTTCTTCTCATAAATCTTCATACATCTAATGAATGACACACATAATGTTCATCTCATTCTCTCCTATTGTCTTCTCTATATCTTCTATATCTCTCTGTTTTCTTTTTTAACTATGAGCACGTTGTGGTCACGTTATGGAAATCAAGTTAGCAAATCGAATATGAAATAATAATTAGAAGCTCATTCAAGGTAAGTCTAGATGAACTAAATCATGTATGTAAGTAGATTATGCAAATGGGTTGTGCCGAGAAAGAGAAATCATCAAATTAAATTGGTCCATGTCAAGTGGCATTTGATAGAGTACATGATGGTAATATTATGCTATGCAAGAAAATTTATCTTTGAATCTGGGTTTCTTTTGCACACAGATGACTAGATATGGTTTGCTTATATATAATTATAATAGGCCAAGAGAAAAATATGTATGTGTGCTTGTGCCTTCTTCTCTCTGACAAATACATTCAACCAGATTGTTAAAGTATAAATGCAACCATATTTACGATTGCGTGTAAAACTTTATGAAAAAGTATATGTACAACTATATACAAATACTTGCATATGGACATACATATGTGGAGGAATAAGGAGAAAAATGGAAGAACGAGGGCAGCAAGCTTTTTCTGGAATGTATGGGGTTTTTGGGCAGCACGTGAATGTCACAAGGGGGGAAACTACGTGAAAGGAGGCATGTCTCGGATCTAGAAAAGGGATAGACACAGACTGGAAAAAAGTTCGGATGGGGATTCAATGTAATAGTGCTGTATGATCGAACTACGTAGGCGGATAATTATGAAAGTTCAAACATCACTCTGATGCTTCTCAGATTACACTCAGCTTGCCGTTCTGCTATGGTGCTCTTCCATTGGGTCTCTGCAACCACAACTAATTTGCGCTAGATTCTGATGTGACCATTATAACAAATCTCTGCATATGGTGACTGCACATAAATATGACGTCTGCTCTCAAATGATCTATATATGATGCTGGAAACAGATTATCAGAGATATAAATGGCCGACGCCTATGACGACTACAGAAGTTCCTGCTACATCAAGGAAGATTGGAAATGAAGTTTTCTTTAACTTGCTTCAACTCGGAACAAGACTTCGTGCTGGAATTTTCTTCCAAATACTTGGAACAGTGCTATACAATTTGTAACAGGTTTCTTTTCTGTTAGTCTTCGTTGAAAACTACTTACAGTCATGTTTCTGTGCTGAAATTAGACTAGTTGTTGAGATCGTTTTAAAATAAAAAGGCAAAGGTTGTCTGTGCAGTTCTTACTTATCTTTCCTGCACTTAGGAGTTGGCCATATATGCTTGGAATTAAATCATTAGATAACTTCATTGATTTGAAGAAGTGTAGCTATTTTGAGTAGTCTTTCTTAGTAATCTTTCTTCTTTAACTGGTAGTTGGGAAAATGCGTCACTGAATATGAGCATATCTATTGATCGCTTATGAAAAAGGGGTAAAAAACAAAATGCGTGTTCTTTTATATTTAAAAAGTTCACATGGTAGATGAACTGGCAAGTACACATGCAGATGTTGAGGATGTTAACTATATAAATTTTGTGTTGGTTTGTGGAGGGATTTTGCTTAGTGAAATTGCAGAGTTGATTTTCTTTTGACAGTGTTAGTCGAATGAACGCACGTATATGGAATCATACATTTGCAGATAAATGTTACGAAATGTCACACAAACTTTGGTGTTTGTGTGTAACGAATTACTCAACGTATGCCTATAGAGCATATTGCACCAGAGTTAAATTTAGAGCATATTGCATGAGATCAAGGACGCTGTAGGAAGTTATGTTTATGTAAAGATTATCGCTACAATCTCAATGAGAAATGAATGTGAGAACCCATGGATTAGCAGCACCATACTGAAGCTACAAAATTTTGTAGGAAACATATAAGGACAAAAGAAAGAAATGACTGAGAAGTGAATGGTATCTTCTCTTCAGTAATTTTACCCATGTTGTTATTGCTGGAGGAGCACACAAGATTCCAACAGTCCAATGAGTAGTATCCCAAGAAATGTTTGAAAGCTGGATGAGTGCATATATAAAGCCCATCTATGTGAACGAACGATGAGAAGCTAAATTATAGATAAGCATTGCCTCTACAAAAGGTGGTTGCTATTTCTATTCAGGATCATGGAAATACATTAAAAGAATGCCTGTGTTATGGTTCTATGTCATGGTATCATGTGTAGGTGATGAAAACATGTGCATGAATTGGCATTATATGACGAAATCTTGAAACTGCATTTACATTTACAAGCGCCAGTACTAACAAGGGTTTTTTTTCTTCTTCGGATTTAAAAATCATCACGCTTTGTGAATTGCACAAACACATGATTCATAAATCTTAAGAGTAGATAAAATCATTTAAAAACGTCATTAATTGAAACTCACTTTTAATATCTCTTTTATGTATGACCTCAGAAATCCTTATGCGCTGAAGAATGGCATATAATGTTTGAATGAATGGAATTCATAAGGTAAGGATCATTATAAGATAAGGAACATTATAAACAATACCCTTTCGCTTTGATTACAAGAGCAAAGAGGAATAAAGGGCAAATGCTTTGAATAGTTTTAAGGCAAGGACTTCCTCATAGATAAAGATCAAAACTTTTAATATCTTATAGTTACATCGGACTCTGTGCGCAATGCCATTTTTTTCCCCAATCCTTGCACTGTGTGCCTTGCCATCTTTATAGAGGCTTGGGAACCTTTGTAAATATAAAGATTTAACTTAGTAAAGTTGATGACATTCTGAACTTTGATGAAAACACATATTTGAGCTTACTACTAAGCATGTTGAATCAATAATGTTGATCAAGAGTGTTCTCCTTAGACTCAAAGTATCTTTCTGCTAAGACAATGTGAGTTAACTTTCTTCCTCCTTTCTATAGAACAAGACGACATACCTGGTGAACCCGACGTGAAGGGAGGAGAGTGTAGAAATCCTGATCCTAGTTTAAAGAGTGGTGCGGTTGAGTGAGCTCATTGTGCTTGACCATTTATGGGCGACGCAACGATGGATGTTATAACCCAACTTCTGCAAATTCAGCAGGATGAGAAAAGACGGAGTGCCATCCAGGCATTTCATGAGCGAGTAGTCAGAAGAAGTGGATATTTCAGTGGTAAAAATGTTACTCGTTTTTGCAAGGAATATGAATTGGAGGCACGATACCTTGGTACGGGTCTAACACCATTAAGTGACCAAGAATTAATAGACAATTTTGTATACGTTTCAGAATTACATTTGCGTGACCGACTAGTTGTGGATGCACCTCGACTAGTTATAGAAGGGCAAATAAGATGGTCACAATACAAGATGATACTCATAAGGATGTTTGCACTGGATGACGAAGATAAAGTGACTAGATCCACATTTCTAAAGTGGATACATAAACCAAAAGATCAATCTATTCTAGATATAAAAAGGGAGTTTGATCAGCAATTTGCAGACTTATCTGATTATGATAGGAGGGCTATAGATCAAGAAAAGGTATCCTTGTTTCTCCGGGCTATAGATTCGAAAGCCCGAGAAGAAATTTTTCCACAATTACAACAGATAGGAACTGAGTCTGGTCTTACCGAAGACTGGGGTAATGTAGATGAAGCTGTTAGAGGATATGTAGAAAAGCAAAGAACTTTGTCTAAGTTCATGCAGAGCTGGCATGATGATATGCAAGAAGAACAAGCTCAGGCTGTTCAGCAACCTGTACAGAACCCTCAGGTAAACCTACCAACACCAAAGGATGTTGTGCCCACTAATACAATGGAAGATATGTTTAAAAAGTTTAGTGACCTTACGATTCAAAGTATGAAGCAGATGACTGAATCTAAATCTTTACAAGCACCGGCACCTAAAAACCCAAAAGCTCCAGAAATTAAAAGATGTATTTGGTGTGACTCTTTGGAGCATAACAGGTATTCGTGTGAGAGCTTCAAAGAAGCATTAGCAAAGAATTTGGTATTCGTTAAGGAAAAGATGATATATGAATCTAAGACTGGAGAAAAAGTAAACATTAATTTTGGACGGGGAGGAATGAGAATATTCTTCCCTGGCACATGTGAAAACGTTGCTTCAACATCGCATACGTATGCATGTCAGGTAGTTGACGAAAATAATGATATAGAACCGTGGTCTAAAGTAATAAAGTCCTTAGACCGCGGGAAGATGCATCATGAAATTTTAAAAACAGCCAGTAATGAAATCCGAGGGGTAAGTGGATGGGATGATCCTGTAGATACTCTCTCGGTTGTTACATACCTATGCTCTTCGGTAGAGCATGAAGCAGTAGTGGAAGAGAAACGAAGAAGAACCAATGAGGGTGAAGAGGAGAAAAGAAGAACTAGGCGTCAAGTAGAAGCTTCACATGAACAACCTCAAATACCAAACCAAAACCATCCAACACAAACAAACCAACCCACTCAAATAGATCCACCATCACAACCAACAATAATCCAACCAAATAAAATTCCGACTCAAGTTCAAATTCCTACTTCTGCTGAGATGCCAGTCCCTACCCACGATAATATTCCTCCTCAAGATCAAGAAATGCAACCTGTGAGAAAAGGACAAGGAAGAGTGAGAAATCCCTCATATATGCTAAAATCGCACATAGAGCAAGCCACAAATCTTAAACAAGTTCTCGAGAAAAGAGTGCTCGATAGTGTAATCGAATTTACACTCGGTGAGTTATTGGGAATAGCAAAAAGAGAATTTCTAGAAGTAATAATTGACCTCTTAAGAAGAAAACGACAACCAATAGCTGACATGCAAGAGATTGAAAGAATGGATGAAGAGACTCCTGTTCATACTGTGCAAGCACAAGTACAAGAGCTAAAAAATGTACTTGAACCAATTGAGACTAATGTTCAACCGTGCGTGCATGAGGAAATATCCTTGGAGCAGAATCCTTCAGAAATAACTCCTTCGAGTTATTACACTAAAGATCATTGGGCTCGAGCCACAACTGAGACGTTGGTAAGATTAGAGAAAATTAGCACTCCAGTTGTCGCTCTTATTGATCATGGATCTGAAGTTAACTTGATGTCCAAAGATCTCTATATGAAGGGGAAATGGCCAATAGACATGCAGCCTGGTTGGAGAATTAAGGCTGCGAACTCGATGCCAGGTGAGTTGTTTGGTGCATGCCCGCAGGTTCTAGTTACAATTGGAGATGTCAGTGATTATCAAAATTTTTTCTTACAAGATCATTCTAGTTACTCATTGATTTTAGGGCAGCCATATATTACTGCCTTAAGAATGGAAACAAAAGTCTTGGAAGATGGATCGGCCTATGCGCGAATCCGTAGTAATGATGGAAAAAAGGCAGTCCAATTCATGACGGTATGTGTAGATCATATCAGGAATAGAACTTCTCTTCGGACAAGACCTATTCCTGAAGAATTCGAGGATCAAAGTTTTTAAAGGAAGCTTTCATAAGTCGGGACTATGAAAGCTTGAAAAGTGAAAAGATCCCGAATGTAAATATGTTTATATCAAGTTTTATAGCACTTTCTTCGACAAATTCATTTCAGTTTCGTGTTTTTTCTGAGTTAAAAAAGTGGGAGAAACAATACATAACAGATCTTCAAAGAAACTTTCATGGATGTAGAGTGCTTAACTTCGACGAGGAAATCTCCGGAGTCTTTGATGAGATATCCTTTGCAGACACATTGTTTGATCTGCAAGAGTTAATTCAAGGAAAAAGGAGTGATTATGTGATTCAAACGCACTCTATTTCCATGTATAAGGAAATAGCAAAGTTTGAGCAAGATGAAACAGGTAAAGAAGTCTTCGTTGAAACAAAATACAAAACAATTGATAAAAAGATAAAGCCAGTCGCAGTTCCGCTTCCTGAAGATAGTAATAAACTTATGGATGATGTAAAATCTCAACCACCTCTCAGAGATAAAAGAAAAATAGGCCATAAATTCACTAAAGAAACACTCGAGCAAATTCAATTGGGGGAAGATGGTTTCCTCAGCGAAAAAGAGAAGAATGTATTCTCTCGGATGTTATTTAAGCATGGAAAAGCTTTTTCTTTCAATGCCCAAGAAATTGGATGTGTAGATCCATCTGTGGTGACACCTATGATAATTTTCACGATACCACATGTACCTTGGAATCTCAGACCAATTCCGGTACCAAAAGCTCATATTTCAAAGCTAATTGATCTCTTGAATGACAAGATTAGAATGGGGATTCTTGAGCCATCAAGTGCTCCTTATTCTAACCGTTGGTTTACTGTACCAAAAAAGAATGGGTCATTAAGATTTATCCAAGATCTACAGCCAGTGAATAAAGTGACAATTAGAAATATGGGAACTGGGCCTATTGTAGACGAATATGCAGAAGCCTTTGCAGGAAGATCTATTTATTCAATGGGAGATTTACACTCTGGATATGATCAATTCCAGCTAGCTCTCGAAAGCCATGATTTGACGACTATGAGGACGCCACTTGGGCTTGTACGCATGTGCACTTTGCCGCAAGGTGCCACGAACTCGGTGGCACATATGATGAATGGTATGCATAAAGTTCTTAGGGATTTTATTCCACATCTGACTATGCCATTCATTGATGATGTCCCTATTAAAGGCTGTGAAGAAAGAGATAGAGACGAGACTCTTGATGAGGATGGATGTAGGAATTTTGTTAAAAAGCACATAACTGATTGTGAATCCATTCTCAGTCGGCTGGAAGAGGTTCATTTGACATTGTCTGCTGAAAAATCAGTATTTGGAGTGCAAGAGGTTTTAATTGTAGGAAGTTTATGTGGACCTAAAGGAAGGAAGCCATGTCCAAAGAAAGTAGATGCCATTCAGCACATGAAAGAGGTCTGCTCCTCGATCACTGAAGTGAGGAGATTTCTTGGGGCATGTGTTTTCTATGTTGTATGGATTCCCCATTTTGCCCATATTGCTGACCCACTTTATCAATTGCTTAGGAAAGGGCAAAGATTTCAATGGAAAGATATCCATACTCAAGTTGTAAAAAAAATTAAAGAAAGCACTTGCAGAAGCTCCATTGCTTAGAAAGGCTGATTATACTGATAATAAAGAAATTTATATCACCATAGATACAAGTCCGACAGGTATAGGTTGGGCGATTGGCCAAGAGGATGATGAAGGAAAAAGATATGCAATTCGTTTCGGAGCTAAAGTTCTAAATGTTCGCCAGAGAGGTTACCCTCAAATTAAGCGAGAGCTTTGGGGAATAGTGACTGCGCTAAAAAATGATAAAGAATATCTGATTGGGGCAAATGTGATAGTAGAAACAGATTGTTTACCATTGTTGGGAATGATCGTGAATTGTTCCACTGCAGATATTGCCATGTTAAGATGGATAGCATATATTAAGTCGCTAAACCCTGAGTTTGTTTATATAGCTGGGAGGAATAATGTGGTGGCTGATATGCTATCACGAGCTATATATGAAAATGAAGATTCGATGACTTCTAATGATGAAGAGATAGGTCTGGACTTTTATGCTTCACATGTACATAATCTAAGCCTAAATGAAGCATCTACTGGACTAAATAGAAAAGAGCCTAAGCGTCAAAATGAAAGGCTTGGAATTTGTACTGAGTCTTCAAAAGAAGTTCAAAATAGCTTAGGAAGAGGGAAAGATAACAGATGGATAGAAGAAGAACCTTACAAGATCCAAATAGGAATATCAGAAAGATTTAATGAAGACGAATATGAAAATGAGTGGAAGGAAATCGGGAGATATTTAAGTATGAAGTGTCCTGATCTTAATTGGAGTAAAGAGAAATTTCGTACCATTCGAAGAAAGTCAAGCAATTATTTCCTGAAAGATGGACTACTCTGGAAGCGAAGGATTGGAATGGGTAAGATGCCCCAGCGAGTTGTAGGTTGTGAAGAATCGAGAGGAAGGATTATGCATGAAATGCATAGCTCACTATGGGCCGGTCATAAAGGCTTTCAAGGAACTTATGAAAAGATAAGGGAAAGATACTGGTGGCCTGGGATGTATGTGGATACCCAAAATTACGTAGCCACTTGTACACCTTGCCAGATGTACTCCAATGTTAGACACAGAGATGAATTACATCCAACATATCCTCTTAATATTCACTATAAGTGGGTTGTTGATTTAGTTACGATGCCATTAGGGGTGCATCAGATGAGGTATATTGTATTAGCAAGAGAAGACCTAACAAATCATGTTGAAGGAAGATCTCTAAGGACGAAAACTACAAGCAATGTATGTAAGTTTCTATTAGAAGATGTGTTTAGTAGATTTGGTTATGTGGAGAAAATAGTTGCCGATAAAGGTGAGCTTGATGCTCAGGAAGCTAAAGACTTCTTTAAAAAATATGGAATTCGATTATCACTCACCACTGCTTACAATCCAGAAGCTAATGGAAAAATTGAGCGTGGTCATCCTCCAATTATTAAAGCTTTGGCTAAGGCTTGTGAGGGGAAAATAAAGAATTGGCCAAATTACCTTCCCTTTGCCCTTTGGGCAGACAGGATGACATACACTAGAACTACTGGATATATGCCAGCAGAACTGATGTATTGTCAAAAACCAATTTTGCCGACGGAGTCACATGCTTTAGCATGGACTTCCTTGCCTTGGGAAGATGAGGTGTCAAGAGAAGATCTTCTAGCAGTGCGGATTCTTCAACTAGAAAGAGGAAAAAATCTGGTAGAAGAAGCTGCATTTAAGCTTAGAGCTTCTAGAGAGAAAAATAAAATTGCATTTGACAAGTCCCACAGGTTAAGGCCAAAAAGGTTGAAGGAAGGAGACTGGGTACTTGTTTATGATAGCTCATTGAATACTCAATATGAGGCTCGAAGAAAACTGGTTAAGAGATGGTTTGGTCCCTATGTGGTATGTAAAGTTTTTGATAATGGAACATACTCACTTAGAGAATTAGATGGGACCAAGTTAAAGGATTTAATTGCTGGAAAAAGAGTTAAGCTCTTTAAAAGAAGAGAGAATGAGAATTATGAGACGATAATAAATGAAGACGAAGAAGAGGGAAGTGAAGAGGAAGAAAGTGGAGATGATGAAGAGAAAGACATCAATAAGGAAAATGATTAAAATAAATTATATCGTAAGATGGTGCATATATATATATAAACATGTATATATATGTATGTATATAATAAAAACTATGTAGACAAATAACAAGATATGAATCCGTCTAGATGTAATAAATAAATAAAGCAGCAAATAAAGTAAATGTATGTGTTTTACTTATTCATGACATTCTATTAATACTAATTTTCGTTTCTTTCAGGGTACTGACGGAGATTTGTGATCAGATTATTAATAGGAAGTCTTTTAGGTTTGATTGGACTGTTTTACTATTTTAGGATCTGGAATGGACAGTGAAGATTCCAATGATACATCCATTCCTGAGGGTAGCATTCCTGAAAGATTTAGAGAAACGTCAAGGAGTGTGCCTGAAGGGAGAACCTTAGATAGTTCTTTCATATCAACTTACTTGCTCCCTACACCTGAAAATGAAGAAAGAATTCCTATGGAGGAGTTTGTTAAAGATCGTATCACTAGGGAAACCTTGATCTCATCATCAAATGAAAGAAGTATGCTCAGGTATCGAAGGGCACGAACATATGGAGAAGATGATACTTCGGATGACCGTGAGTCATATATGGAAGTGGACCCAACAGCACTTCTTGTATATAGTCGTGACTTAGCAGAATATGCAGAACTCTTACATCAGCTTGCCTTGTTCCGTAGGGAACGTGAAGGGGGTGAGACGTCTTAAAGATAAATTAAAATGTTGTATTAAAGATATGTGTAAATAATGTTTATTTTGAATCAAGTTAGGTTTTTTTTTATGAAGAATAAAGTCAGGGAAGATCCTCGGAGATCGGCAAGAAAATAAATATCAATGTATATAAATAAAGCCAGGTAATATTTTCCTTTTGAATAACTATTTTTTATATAAATTCGTGTGAAATAAGCTTCTGATTCATGCAGGATGACCAAGTTCAAGTTTTTTTTCTAAAGAAAGAATGATTAAAGGTGACAAGCTCGAGCGGCTTCTGATTTTATACTGGTGAGATGTTATTGATTCAGTTTCTTTTCTCTCATGCATATATGTGTATGTATGTATATATATATATCCATATGAAAAGACTACATGGGTTGGGCATATAACATGTAAATAAATGCATAATTAAGAAAAATTAAGTAGAACAAAAAGCTCGTGCCACTAATTAGTTTACATGTAATGCATAAGGTCCAGGATTATATGAGTAAGATTAGAAGATGGACTAGAACTTTCGAGAGCAAGACCTAGGAAGGTGAAGGGAAGACCTAGACTAAGTATCTGTATATAGTAGTGTTTACAAGCACTTAATGAGTGAGACACTTCGACTTCTACTCTTGATCTCTCATCTGACCTAATCTTCAGACAGATTATATCTTGAGAAAAGAATTCTTATACCAGCCAGCTATCCATGTGTATGTGTATGTGTTGTTGGGTGCTGCGATGAGCTAGTAGGCGGGTGGAACTACCCTGGTCGGGTGATCAGGGCCACGAGCTGACGCTAGTTGTGTCGTATGGCCTGACCTACATGTTGTTATGCGCTCATACGGGTTGATAGGCGGGTGGAGTCACTCTGACCGGGCGGTTAGAGCCACGAGCTGACGTTGATTTCGTATGAGGCTGACATTGTGAATCGTGCGCTATGTCGGGTCGGTAGATGGGTGGGCTAAACCTGGCCGGGTGGTCAGGTCCACGAGTCGCATCCGATTTCGACATAGGCCGAAAGGTGTGGAAAAATAAATAAATAAAAATAAATGCAAAGATATAAAGGTTGAGCTGGGACAAAGAATTAAAATAAAAGAAAAATAGAATAAAAATAAGGGAAAAAAAAAAAAAAGATCTGATGGGGATTCAGATGATGGGAGATCAATAGGGAAGCCAGAAGCGAGTTTCATAAATCGAGTTAGTGAAGACTGGTATATGCAAATGCTTCGGATAGGCTACTAGATCTGACCGGGTCGAGTTAACGAGAGAGCTAAGACGTTTTCGATTTACTCATATGATTTCTAGTCTGAGTGCATTAGTGTATTCTGATATGTTGTATGGGATGCTATTGTCTACCTTCTTATCTTGATTTATGCCAAGCTTAATGCATATTCAGATTTCATGCATCTTGTTGATTTTTTTAAGTTGTGTTTATTTGCCGAGACTACTTGATCCTTGCTTGTGTTTGATGTGATATATGCAGGTTGGGTGGCGCATCTGGAGGATGCACAGGTTCAGAGGGGGTGGATGTGGTCACGTTATGGAAATCAAGTTAGCAAATCGAATATGAAATAATAATTAGAAGCTCATTCAAGGTAAGTCTAGATGAACTAAATCATGTATGTAAGTAGATTATGCAAATGGGTTGTGCCGAGAAAGAGAAATCATCAAATTAAATTGGTCCATGTCAAGTGGCATTTGATAGAGTACATGATGGTAATATTATGCTATGCAAGAAAATTTATCTTTGAATCTGGGTTTCTTTTGCACACAGATGACTAGATATGGTTTGCTTATATATAATTATAATAGGCCAAGAGAAAAATATGTATGTGTGCTTGTGCCTTCTTCTCTCTGACAAATACATTCAACCAGATTGTTAAAGTATAAATGCAACCATATTTACGATTGCGTGTAAAACTTTATGAAAAAGTATATGTACAACTATATACAAATACTTGCATATGGACATACATATGTGGAGGAATAAGGAGAAAAATGGAAGAACGAGGGCAGCAAGCTTTTTCTGGAATGTATGGGGTTTTTGGGCAGCACGTGAATGTCACAAGGGGGGAAACTACGTGAAAGGAGGCATGTCTCGGATCTAGAAAAGGGATAGACACAGACTGGAAAAAAGTTCGGATGGGGATTCAATGTAATAGTGCTGTATGATCGAACTACGTAGGCGGATAATTATGAAAGTTCAAACATCACTCTGATGCTTCTCGGATTACACTCAGCTTGTCGTTCTGCTATGGTGCTCTTCCATTGGGTCTCTGCAACCACAACTGATTTGCGCTAGATTCTGATGTGACCATTATAACAAATCTCTGCATATGGTGACTGCACATAAATATGACGTCTGCTCTCAAATGATCTATATATGATGCTGGAAACAGATTATCAGAGATATAAATGGCCGACGCCTATGACGACTACAGAAGTTCCTGCTACATCAAGGAAGATCGGAAATGAAGTTTTCTTTAACTTGCTTCAACTCGGAACAAGACTTCGTGCTGGAATTTTCTTCCAAATACTTGGAACAGTGCTATACAATTTGTAACAGGTTTCTTTTCTGTTAGTCTTCGTTGAAAACTACTTACAGTCATGTTTCTGTGCTGAAATTAGACTAGTTGTTGAGATCGTTTTAAAATAAAAAGGCAAAGGTTGTCTGTGCAGTTCTTACTTATCTTTCCTGCACTTAGGAGTTGGCCATATATGCTTGGAATTAAATCATTAGATAACTTCATTGATTTGAAGAAGTGTAGCTATTTTGAGTAGTCTTTCTTAGTAATCTTTCTTCTTTAACTGGTAGTTGGGAAAATGCGTCACTGAATATGAGCATATCTATTGATCGCTTATGAAAAAGGGGTAAAAAAAAAAATGCGTGTTCTTTTATATTTAAAAAGTTCACATGGTAGATGAACTGGCAAGTACACATGCAGATGTTGAGGATGTTAACTATATAAATTTTGTGTTGGTTTGTGGAGGGATTTTGCTTAGTGAAATTGCAGAGTTGATTTTCTTTTGACAGTGTTAGTCGAATGAACGCACGTATATGGAGTCATACATTTGCAGATAAATGTTACGAAATGTCACACAAACTTTGGTGTTTGTGTGTAACGAATTACTCAACGTATGCCTATAGAGCATATTGCACCAGAGTTAAATTTAGAGCATATTGCATGAGATCAAGGACGCTGTAGGAAGTTATGTTTATGTAAAGATTATCGCTACAATCTCAATGAGAAATGAATGTGAGAACCCATGGATTAGCAGC
>CM035427.1:40427047-40434547 GCA_020310875.1 Ceratopteris richardii
GTGGAGTTGTGTGGAGTTGTGTGGGGTTTGTGGGGTTTGTCTGTTGGGTGGGAATAGAGGTGAGTTATGGGGAGTTCTGGGGGTTTTTGGGGTGTGGTCAAAAATTGATCCAAGATTTCAAAGTTATTGTTTTACCATTGGAAAGTACTCGTCGAGAGCTTTCCAACGATATATAACACTATAGGGTTTGGTTGAGAAATGATCCTCCAAATTTCCATCCAAACTATATGAGAGCCTTATGTAAGGTGGTGGTGGTGGTGGGGGGTCCTGGTGGTGGTGGTGGTGGTGGGGGGTCGTGGTGGTGGTGGTGGTGGTGGTCGTGGTGGTGGTGGTGGTGGGGGGTCGTGGTGGTGGTGGTGGTGGTGGTGGGGGGTCGTGGTGGTGGTGGTGGTGGTGGTGGTGGGGGGTCGTGGTGGTGGTGGTGGTGGTGGTGGTGGTGGTGGTGGTGGTGGTGGTGTGGTGGTGGTGGTGGTGGGGGGTCGTGGTGGTGGTGGTGGTGGTGGTGGTGGGGGGTCGTGGTGGTGGTGGTGGTGGTGGTGGTCGTGGTGGTGGTGGGGGGTCGTGGTGGTGGTGGTGGTGGTGGTGGTGGTGGTGGTGGGGGTCGTGGTGGTGGTGGTGGTGGTGGTCGTGGTGGTGGTGGGGGGTCGTGGTGGTGGTGGTGGTGGTGATGGTGGTGGTTGGGGGTCGTGGTGGTGGTGGTGGTGGTGGTGGTGGTGGTGGTGGTCGTGGTGGTGGTGGGGGGGGTCGTGGTGGTGGTGGGGGGTCGTGGTGGTGGTGGTGGTGGTGGTGGTGGTGGGGGGGGGTCGTGGTGGTGGTGGTGGTGGTGGTGGTGGTGGTGGGGGGTCGTGGTGGTGGTGGTGGTGGTGGTGGTGGTGGGGGGGGTCGTGGTGGTGGTGGTGGTGGTGGTGGTGGTGGTGGTGGGGGGTGGTGGTGGTGGTGGTGGTGGTGGTGGTGGTGTGGTGGTCGTGGTGGTGGTGGGGGGTCGTGGTGGTGGTGGTGGTGGTGGGGGGTCGTGGTGGTGGTGGTGGTGGTGGTGGTGGTGGTGGTGGTGGTGGTGGTGGTGGTGGTGGGGGGGTCCTGGTGGTGGTGGTGGTGGTGGTGGTGGGGGGGGTCGTGGTGGTGGTGGTGGTGGTGGTGGTGGTCGTGGTGGTGGTGGGGGGTCGTGGTGGGGGGTTGTGGTGGTGGTGGTGGTGGTGGTCGTGGTGGTGGTGGTGGTGGTGGTGGTGGTGGGGGGGGTCGTGGTGGTGGTGGTGGTGGTGGTCGTGGTGGTGGTGGGGGGTCGTGGTGGTGGTGGTGGTGGTGGTGGTGATGGTGGTGGTGGGGGGTCGTGGTGGTGGTGGTGGTGGTGGTCGTGGTGGTGGTGGTGGTGGGGGGTCGTGGTGGTGGTGGTGGTGGTGGTGATGGAGGGGGCCGCGGGGGTGGTGGAGGAAAGAGGAGGGGACGGTGGGGTTGGAGGGGGTCGAGGTGACGGTGGGGGCCGGGGGGGTGGTGGGGGAAAAGAGGAGGGGACGGTGGGGTTGGAGGGGGTCGAGGTGACGGTGGGGGCCGGGGGGGTGGTGGGGGAAAAGAGGAGGGGACGGTGGGGTTGGAGGGGGTCGAGGTGACGGTGGGGGCCGGGGGGGTGGTGGGGAAAAGAGAGAGAGAGAGGAGAGAGAAAAGAGATAGGGAGGGAAATGCCGCGATACAGACCCCCACATCAAGTCTTTGCACCGTCCCGGTGCAATTCTCGAAGCTGAAAACAAGATAGTGAAGGAAGTTCTTCTTTCTTGACTTGACTCACATAATCCTTCACCCTGGAGAATAAAATATATATATATATATATATATATATATATATATATATATATATATATATATATATATATATATATATATATATATATATATATATATATATATATATATATATATTTGTTTTTCATAATAAGTGCAATCACCAAATGAAATATAGTAGGTACGGTGAATGATATGCTTCCAATTTACCTTAATTCAGGTACTTCTTCACCCTAGAGATGTTGACCAGGGGAATCCTTTTACCCTGCAGATCTTCTAGATGCACTGCGCCATGTGGGAATACCTTGATTACCTTATAAGGTCCTATCCATTTGGGTGCCAATTTAGTTTGAATTGGTGGAACCTGATGCACTAAAACCATAGACCCTACTTGAACTTCATTCGATCTCAGATACCTGTCATGCAATCTCTTGCGCTCTTCTTGTGTTACTTGGAGTTTTTGCATTGCTCCTTCTCTGTATTCTTCTAATGCCACCAATCTCTGAATGGGGGGTTCAATTCCAATGGTTCTGATCCCTATTTCCTTTCTGATAATAAACTCAAATGGTGCCAATGCCTCTTTTCCATATACTAACCGAAATGGAGTTTCGCCTGTGGTTCCCCTCTTCGTGGTTCTGAAAGCCCAAATTGCACCAATTAGTGCTAGTGGCCAAGAGCTTTGATGATCAAAAGATAATTTGCGAAGTAGTCCAATCAAAATCTTATTGGAACTCTCTGCTTGGCCATTCACCCTTGGGTAATAGGCACAAGACTTTTTATGGAAGATTTTGTACTTGTCAAATATAAACTGGAACAATTGATTTACAAAATGTGTGCCCCTATCACTAGTGATTTCCAGTGGGCAACCAAATCTTGAGAAAATACGTTTATACATAAATTTAGCTACTGTCAGAGCCGTGCAGTCCACAGTAGCTTTAGCCTCTATCCATTTAGTGGCATAACATGTGGCCATCAAAATATACTTTTTACCTCCTGGTTGCCCAGTTGGGCTAATTGGCCCTATGAAATCAAGACCCCATCGTTCAAATGGAAGCCATCCGGTAGATATGACTAATGGTTGGAAATTCAATCTGGTTGGCGTGGGAGCACACCTCTGGCAGATGTGGCATTCTTTAGCAAATTTGATTGCATCTTTGAAAATATGAGGCCACCATAAACCCTTGTGGATGATTCTATGAGCCAATTCTTCCCCCTTTAGGTGTCCTTCACTGTGTGCTGCCTCTAGCAAAAGATTTACCTCCTCTGGATAGACACACCTTCTCAAGATATCATCTTGACCATATTTATATAAATTTCCATTTATAAGAGAATATGCTTTGGTTTTGAGGAGCAATCTTCTCTTTTCTACAGGTGTCAAGTGTTCTGAGATCTTTCCAGTAGTAAGAACATGGAGAATTTCATCATACCAACCAGTCCGTATTGCTACTAGAAAAAGATTGCTATCCACCAATTCATCATTAATACCTGTTGCCTTTTCGCTCATTGCCGTCCTGGACACTTGATCTGCCATGTAGTGCTCTTTTCCTGGCTTAATATGAATATCAAAATTAAATTCTTGAAATAGGAGTAACCATCTCCAGATCCTTCCAGCTACTCTAGGTTTGTTTATCAAATACTTCAAGGGCTGATGATCAGAAATAACAATGAAATGTACACCAAGGAGATAATGTCGGAACTTCTGAAGAGCAAATACGATAGCCAAACCTTCTCTTTCCGTTGTACTGTAATTTCTTTCAGCTTGGTTGAGTAGTCTGCTTGCATAAGAGATAGGTCTATCCACTTTGTGAGATGATGGTTGAGCTAGAACTGCACCAACAGCATGAAGACTAGCATCTGTATGCACATGAAATTCGAATGACCAATTAGGAACACTTAAAAGTGGAGCAGTACATAGCCTCAACTTTAGTTCACAAAATGCTTTGTCGGCTTCAGCACTCCATGAGAAAGGGATTTTTTTACTGGTAAGCCTTGACAAGGGCTTAGCAATTTCTGAATACATCCTAATGAATCTTCTGTGATACCCTGCATGGCCCAAGAAACTTTGCACTTCCTTTGGGCTTTGTGGAATTGGCATAGAAAGAATAGCTGTAACCTTTGCAGGGTCAACAGTTATACCTTCAGCAGATACTATGTGACCAAGAAGAGTACCCTTAGTGACCAAAAAGTGACATTTATCAGGATTCAATTTCAAACCTGTTTTGAGACATTGCACAAAGATTTCTTTTAGATTTTCCAAATGGTTATGGAAATCTTGAACTACTGCCCTTCTATCTGTACCTGAAAATACTGAAAAGTCATCCATGAATATGCGGAGAAAGGTTGTTAACCATTTGCCCAATATCAGATACATCGTTCTATTAAATGAAGCTGGTGCATTCTTCAAACCAAAAGCCATGCGCGTATAGACATAAGTGCCCCATGGAGTAACAAAGGCTGTTTTGTCCCTATCATCGGGATGGATCACTATCTGATTGTAGCCACTAAAACCATCCAAGAAACTATACAAAGTGTGACCAGCTACTTCTTCAAGTACTTGCTCTGTGAAGGGCTGAGGAAATCCATCTTGAATAGTTACTTTATTCAAAGCACGGAAATCAACACATACTCTTATTTTTCCACTATTTTTCTTGGGCACAATAACCATAGAAGAAAGCCACCTGGAATGTTCTACTGGCACAATTATACCTGCTTCTTCTAGTTTTGTAATCTCTGCTTTTACCGCCTCAGCATACTTCGGATTGAGTCGATATGGCCTACTTCTTACTGGCGCGGCTCTCTCAACTAAGGGTATCCGATGTAACCCAAGCTCTTCTGGTATTCCTGTTAAATCTTTGTAGGACCATGCGAAGACACTTTTGTAAGTAAAAAGCAAAGAAGTTACCTTTTGTAGCAAAGGAGGATAATGCCACAACCAGGATGCCAAGTGAACTATTTGAGGGTTCTCTTCATCCCCTAAATTTACTTCTTGAACCAATGTTTCAGAATTGGTCTTGCTCGAGAAATCATCTCCACTATATGCAGGAGTGGATTTTAATTTATATTCTGCAACATGTTCTTTCATCCAACCTTGAGGTATATCTGCAAAAGGGAGATCTTCTCTGCTCTAAGGTTCATAATTTTCCCTCTCTGATACTTTTATATTGGTATCCTCTTCAAAGATTGTATTTTCCTTCAGTTGCTCATTCTCCAACACCTCGTGGTCTTCATTGCCCTTTTCTGTAATTTCCTTATCTGCAACTTCTTCCTCAATTTCATTGATCTCCACTGTGCAACACTCTGCACTTCCCATCATCCAATTTAACAATGTATCATCTTCTTGGGGTAGAGAGGGCATTACCTGAGTATCCACAGTATATCCAGTGGTTTTTCCTGAATCAAATCCTTCTTCCAAGTGGAGTTGCAGTTGGCTATTGGTGCTTGTTGAAATCCATAGTTTATTTTTCCCCCAATCTTGCAAAGCTTTTGCTTGTCTCAGCCAAGGTCTCCCCAGGAGTAGAGGGTAAGAAGTCTCCTGTGGAAGTGCAATAACAACAAAATCTAGAACAAAATGGCAGCCCTGTACTACCATCAGTACCTTCTCAATAATGCCCAGTGGCGCAACCCGATGTTGATCTGCCAATGTAACCGTGAATGGTGCCAACTTGGTGGGGTTCAATTTCAGCTTCTTCATTGTAAAATCTGGCATTAAATTGATACCAGAGCCTCCATCTATGATCACACCTGTGAGAGCTTCATCCTTTATACAAACAGATAATCTTGAGCTTTGGTAGTCTGGTAAGGGTGCAGGGGGAAAATCAACCATGAAACCATCTATACTAGGTGATTGGACCAAGTGAGCAGAGTGTATAATCTTCAGTAAGTCACTTCTTATTTTTGAATCCATCCTTATAAGTTCATATAGACTAACCTTGTGATGAATACCTTTCAAGATCTGTTCAATATTTACCTCCTGAGTGTTTTCTTGCAGACTTGTTGGTTGGCCCTTTAGAGAAGTAGTCATCTTATTATATGCTCTTTCAATTTCTGCTTGGTCCTTCCATCCTGACTCCTTTTCTTCCTCTTTATCCTGAAATCCTTGTTGTTCATCTCTATGGGTTGCAGCTGCTTGCCTAGCTCTAGTCATCATGGGCATTGCAGAGGATGAAACAGCATAAGTCTGAGTGGTTTTTCCTTCTTCATGTGGAGAGACTGCAATCATGTGGATTGGAGCAGGACGACCTCTTGGGCAATCCTTGGTATAATGATCTTTGGCCTCTGGACAATGTTGACAGGGAGGTGCATCTTCTGAAAGAGAACACCTATTTTGCATGTGACCATACTCACCACAACGATAGCACATCAAAGGTCTATTATATCTAGGCTTTGCAGGCCTATTCTCCTCTCTATTAGATGTATTTGAAGTACTAGCATAATATGAATCCAAATTTTGAGGGTTACCTCTCTGCTGTGTACCCTTGAGGTAGTAGCAATCCCTTGCTTCATGACCATCTTTTCCACAAAATTGACAGCTTACCTTGATAGGGCAATTAGTATTGGAATGTCCATTGTTGTTACAGATTGTACACCAAATTTGTCTCCTTATATCCTGAGTGGTCTTCAAGTCTTCTAACTCTCGTTGAAGTTGAGTTACTTCATCATCAGTGCGACGCAGTGGTGGCAAGACCTTCTCTTCTTGTTGATTTTGTTGCATCTTCAATGCTTCCAGTTCTCTCCTTAGTTGCTCAATAGGATCCAGATCTGCAGCATACTTTTGTTGTGTATCCCCTTCAAAATGTTGCCTTGCTTCTTCAATGCGTGATGCCGCTGCAACAAAATCATTGAGGGTCGCATCCAATCTAAGAGATTCACGAAGCTTCTGCTGAGATGACCTAGGTAGAGCCTTTTCGATCCACTTTTTAACCAAAAAGTCACCTGGAGCATGTGGCAGACGTGCAACAAGTGCTTTTGTTCTAGTGTGAAGTTCATGAAAGGATTCACCTGATCTTAGCTTCAAATTCTCTAGCTGATCTAGAGCTCTTTCTGAGGAATCACTTGGTCGGAATGTCTGTGAGAATGCCGCCTTCAGAGCCTCCCATGTAGTGAAATGGCCATCTGCATATTGACTATACCATTTATCTGCAAGACCCTCCAATGTGGATGGAAAAAGAGCCAGCATTGCATCCTCTCTATTCTGCAGACCACGTCCACGGCATAAAGAGATAAATCTCCTCACATGATCATCAGCATCTTCATAAGAATGTCCCTTGAAGGTAGGGAACTTGATGTTGATCCTGGAGAGTAGATGAGAAAGATCCTCCATTTGGACTGGTGTCTCTTCTGACGTATCTTAGGAGAAGTCTAGAGTTCTCCTATACCCTTCTTTTGACAATGGTGTCGCACCCAAATCAATAGACAAATTTAGGGAGGACAGAGGGGAGGTAGACTCACTAGCCGTGGTTATTGCTAACTTGTTAAGGCTCCTTCGAACACGAAGAGATTCCTTATCTGCTCGTGTATGGGTCATGTACCTATTCGCAATTGCAATAGGGCAAAACACCTCTCACCTCTCACAGAAATGCAAAGGTCCCACCGTGCGTGCCAAACTGTAGAGGAGGTACTGGGGTATCCGCTTTTAACAAAAGTAGAGGATGAAAATTAAACACGTCCAGTACATCACCTACTCAAGGGGGGTTCTCTTTAGGGAAGTATACCCTTTAACATTTCTGT
>CM035427.1:40469547-40479547 GCA_020310875.1 Ceratopteris richardii
CTTGACTTCATTTCTTCATAAACCTTCAATTGATGATTGGCATGCACCAACAGCTCCCCCTCAATCATTAATTGAGGTTCTTCTCTATCTTCTTAATTCCTGCCATATCCTTGAATCTCTGTAGCTTTGGTCCATCTAGACTTTTTGTCATCATATCTGCAAGTTGATCTTTTGTAGGAGTATGCATAACTTCAATTTCCTTATCAATGATCTTCTCTCTTAGAAAATGATACTATATTTCAATATGCTTAGTTCTAGCATGAAACACAGGATTAGCTGCCAAGTATAAAGAACTCATATTGTCTCCACAAACAATAGGAGTACTTTGAATCACATCAAAAACCTTCATAAGTGTCTTTAGCCAAATTACCTCCTTTGCAGCTTCCACCATACCTTTATATTCTGCTTCTGTAGATGACAAAGCAACTGTATGTTGCTTCTTAGAACACCATGAAATCAATTTGTCTCCTACATAGCACAAATATCCATGTGTTGATCTTCTATCATCCACATTACCTGCCCAATCTGCATCACTATATATCTTCACTCTTGTATCAGAAGTAAATCCATAGTACAACCCTTCTCTGAGTGTACCCTTAATGTACCTAAGTACTCTTTGTCCTGCAATCCAATGTTCCTTTCTAGGACAATGCATAAATTGTGAAAGCACACCAACTGCATATGACAAATCAGGCCTTGTTAATGTAGCATAAATCAAGCTACCAACCCAACTTTGATATAGCTTCATGTCTCTGAATTCTTCTCCTCCAAATCTAGAAAATTTATGGTTCACTTCCAATGGTGTGGGTGCAACCCTGCAATCTTCCATTTTAAATTTGATTAGCAAATTTTTAAGATACCTTTCTTGGGTCACATATACTCCATGTTGAGTATAAGAAATCTCCATTCCCAAGAAGAATGATAAGTTCCCCAAATCACTAATTTTGAACTCTTTCTCCATCTGCTTCTTGATCATTTGTATTCCTTTATCATCTGTACCTGTAAGTATTATGTCATCAACATAAATACAAACATAAATGAATCCATCTTCACTTGCTTTGACTAGCAAGCTACTATCTGCCTTTGATGCTTGAAATCCAAGATCATTCAAGAACTTTACAAGCCTATAATTCCATGACCTTGGGGCCTGCTTTAACCCATACAAAGCTCTCTTGAGCTTACACACATAATTTGGATTCACCTGATCTTTGAATCCATCTGGTTGCTCCATGTAAACTTCATCTGAAATGTAACCATTCAAAAAAGCATTTTTAACATCTAATTGAGATAACTTCCAACCTTTGCAAGCAGCAATTGCTATGAGAGTTTTGATGGTTGTCATTTTTGCCACAGGACTATAGGTCTCATCATAGTCCACTCCATATGTCTGTGCATACCCTTTCACAACAAGTCTAGCTTTGTACCTAGACACACTTCCATATGCAAATCTTTTTGTTTTGTAAACCCACTTACATCCAATAATTTTCTGGCTATTAGGTTTAGGAACCAGATCCCAAGTCTGATTCTCTATCAATGCATCATACTCCTCTTGCATGGCTTCTTCCCAATTTCTCTTACCTTTGGCTTCATCATATGTAGATGGATCTTCATCTGCTTTTACCAAATAAGCATAATCTTTAGTAGTCAAGAATGAGGTGTCATAGCTATACCTTGTAGGTTGCCATTTGTGCCTAGATGACCTCCTAACTTCTGCACTTTTTGAAGTCTCTGGTTCATCATATTCTGGATCAAACCTTGGTCTCTCTTCAACTTCAACCTGTACTTCATTATTCTCACTTTCATCAAGTAATTGAATTTTTGCTTTACCTTTCCTTTGATCCACTACTTCTTCAACATCTGCATGTATATTATATTTACCTGCATACCAAGTACCTTGCTCATCAAATGTAACATCCTTGGATACAAGGAATTGCTTTGTGGATGGACTCCACAACCTGTATCCCATTTGCTTATCATCATAACCAATGAATACATACTTTTCTGCCTTAGGCTCCAACTTATGCCTCAATTGAGATGGCACATATGCATATGCCAAACATCCAAATATTCTGCAATGATCCAAGGTAGGTTTCTTACTCCACCAAGCTTCATATGGTGTCATACCTTGCAAAGCTTTACAAGGCAATCTATTGACCAAATAAGTAGCTGTATTTACAGCCTCTGCCCACACATAATTTGGGCAATTCTTCTCTTTCATCATGGACCTTGCAAACTCAACAAGAGTCCTATTTCTCCTTTCTGCTACACCATTTTGTTGAGGAGAGTACCTGCAAGTAACTTCTCTCTTTATACCTGCATTCCACAAGTAATCATTGAATTCATTTGAAAAATACTCTCCCCCTCCATCTGACCTTAGTCTCTTCAATTTTTGACCTGTAATCCTTTCTGCATATACATGATAGTGTTTAAATGTATTAAACACTTCTGATTTTTCTTTAATCACATAAATTGTGATCCACCTGGTAGCATCATCAACATATATGACATAATATCTTGAACCATTTATACTAAAGTCCTTTGAAGGACCCCACACATCTGTATGCACCAACTCAAGTCTTTCTGAATACATAAACCCATGCTTGGAATAGGATTGCTTATGAGCCTTACCTAATTGACATGCCTCACATCTGTATGTCATGTGTTGACCTGCAATGTTAGGCAACCCAAGCACTGAATCATTATTAATCATGTCTTTGATACCTCTTTCATTGAAGTGTCCAAGTCTTTTATGCCAAAGATCCAATTCAGATACCTTCTGCTCTCCATATGTGAACATAGCATGTCCAACATTTCCTTGTACCTTCAATGTGAAAAGCCTTCCTTCTTTCTTTCCTGTAACAACCTGTTTATACCCTTGACTAGGGTCTTCAACATAGACTCCATCATTGGTGAATCTTACCTCATATCCTTTTTCCACAATTTGACCTACACTGATCAAATTCTTTGGGATTGTGGGAACATATAGAACCTTACTCAGAAGAGTGCTCCCATCTTTAGCCTTGACTGAACCAATTGACTTTACCTTATGCTTTGTATTATCACCTGTCTGAACTGTATGATTAATTGCATTATGATCTAAATCAGTCATCAAAGCAATATTTCCACTTAAATGATTACTACATCCTGAATCAATGTAGAACACTCTCATATCCTCATGTGAGGTTTCATATGTTGCATTCATAATGAGAGTCGAATCCTCCTTCTCATCTGATGCATAGTTGTAGTAGGTGTTATTATAGGATTGATTTTGGAAGCTTCTTCCTCCACCTCTTCCAAAAGAATTCCTACCACCTCTACCTCTGAAGTTTCCTCTCTGAAATCTACCACCTCTTGATCTTTGATTAAAGTTCTGATAATTACCATTGTTCTGATTATTGTGCCAACAATCATGAGATAGATGATTGGTCTTACCACATATCCAACAAGCTCTTGCATTATCTTTGTTGTTTCTGCCTCTTCCTCTACTTTTGCCATTTCCTTTTCCTCTTATGAAATTTGCTTGGTTTGAAGTACCTTCTTCTTCACCTGATTGTTGCTTTCCTTTGTTAGCTTTCTTCTTGTCTTTAGAGTACATTGCATGACCTGCACTCTTATCAACATCTCCTTTGATATCATTCTCAAAAGTTAGCATATGACCTAACAATTGATTCAAATCAGGAGTAAAATGATCTAATGAAAGTTCTGTAGATAAAATAAAAGGCTTCCACTTCTCATCTCCTCTTAGCCCTGTAAGAATTTTCTTACCAATTTATCTTCTTCAATATCTTCATCCACTGCACCTAGAGAATCTGCAATGTCCTTCATCTTTGTCACATAATCAGAGATTGATTGTGATGCCTTCTTTTTGAAAGTAGTAAATTCTGCCCATAGTGAAGCTTTCCTTGATTTGGTTGTGTTTTGGAAATGCTCTTCCAAAGCATTCCAAATGTCACTTGCACTTTCAAGTCCTCTAATGTGAGGAAGCAAATAGTCATTGACTGCCATGTAGATTATGCTCCTTGCTTGAGCATCCTTCTTCATCCAATTCTTTAGATCTGACAATTCTTCCCTAGTTGGAACACTAGGATCTCTCAACTGAGGCTTCTCTTCTTCACATGTAATATATGCTATCATATCTTTGCTCATCAGATGAGCTTCCATTCTCATAGACCAAGCTGGATAGTTCTCTCTATCCAACTTTTCAATTTGGAGACTATCTCCCATCCTTGCTTCACCTGTAGTCTCAAAACTTTAGACTTTACAAGGAATAAATGTACCTTAACTTCGAGTATTGCTTCTTCTGATTCTTTTGATAATCTTTGCGTGTCTCCCTTCAATCTTTCTTCAACACTTTATCCTTCTGAACCTTCCAAATGTAGAACTTGTATGTCTGCAGCAGTCAGAGTCTCCCTTTCCTTAATTTTGACACAACCTGCTCTGATACCACTGATGGAGATTGTTAATCTCCAAAAGAACAAGCTATCCTTGGTATTAGACCACCTCTAGACCAATAATAACTCTATACTCATATAATTTTGGAAATCCACTAACACATTACCAAGAAGTTGACTAACTGTGAAGAAATCACTTCTCTGAAAAGTCTGCTGCAGATTAATCACTCATTGACTAATCAATCCTGTAAAGTTTTTAACAAAACTTTGCACAGTGCTTCCTCTTAAGATTGCGCATCTTCTCCAACTTAAATCTCTGCAAATGATGTTGGAATTTGGGGCCCCAGGATCGTTCCAATACTAAAACCTCTTGAGCATACACAACTTAATTGACAAGATGATAAGTGAGATAGAGAAAGAAAGAGATCTTGAGACAAGGATAGGGAACGTAAGCTGGATGCTTACTTCACTAAAAATAATAGATGTCCAAATTACAACATGGGAGTACTACTCAACCATATAAAGTGGTGCACTCACTAATGGAAGAATAAGAAGATGATGATACAAGATTTAGATTATGTCGAAATAATCTAAGTGTGTGTGTGAAGAGAATGAAGCAACGAAGCTAACAAAATAGTGTAATGAAATTGTAAATCAACCACAAGGTTAACTCACAAAAGATAGTTACCACCACCTCGTAGAAGACTTCCTGCTGCAATGAGAGTAGCCTCTCCTTCACCACAACTTCAGCTCCTTCAAGAGTGTGAGAACACTCTGTCTTCAAGAAGATCTCCAAGCTCTAGATCTTTGAGTGAGTGAGTTACACAATGAGCCAAGGGCTTTATTATATAGGTTTGAAGTACTCATGAAAAGCTAAAATAAAGCTTAAAGCTACGAAATAACTACGCGATCGCGAACGGATTTTTCTGTGAAGAGTTTTTCGATTTGCTTTATTAAAAAGCACGAACTCGCTGCCGCAGCGCGTGGGGATTGAACCCTGGTGGGTGGAGAACAATTTTAGTGCTTTTCAGCTAGACCAAGTGCGCCCGTCGTCTTCTCTTGTACATGTGTAGAGATAATAATATACATGCGTTGGCTGCGCCCGCCTGGAAGACTTGGAGTAGTTTATAAAAAAACAATGTTGAAGAACTAAGACTTGAAGTTGATGCTTAGTGAAGCTAATTGATAAGCCAATAAAGACATTGACTTCCAACAATCCCTCCTTCAATGTTATATTGGTACTAGCTTCAGTAACCTGCAAATCTTCTCATGACTATCTCTAGTCAATGCTTTGGTAAATATATCTGCAACATTCTCACTAGTAGGAACATAAACTAGCTCAATGTGCTTCTTAGCTATCTGCTCTCGAATATAGTGGTAGTGTACCTCTATATGCTTTGTCCTTGCATGATGCACTGGATTTTTAGCTATAGCTATAGCACTTTGGCTATCTGAAAATATCTGAATGGGTTGATGTACTCTTACATCAAGATAACTGAAAATCTTCTGCAACCATACTGACTCTAGAGTAGTTGTAAATGCTGCACGATATTCAGCTTCACACGATGAAGTGGCAATAGTGGGTTGTCTCTTTGAATACCATGAGATAAGACAATCTCCAAGATAAAAACAAAATCCACTAGTACTTCTTCTTGTGTCTTTATCACCTGCCCAATCAGAATCTGAAAATCCTTTTAGTAACAAATGTGTAGATTTCGAAAATACCATAGCATAATTTGAAGTTCCCTTCAAATAACGAAAGATCCGCTTTACTGCTTTCCAATGTAACACTGTCGGATTCTGCATGAACCTTGATACTTGAGAAACTGCAAACTGTATATCAGGACGTGTATTACAAAGATAAATCAAGCAACCTACTGCTTGACTATATAGAGTAGCATCAAATGGCTCTACATCTGCTACCATTTGTAAAGACATGTTCTGATCCATAGGTGTTTGCATAGGTTTAGAATCACCCATCTGAAACCTTTCCAAAAGTTTCTCAATGTACTTCTGTTGTGTCATGTAGATACACTCATCTCGAAACAGAAACTGAATCCCAAGATAATAATGTAGAATGCCTAAATCATTCACATCAAATGTTTGCTTCAATTCTTCTTTGAACATCTGCAAATCTTCATCTCTGGGACCTGTGACTATAATATCATCCACATAAATGATTGCTATAATCATCATACCTGTTTCAGCTTTGACATAAAGAGTTGGAGCTACATCTGAGTTATGGAAACCAATGGATAAAAGATATGTATGTATCTTTTCATACCATGCTCTAGGTGCCTGTTTTAAACCATACAAAGCTTTTATAAGCTTACACACTAAGTGTTCTTTACCTGTCTCTTCAAAACCTTCTGGTTGCTGAATATACACATCTTCGTGTAAATCACCATTTAGAAAAGCAGTCTTAATGTCAAGTTGATATATATGCCAACCAAAATGTGCTGCTAGAGCAAGTACTGACCTAATAATAGTCATCCTAGACATAGGAGCAAATGTCTCATCATAATCAATACCTTTTTGTTGTGCATATCCTTTGACAACCAACCTGGCCTTGTATCTATCAATAGTACCATCTGCTTTCCTTTTGATTTTAAAGATCCATTTTACACCTATAGCCTTCTTTCCTTCTGGTAACTCACATAGCTGCCAAGTTTGATTCTTATGAATAGAATCAATCTCTTCTTGCATAGCTTTTCTCCAAATAGGAATGTTAAGTGCATCTTTAACACACGCAGGTTCATCTTCAACAGTCGTAAGTGCCAAAATATCATGAATCTCGAAGTCTTCAGCAAAACTTACATGATCTTTTTGCTGTCTAGTTTGACTTCTTGTTCTTACATGATCTTGTTGTTGTCTAGTCTGACTCCTTGTTCTTCCAGTAAAAGTCTTTATACCACTATCTTTCCAAGTCTGATATAACCACGTAGGTGTATCCTTGAATAGTGGTGAAACTCTTTCTGAACTTTCAGCTTCCACAGGTTCTGGAACTTGTCCTGTCGAGGTACTAGGACTTTCTAGAACTTTAACTTCTTCCATTTCTGGAACCAAAGTTTCTTGTGGAACTGACTCTGTAGAAGGTTGTGAAATTCCTCTTTCTTCAATTTTTTCTTGAATACTAGGAATTTGAGGTTTAACTCCCTCCTGATATGGCTGAACATCTACATCCAGAATCTTTCTAAAAATTCCATAGTCATTTTCACTAATGAACTCCGGAATTTCTGCTTCTTTATCATAAACCTTATCTTCAACAATATAAGCATTACGTGAAAGAATAACTTCACCTGTTTTTGGAACATAAAACCTGTATCCTTTGCTTTCAACAGGATATCCAATAAAAACAGCTTTCTTTGCCTTTACATCTAGTTTGCCTCGGTCCTTTTTCTCAACATGTACATAAGAAAGTGATCCAAACACTCTGAAGTAACTCACAATAGGTTTTCTACCATAATAAGCTTCATACGGTGTGATTACCTTTAAAGCTTTTGTAGATGACCTGTTTAAAATGTGATTAGCTGTATGTACTGCATCAAACCAGAATTTCGGTGAAAGCTTCTTGGACGCCATCATGCTCCGCATCATTTCAACAAGTACTCTATTCTTTCTTTTTGCAACACCATTTTGTTGAGGAGTATAAGCAATAGTAAGGTGTCGAGTAATACCTTTCTCATCGAGAAATGTCTGGAACTCATTTGACAAGTATTCTCCACCTCTATCACTTCTTAGAATCTGGACAGTTTCCTGACTTTCATTTTCAACCATAGCTATAAACTTCTTGAACATAGGAAAGACTTCTGACTTCGACTTAAGACCATAGATCCATGAGTATCTTGTAAAATCATCCACAAATAGGACAAAATACCTGAAACCCTGAATAGAGTCTGCTCTCATAGGACCATTCACATCTGAATGAATAATCTGCAATTTCCTGGTAGCTGTAATATGACCATGTTTCTGGAAAGGTAGTTTATGCATCTTACCTTCAAGACAACCTTCACATATATCTGAATCATCAGGTAGCTTGAATGAGGGTAAACTCTCAACCATACCTCTGTCTTTGATATTCTTGAGAGCTCCAAAACTGATATGTCCAAATCTTTCATGCCATAGCTTCATATCTTCCACCGGTGACGAAGATTTGACTGCATATGCCTGACTGATTCTTGACAAAACAAAGATCCCTCCTTGTTGCTTACCTTGTAAAAGACACTTGTCTTCTTTATGTGATAAGATCTTACAAAGATCTTTCTCAAATACAACTTTAAAACCATCACTTAAAAATGCAGATATAGATAGCAGATTTATCTTCATTTCAGGTACATAAAGGACATCTGATATTTGAAAATTACCACCTTCTCTTGACTTTAGGGTTACTGTACCTATTCCCACAACATCCAAATCATTGCCATCTGCAATAGTAACTCTTCTACTTGAAGAATAGGAAAGAGAAGAAAATACATCTCTACAACCTGTCATATGCTTTGTAGCACCTGAGTCGAATATCCAAGGACTTGCTGAAAGAACTTGTAAAGCTGCTTGATCAAAAGCTACTTCCTCAATAGTGATACAAGCATAAGAATCACCTTGAGATTTCCCTTTTTTATCATCTTCTGCAACATTACCTGATGCCTTTTTCTTTTCTGCTGCAATCCTTTTATAACATTCTGACTGAATATGTCCACGTTTCTTGCAAAAAGAACATATTTTTACCTTCTTCTTAGAAGAATTCTCTTTAGATGTCGTAGATACAGAATCTGAAGTAGAAGGTGAAAGGGACCTACTTTCCTTCTTGGATTGTTTTTCCTTCTTCTTATCCTTCTTCTTCTTACCCTTTGATGAAGATGAAAGCGCTTCTTCATTCTCTTCCATTCCCTTCAACTGATCTTCATCTTGAAGCAACAAGAACTCTAACTCTTCAAATGTAACCTCTCTATCTCTTGTGGTAAGGGTAAGAGTGGTTATGAAAGATCGATATGAAATAGGAAGTGAATTAATCAGCGTATTTACCATTTCTTCATCTAATATCTCAACTCCTACATTTAGAAGTTGATCTCTTAAGTCAACGAGTCTCGTAATGTGGGTCTGAATTGACTCACCAGCTTTCATCCTTGTATTTGCTAGTTGTCTCCTTAAGTGAGCTTTCCTAGCAGGATTTCTGCTCTGAAAAAGATTCTCGAGCTTTAACCAAGCTTGACTAGAACTTCTGCAAGATCTGATCTGTGGTAGAACATGCTTTTTGACACTCATTGCTATGAATGAAAGTGCTAAAGCATCTCTAGCATCCCATCTTGCCTGACCTTCAGTAGGAGGAACTCTAGGTAAAGACCTAGCAGTGACTCTGGATGTTGAAGTGGTTACCTCTTCTTCTGTTGGTTCTGTAATAGCAATTCCAGTACCTCTTGAAGCTTCTGTAGACCCTTCTTCGCCTTCTCGTCTTGGTCTTGTTAAGGATCCATTGACGATACTCCATAAATCCTTTGTCACTAACAAGTTCATCATCATGAAACTCCACATGGGATAATTAGAAAATCCATCCAACTTGTCTTCAATCTCAATTCTAATCTCACTCATCTTATCTTAAGTGTGTATGTCAA
>CM035427.1:40504547-40514547 GCA_020310875.1 Ceratopteris richardii
CACCATACACTGAGCAATGTTCATTTCTCTGAACATGAAATCTGCGCCAGTTTTGTCGACTCTCAGAACATCATCACATATGAATGTTCCTATGCAAAATTCTCTTAACCTGATGACAATTAGACTCTCAAATTCTAGTCATAGATTGATTAACTATGGACTTAGATATGTTCAGAAGGATTTCTCAAAAGATTAACTACAGACGTAGCAGACAGCAAAATATCGGGTGCAAGATTTTCTTGATTTCTCAAAAATTTTCAACTACATTGAAGATATGACTTCAACTAACTTTCATGTGTCCAATGACACTTTCTACAACTGATTTCTCTCTTCCTATTCTCTATCTCTCATGCCCCGACCTTTTCAAAAAACATTTATAGGCAAATATATACAAACTTATGACTCATCAAAAGTGTGAGTCACCTATATGTGAACTAATGTACATATGTGTACATAGATTTGATTTTCTGAGTAGGTCCTTCCTCCAAGCTTCTGAATTTGTTCTCTTCTTAATCTCTTGACTTCATTTCTTCATAAACCTTCAATTGATGATTGGCATGCACCAACAGCTCCCCCTCAATCATTAATTGAGGTTCTTCTCTATCTTCTTAATTCCTGCCATATCCTTGAATCTCTGTAGCTTTGGTCCATCTAGACTTTTTGTCATCATATCTGCAAGTTGATCTTTTGTAGGAGTATGCATAACTTCAATTTCCTTATCAATGATCTTCTCTCTTAGAAAATGATACTGTATTTCAATATGCTTAGTTCTAGCATGAAACACAGGATTAGCTGCCAAGTATAAAGAACTCATATTGTCTCCACAAACAATAGGAGTACTTTGAATCACATCAAAAACCTTCATAAGTGTCTTTAGCCAAATTACCTCCTTTGCAGCTTCCACCATACCTTTATATTCTGCTTATGTAGATGACAAAGCAACTGTATGTTGCTTCTTAGAACACCATGAAATCAATTTGTCTCCTACATAGCACAAATATCCATGTGTTGATCTTCTATCATCCACATTACCTGCCCAATCTGCATCACTATATATCTTCACTCTTGTATCAGAAGTAAATCCATAGTACAACCCTTCTCTGAGTGTACCCTTAATGTACCTAAGTACTCTTTGTCCTGCAATCCAATGTTCCTTTCTAGGACAATGCATAAATTGTGAAAGCACACCAACTGCATATGACAAATCAGGCCTTGTTAATGTAGCATAAATCAAGCTACCAACCAAACTTTGATATAGCTTCATGTCTCTGAATTCTTCTCCTCCAAATCTAGAAAATTTATGGTTCACTTCCAATGGTGTGGGTGCAACCCTGCAATCTTCCATTTTAAATTTGATTAGCAAATTTTTAAGATACCTTTCTTGGGTCACATATACTCCATGTTGAGTATAAGAAATCTCCATTCCCAAGAAGAATGATAAGTTCCCCAAATCACTAATTTTGAACTCTTTCTCCATCTGCTTCTTGATCATTTGTATTCCTTTATCATCTGTACCTGTAAGTATTATGTCATCAACATAAATACAAACATAAATGAATCCATCTTCACTTGCTTTGACTAGCAAGCTACTATCTGCCTTTGATGCTTGAAATCCAAGATCATTCAAGAACTTTACAAGCCTATAATTCCATGACCTTGGGGCCTGCTTTAACCCATACAAAGCTCTCTTGAGCTTACACACATAATTTGGATTCACTTGATCTTTGAATCCATCTGGTTGCTCCATGTAAACTTCATCTGAAATGTAACCATTCAAAAAAGCATTTTTAACATCTAATTGAGATAACTTCCAACCTTTGCAAGCAGCAATTGCTATGAGAGTTCTGGTGGTTGTCATTTTTGCCACAGGACTATAGGTCTCATCATAGTCCACTCCATATGTCTGTGCATACCCTTTCACAACAAGTCTAGCTTTGTACCTAGACACACTTCCATCTGCAAATCTTTTTGTTTTGTAAACCCACTTACATCCAATAATTTTCTGGCTATTAGGTTTAGGAACCAGATCCCAAGTCTGATTCTCTATCAATGCATCATACTCCTCTTGCATGGCTTCTTCCCAATTTCTCTTACCTTTGGCTTCATCATATGTAGATGGATCTTCATCTGCTTTTACCAAATAAGCATAATCTTTAGTAGTCAAGAATGAGGTGTCATAGCTATACCTTGTAGGTTGCCATTTGTGCCTAGATGACCTCCTAACTTCTGCACTTTTTGAAGTCTCTGGTTCATCATATTCTGGATCAAACCTTGGTCTCTCTTCAACTTCAACCTGTACTTCATTATTCTCACTTTCATCAAGTAATTGAATTTTTGCTTTACCTTTCCTTTGATCCACTACTTTTTCAACATCTGCATGTATATTATATTTACCTGCATACCAAGTACCTTGCTCATCAAATGTAACATCCTTGGATACAAGGAATTGCTTTGTGGATGGACTCCACAACCTGTATCCCATTTGCTTATCATCATAACCAATGAATACATACTTTTCTGCCTTAGGCTCCAACTTATGCCTCAATTGAGATGGCACATATGCATATGCCAAACATCCAAATATTCTGCAATGATCCAAGGTAGGTTTCTTACTCCACCAAGCTTCATATGGTGTCATACCTTGCAAAGCTTTACAAGGCAATCTATTGACCAAATAAGTAGCTGTATTTACAACCTCTGCCCACAAATAATTTGGGCAATTCTTCTCTTTCATCATGGACCTTGCAAACTCAACAAGAGTCCTATTTCTCCTTTCTGCTACACCATTTTGTTGAGGAGAGTACCTGCAAGTAACTTCTCTCTTTATACCTGCATTCCACAAGTAATCATTGAATTCATTTGAAAAATACTCTCCCCCTCCATTTGACCTTAGTCTCTTCAATTTTTGACCTGTAATCCTTTCTGCATATACATGATAGTGTTTAAATGTATTAGACACTTCTGATTTTTCTTTAATCACATAAATTGTGATCCACCTGGTAGCATCATCAACATATATGACATAATATCTTGAACCATTTATACTAAAGTCCTTTGAAGGACCCCACACATCTGTATGCACCAACTCAAGTCGTTCTGAATACATAAACCCATGCTTGGAATAGGATTGCTTATGAGCCTTACCTAATTGACATGCCTCACATCTGTATGTCATGTGTTGACCTGCAATGTTAGGCAACCCAAGCACTGAATCATTATTAATCATGTCTTTGATACCTCTTTCATTGAAGTGTCCAAGTCTTTTATGCCAAAGATCCAATTCAGATACCTTCTGCTCTCCATATGTGAACATAGCATGTCCAACATTTCCTTGTACCTTCAATGTGAAAAGCCTTCCTTCTTTCTTTCCTGTAACAACCTGTTTATACCCTTGACTAGGGTCTTCAACATAGACTCCATCATTGGTGAATCTTACCTCATATCCTTTTTCCACAATTTGACCTACACTGATCAAATTCTTTGGGATTGTGGGAACATATAGAACCTTACTCAGAAGAGTGCTCCCATCTTTAGCCTTGACTGAACCAATTGACTTTACCTTATGCTTTGTATTATCACCTGTCTGAACTGTATGATTAATTGCATTATGATCTAAATCAGTCATCAAAGCAATATTTCCACTTAAATGATTACTACATCCTGAATCAATGTAGAACACTCTCATATCCTCATGTGAGGTTTCATATGTTGCATTCATAATGAGAGTCGAATCCTCCTTCTGATCTGATGCATAGTTGTAGTAGGTGTTATTATAGGATTGATTTTGGAAGCTTCTTCCTCCACCTCTTCCAAAAGAATTCCTACCACCTCTACCTCTGAAGTTTCCTCTCTGAAATCTACCACCTCTTGATCTTTGATTAAAGTTCTGATAATTACCATTGTTCTGATTATTGTGCCAACAATCATGAGATAGATGATTGGTCTTACCACATATCCAACAAGCTCTTGCATTATCTTTGTTGTTTCTGCCTCTTCCTCTACTTCTGCCATTTCCTTTTCCTCTTATGAAATTTGCTTGGTTTGAAGTACCTTCTTCTTCACCTAATTGTTGCTTTCCTTTGTTAGCTTTCTTCTTGTCTTTAGAGTACATTGCATGACCTGCACTCTTATCAACATCTCCTTTGATATCATTCTCAAAAGTTAGCATATGACCTAACAATTGATTCAAATCAGGAGTAAAATGATCTAATGAAAGTTCTGTAGATAAAATAAAAGGCTTCCACTTCTCATCTCCTCTTAGCCCTGTAAGAATTTGTCTTACCAATTTATCTTCTTCAATATCTTCATCCACTGCACCTAGAGAATCTGCAATGTCCTTCATCTTTGTCACATAATCAGAGATTGATTGTGATGCCTTCTTTTTGAAAGTAGTAAATTCTGCCCATAGTGAAGCTTTCCTTGATTTGTTTGTGTTTTGGAAATGCTCTTCCAAAGCATTCCAAATGTCACTTGCACTTTCAAGTCCTCTAATGTGAGGAAGCAAATAGTCATTGACTGCCATGTAGATTATGCTCCTTGCTTGAGCATCCTTCTTCATCCAATTCTTTAGATCTGACAATTCTTCCCTAGTTGGAACACTAGGATCTCTCAACTGAGGCTTCTCTTCTTCACATGTAATATATGCTATCATATCTTTGCTCATCAGATGAGGTTCCATTCTCATAGACCAAGCTGGATAGTTCTCTCTATCCAACTTTTCAATTTGGAGACTATCTCCCATCCTTGCTTCACCTGTAGTCTCAAAACTTTAGACTTTACAAGGAATAAATGTACCTTAACTTCGAGTATTGCTTCTTCTGATTCTTTTGATAATCTTTGTGTGTCTCCCTTCAATCTTTCTTCAACACTTTATCCTTCTGAACCTTCCAAATGTAGAACTTGTATGTCTGCAGCAGTCGGAGTCTCCCTTTCCTTAATTTTGACACAACCTGCTCTGATACCACTGATGGAGAGTGTTAATCTCCAAAAGAACAAGCTATCCTTGGTATTAGACCACCTCTAGACCAATAATAACTCTATACTCATATAATTTTGGAAATCCACTAACACATTACCAAGATGTTGACTAACTGTGAAGAAATCACTTCTCTGAAAAGTCTGCTGCAGATTAATCACTCATTGACTAATCAATCCTGTAAAGTTTTTAACAAAACTTTGCACAATGCTTCGTCTTAAGATTGCGCATCTTCTCCAACTTAAATCTCTGCAAATGATGTTGGAATTTGGGGCCCCAGGATCGTTCCAATACTAAAACCTCTTGAGCATACACAACTTAATTGACAAGATGATAAGTGAGATAGAGAAAGAAAGAGATCTTGAGACAAGGATAGGGAACGTAAGCTAGATGCTTACTTCACTAAAAATAATAGATGTCCAAATTACAACATGGGAGTACTACTCAACCATATAAAGTGGTGCACTCACTAATGGAAGAATAAGAAGATGATGATACAAGATTTAGATTATGTCGAAATAATCTAAGTGTGTGTGTGAAGAGAATGAAGCAACGAAGCTAACAAAATAGTGTAATGAAATTGTAAATCAACCACAAGGTTAACTCACAAAAGATAGTTACCACCACCTCGTAGAAGACTTCCTGCTGCAATGAGAGTAGCCTCTCCTTCACCACAACTTCACCTCCTTCAAGAGTGTGAGAACACTCTGTCTTCAAGAAGATCTCCAAGCTCTAGATCTTTGAGTGAGTGAGTTACACAATGAGCCAAGGGCTTTATTATATAGGTTTGAAGTACTCATGAAAAGCTAAAATAAAGCTTAAAGCTACGAAATAACTACGCGATCGCGAACGGATTTTTCTGTGAAGAGTTTTTCGATTTGCTTTATTAAAAAGCACGAACTCGCTGCCGCAGCGCGTGGGGATTGAACCCTGGTGGGTGGAGAACGATTTTAGTGCTTTTCAGCTAGACCAAGTGCGCCCGTCGTCTTCTCTTGTACATGTGTAGAGATAATAATATACATGCGTTGGCTGCGCCCGCCTGGAAGACTTGGAGTAGTTTATAAAAAAACAATGTTGAAGAACTAAGACTTGAAGTTGATGCTTAGTGAAGCTAATTGATAAGCCAATAAAGACATTGACTTCCAACAATCCCTCCTTCAATGTTATATTGGTACTAGCTTCAGTAACCTGCAAATCTTCTCATGACTATCTCTAGTCAATGCTTTGGTAAATATATCTGCAACATTCTCACTAGTAGGAACATAAACTAGCTCAATGTGCTTCTTAGCTATCTGCTCTCGGATATAGTGGTAGTGTACCTCTATATGCTTTGTCCTTGCATGATGCACTGGATTTTTAGCTATAGCTATAGCACTTTGGCTATCTGAAAATATCTGAATGGGTTGATGTACTCTTACATCAAGATAACTGAAAATCTTCTGCAACCATACTGACTCTAGAGTAGCTGTAAATGCTGCACGATATTCAGCTTCACACGATGAAGTGGCAATAGTGGGTTGTCTCTTTGAATACCATGAGATAAGACAATCTCCAAGATAAAAACAAAATCCACTAGTACTTCTTCTTGTGTCTTTATCACCTGCCCAATCAGAATCTGAAAATCCTTTTAGTAACAAATGTGTAGATTTCGAAAATACCATAGCATAATTTGAAGTTCCCTTCAAATAACGAAAGATCCGCTTTACTGCTTTCCAATGTAACACTGTCGGATTCTGCATGAACCTTGATACTTGAGAAACTGCAAACTGTATATCAGGACGTGTATTACAAAGATAAATCAAGCAACCTACTGCTTGACTATATAGAGTAGCATCAAATGGCTCTACATCTGCTACCATTTGTAAAGACGTGTTCTGATCCATAGGTGTTTGCATAGGTTTAGAATCACCCATCTGAAACCTTTCCAAAAGTTTCTCAATGTACTTCTGTTGTGTCATGTAGATACACTCATCTCGAAACAGAAACTGAATCCCAAGATAATAATGTAGAATGCCTAAATCATTCACATCAAATGTTTGCTTCAATTCTTCTTTGAACATCTGCAAATCTTCATCTCTGGGACCTGTGACTATAATATCATCCACATAAATGATTGCTATAATCATCATACCTGTTTCAGCTTTGACATAAAGAGTTGGAGCTACATCTGAGTTATGGAAACCAATGGATAAAAGATATGTATGTATCTTTTCATACCATGCTCTAGGTGCCTGTTTTAAACCATACAAAGCTTTTATAAGCTTACACACTAAGTGTTCTTTACCTGTCTCTTCAAAACCTTCTGGCTGCTGAATATACACATCTTCGTGTAAATCACCATTTAGAAAAGCAGTCTTAATGTCAAGTTGATATATATGCCAACCAAAATGTGCTGCTAGAGCAAGTACTGACCTAATAATAGTCATCCTAGACATAGGAGCAAATGTCTCATCATAATCAATACCTTTTTGTTGTGCATATCCTTTGACAACCAACCTGGCCTTGTATCTATCAATAGTACCATCTGCTTTCCTTTTGATTTTAAAGATCCATTTTACACCTATAGCCTTCTTTCCTTCTGGTAACTCACATAGCTGCCAAGTTTGATTCTTATGAATAGAATCAATCTCTTCTTGCATAGCTTTTCTCCAAATAGGAATGTTAAGTGCATCTTTAACACACGCAGGTTCATCTTCAACAGTCGTAAGTGCCAAAATATCATGAATCTTGAAGTCTTCAGCAAAACTTACATGATCTTTTTGCTGTCTAGTTTGACTTCTTGTTCTTACATGATCTTGTTGTTGTTGTCTAGTCTGACTCCTTGTTCTTCCAGTAAAAGTCTTTATACCACTATCTTTCCAAGTCTGATATAACCACGTAGGTGTATCCTTGAATAGTGGTGAAACTCTTTCTGAACTTTCAGCTTCCACAGGTTCTGGAACTTGTCCTGTCGAGGTACTAGGACTTTCTAGAACTTTAACTTCTTCCATTTCTGGAACCAAAGTTTCTTGTGGAACTGACTCTGTAGAAGGTTGTGAAATTCCTCTTTCTTCAATTTTTTCTTGAATACTAGGAATTTGAGGTTTAACTCCCTCCTGATATGGTTGAACATCTACATCCAGAATCTTTCTAAAAATTCCATAGTCATTTTCACTAATGAACTCCGGAATTTCTGCTTCTTTATCATAAACCTTATCTTCAGCAATATAAGCATTACGTGAAAGAATAACTTCACCTGTTTTTGGAACATAAAACCTGTATCCTTTGCTTTCAACAGGATATCCAATAAAAACAGCTTTCTTTGCCTTTACATCTAGTTTGCCTCGGTCCTTTTTCTCAACATGTACATAAGAAAGTGATCTAAACACTCTGAAGTAACTCACAATAGGTTTTCTACCATAATAAGCTTCATACGGTGTGATTACCTTTAAAGCTTTTGTAGATGACCTGTTTAAAATGTGTTTAGCTGTATGTACTGCATCAAACCAGAATTTCGGTGAAAGCTTCTTGGACGCCATCATGCTCCGCATCATTTCAACAAGTACTCTATTCTTTCTTTCTGCAACACCATTTTGTTGAGGAGTATAAGCAATAGTAAGGTGTCGAGTAATACCTTTCTCATCGAGAAATGTCTGGAACTCATTTGACAAGTATTCTCCACCTCTATCACTTCTTAGAATCTGGACAGTTTCCTGACTTTCATTTTCAACCATAGCTACAAACTTCTTGAACATAGGAAAGACTTTTGACTTCGACTTAAGACCATAGATCCATGAGTATCTTGTAAAATCATCCACAAATAGGACAAAATACCTGAAACCCTGAATAGAGTCTGCTCTCATAGGACCATTCACATCTGAATGAATAATCTGCAATTTCCTGGTAGCTGTAATATGACCATGTTTCTGGAAAGGTAGTTTATGCATCTTACCTTCAAGACAACCTTCACATATATCTGAATCATCAGGTAGCTTGAATGAGGGTAAACTCTCAACCATACCTCTGTCTTTGATATTCTTGAGAGCTCCAAAACTGATATGTCCAAATCTTTCATGCCATAGCTTCATATCTTCCACCGGTGACGAAGATTTGACTGCATATGCCTGACTGATTCTTGACAAAACAAAGATCCCTCCTTGTTGCTTACCTTGTAAAAGACACTTGTCTTCTTTATGTGATAAGATCTTACAAAGATCTTTCTCAAATACAACTTTAAAACCATCACTTAAAAATGTAGATATAGATAGCAGATTTATCTTCATTTCAGGTACATAAAGGACATCTGATATTTGAAAATTACCACCTTCTCTTGACTTTAGGGTTACTGTACCTATTCCCACAACATCCAAATCATTGCCATCTGCAATAGTAACTCTTCTACCTGAAGAATAGGAAAGAGAAGAAAATACATCTCTACAACCTGTCATATGCTTTGTAGCACCTGAGTCGAATATCCAAGGACTTGCTGAAAGAACTTGTAAAGCTGCTTGATCAAAAGCTACTTCCTCAATAGTGATACAAGCATAAGAATCACCTTGAGATTTCCCTTTTTTATCATCTTCTGCAACATTACATGATGCCTTTTTCTTTTCTGCTGCAATCCTTTTATAACATTCTGACTGAATATGTCCACGTTTCTTGCAAAAAGAACATATTTTTACCTTCTTCTTAGAAGAATTCTCTTTAGATGTCGTAGATACAGAATCTGAAGTAGAAGGTGAAAGGGACCTACTTTCCTTCTTGGATTGTTTTTCCTTCTTCTTATCCTTCTTCTTCTTACCCTTTGATGAAGATGAAAGCGCTTCTTCATTCTCTTCCATTCCCTTCAACTGATCTTCATCTTGAAGCAACAAGAACTCTAACTCTTCAAATGTAACCTCTCTATCTCTTGTGGTAAGGGTAAGAGTGGTTATGAAAGATCGATATGAAATAGGAAGTGAATTAATTAGCGTATTTACCATTTCTTCATCTGATATCTCAACTCCTACATTTAGAAGTTGATCTCTTAAGTCAACGAGTCTCGTA
>CM035427.1:40524547-40927047 GCA_020310875.1 Ceratopteris richardii
AGCATAGGAGAAGAAATTGAAGAAGAACAGATTGTGAGGCAGGTAATCAATGGAATCAAGGCTGATGACAAGTGGGAAAGCTTCACCACTGCAATGGATCTCTACATGGACATGCACACTCCAGATCCTACAACTCTCATGGGACAACTATTTACACATGAAGCAAAGCTCACAAAGAATGGAGATACATCCAAAGGTAACAACTCTTCTGCCCTATACACTGATAAGAAGTCTAAGGATAAAGGAAAGAGTAAGAAGGTGGAAGATGAAGGCTCTACCTCCCAAGCCAGTTATGCAAGGAGAGGTAGATCTTCAAGAGGCATGGGCAGAGGAGGTAAGCAAGGTAGGGGGAGACCCTATAATTCATCACCATGTAACATTTGTGGTTTATCAAATCACACCACAGATGAGTGTTTCAGGAATTACAAAAATCAGAGAGGAAGAGGCTACCAAAGAGGTGGATACTCTCAGTCTAGAGGAAGGTTCAACCATCACCAAGGCCACAACAGCAATTACAACAACAACTATAACCACAATTACAATGGTAACTACCAAGCAAGATTCAAAACTAGAAGGGACTACAACAACTACACAGAAGAGCAGGATGACTCTCTTCTGATCATGAACATGACTTCAAAGACAGGTACAAATGATGACCACTTATTTTATATTGATTCAGGGTGTTCAAATCATGTGCCTGGTAATGTGGCACTACTCTCTGATCTTGAGGAACCAAAAGGTAAACACCAAGTCCAAACATGTGATGATACGAAGCATTCTGTAATTAAAGTTGGAAATGTGAAAACTAGTGATGGTAATCAGAATTTGTTGAGCAGGGTACTTTATGTACCAACAATTACAAAGAACTTAATGAGTGTTGGTCAGATTGTAGAGAAAGGGTTGCAGGTCAGGTTCAATCAATATGGAGCATTTGTGGAGGACCCAAGACATGGATTCAAAAGGATAGCTAAAGGAGAAAAATCAGGTAGACTTTTCACTTTTGAGTTGGAAGATACAAAAAATATTGCATTATACAGTTTTAAGGATAAAAAACTTTCAGAGCTTGAGATTTGGCACAAGAGATTAGGGCATATAAGAGAAAGGACCTTGAAGCAAATGTGCAGGGACCAATGTGTGCTTGGGATACCTAATGTATCCAAGCAACATATGATTTACAAGTGTGGTGCTTGTCAATCTGGTAAGTCTCACAGGTTACCCTTCTCAAGGAAAGGATATGTGCATGAAGACTACCTAGAGCTGGTACACACAGATGTTTGGGGACCTAGCAAAGACCCCTCAGTCTCAGGTTCAAGGTACTATGTGTCTTTTATTGATGACTATAGCAGATGGACTGTATTATACTTTATGAAGCACAAGGATGAAGTGTTTAATTGTTTTAAGAAATATCTTGCACTAGTTGAAAATCAGACAGGAAGGAATTTGAAGAGGCTAAGGTCAGATGGAGGAGGTGAATACTTCTCCAATGAATTTGAGGACTTCTTGCAGGATAGAGGCATCAAAAGGGAAATAACAACAAGGTATTCTCCTGAACAGAATGGGGTAGCAGAAAGAAGAAATAGGTTAATTGTTGAGACAGCTAGATCTATGCTTAATGAGAAGAAGTTACCTAACTACCTATGGGCAGAGAGTGTCGCTACTACCACCTATCTCATAAACAAGTTACCATCAAAATCACTTGATGGTATGACACCTTATGAAGCATGGCATGGTAAGAGACCATCATTAGATCATTGCAAAATTTTTGGATGTGTAGCATATGTGCACATTCCCTCACAGGTAAGGGGTAAGTTAGACCCAAAGGCTGAAAAATGCATTTTTATTGGGTATGATTTAAATAAAAAAGGTTACAGGTTTTATAACCCTACCAATAAGGGATTTATGGTAAGCAGAGATGTGATCTTTGATGAGAATGATTCTTGGTATGAGAATGAGTGCAGGAAGGTCAAACTACCCTATGATTTGGAAGAGGAATTTCCAAAACTTACAAAGGAGGAACCAACTCAGAAAGAAGACTCAAGTTCAGATGATGAAGATACAATCAACCTTGAAGAGTTCAAGGCATGGAAGTCCAAAGGCAAAATGAAGATGAAGAAGCTTGAAGACATACCTGAATCTTCAGCTCAACCCTTTAGGAGATCACAAAGGGAAAGTAAAAAACCTATCAGATATGGGTATGATACATCTCTTGTTACTAAACACTCAGTTTATCTTGCCAAGGATTTGTTAAATGAAGAACCAGGTTCATATGAAGAAGCAATCACAAAGTCAGAATGGAAAGAATATATGGATGAGGAGATTGAAGCACTCAAGGAGAGTGATACATGGGAGTTAGTACCCAAGAAGGACTCTATGAAGGTAATAGGATCCAGATGGATCTATAAGTTGAAAAGAAATTCTAATGGCACAATCAACAGGTACAAGGCTAGGTTAGTAGCTAAGGGTTTTGCACAAACCCAAGGCATTGACTATGAAGAAACATTTTCTCCTGTGGCCAAGATGCCAACAATCAGAGTGTTGGTGAGTGTGGCTGCATCAAAGAATTGGAACATGTACCAATTGGATGTCAAGAATGCTTTCTTGAATGGATGGATCTCAGAAGAGGTTTATATGTCACAACCTCCTGGCTATGAAGACCCGAAGAAGGTAACTTGTGTTTGTAAATTAAAGAAGGCTTTATATGGATTGAAGCAGGCACCTAGGGCATGGAATTACAGGCTAACTACATACCTCCAAGACCAAGGATTTGTTATGAGCAAGGCAGATACTTCTTTGTTCTTGATTAAAAGAAGTAATTTAGAGGTAATATATCTCTGTGTTTATGTTGATGACATCATCATTACAGGTAATGATTTCAATGGAATCAGATACATCAAAAGTCAGATGATGAAGGAGTTCAAGATCAATGATCTTGGATTATTGAAATATTTTTTAGGGCTTGAATTAGTTTACACTAATTCAGGAATATACATTACTCAGAAGAAGTATGTACACGACATATTGAAGAAGTTTCACTTGCAGGATGCTAAAGCAGCAACCACTCCAATGGAGGTGAACCTAAAGCTAAGTGCCCATGAAGGTGATGAAGTTCAAGATATAACAGGTTATCAAAGTATGGTGGGTAGCTTGAACTATGCTACCCTAACTAGAATTCACATTGCATATGGAGCTAGTGTGCTAAGTCAATTTATGCACAAGCCAAGGATACCTCACTTAGAGGCTGCCAAGAGAATATTGAAGTATCTCAAGGGTACACAGAACCATGGTTTGTATTTTCCTTATACTTCAGATATTGATATAAAAGTCTATTCAGATGCAGATTGGGCAGGATGCAAGGATGATAGGAGGAGCACTTCAGGATACATTTCTTTTGCAGGTGACAAACCAATTTCATGGTCTGCAAAGAAGCAACCAACTTCCATGCTTAGAAGACCTCATTCCTCACTTGGTGGCTGAGGAGGCATCATTTGGAGATTCATCCAAAAGCAAGGACACTCATGGTTAGGTCCTATACTCTTCAAGAGGCAAAGGGAGAGGTGGAAGAAGAGGAAGAGGAAGAGGCTACAACAATCAAGGCAACCATCAAAGCAAAGAAGAAGGAGAAAGCTCAAGTGAGTCTACTTCTCAAGCAAAGGCAAGAGGTAGAGGCAAAGGAAGAGTAGGCTACAACCCCCACAAAGGTATGATTTGCTATAATTGTGGTAAAACAAATCATATAGCTTCAGATTGTAGATATAAAGATGGTAAATACACTCAAGGAAAGCAAGGGAACTATGCAAATGCTTCAAATAAGGAAACAGGTAATGATCAATTGCTTGCTAGGATGCTAAATATGATACCAAATAGTACATAGACTCAGGGTATAGCAATCATATGTCTCGTGAGGGTGATTTATTCACCAATTTGCAAGTTCCAAAGTCCAAAGGGTGTGTGGAGACAGGTGATAACGTGAACATGTCATAGAGCACATTGGAGATGTGAGAATGGGATGTGAAAAATCAGCCAAGGTGCTTAAGAAGGTATTGCATGTTCCATCTATTACTAAGAACCTTATTTCAGTAGGGCAAATGGTAGAGAAATGTTTGCAAGTCGAATTCAATGAAAACGGATGCTTTATAAGGAATCCTAAAGATGGAAACAAGCTTGTTGCTCAAGGAAGAAAGGAAGGAAGAATGTTCACCTTGGATGTGTCTCCAAATGCAAGCAAGGTATGCTTTGTTATGATTGGTAATCAAAGGATTGTTGAACTTGACCTTTGGCACAAGAGAATAGGGCATGTCAACATTCCTAAGCTAAGGAATATGAGCAAGAAAGAGCTTTTAAGAGGGATGCCCATGTTTGAGAACAAAGAGCCTCATGAATTTTGTGATGCTTGTCAACTAGGGAAGCAAGCAGGACAACCATTCCAAACGAGCACACATAGGGCTGCAAATCTCTTGGATCTTATCCATAGTGATGTATGGGGACCTTCCAAAGAGTCATCCTTGGGAGGATCAAGGTATTTTGTTACAATTATTGATGATTATTCTAGAAAAGTTTGGATATACATCATTAAAGAAAAATCAGATGTGTTCTCTATGTTCAAGAGGTTCAGGCAAGAGGTTCAGAAGGAGACAGGTAAATATATCAAAGCCCTAAGGTCTGATGGAGGGGGAGAATACTTCTCCAAAGAATTCAGCTCTTATTTGTATGAGAATGGTATTAAAAGACAATTTACATGCAGGTATACCCCCCAACAAAATGGGGTGGTTGAAAGGAAAAAAGTAGGCACATTGTTGAAATTGCAAGGTGTATGATTAATAAAGCACACATGCCATTATTTTATTGGGTTGAGGCTGTTTATACTTCACTTTATTTGATGAATAGGGTACCTACAAGTGGTGTGCATGACTTGACTCCAAATGAGGCCTACTATGGTATGAAACCAAGTGTGGAACATCTCAAGGTTTTTGGATGTACTTGCTATGTGCACATTCACAAGAGGTAAGATCTAAACTTGATGCAAAATCTGAAAAATGTGTTTTCATTGGCTATTCTACTGAGAAAAAGGGTTACAAATGCTATAGCCCTTACACCAAGAAGTTTTATGTATCAAGAGATGTGGTACTCAATGAATTGAAACCTTAGTATGTAGACAAGGGAAAAGAAAAGGTATTAGATGATGACTTGGATGATGTATCGGTTTGTGCTAAAGGTGATAAGTAGGTTCAATAAATGAGTGGGCCTGAGGCTTCAACATCAAGATCAGCTACCCAAGGACACATGGGAGAAAGAAGAAGTCTATCACAATCACCAACATCCAGGTATAAGTCTCTTAGTGACTCTCATGATGATCATAAAGATGATAGTGAGTCACAGGATGAAGAAGACTATGAAGAGGTGGTTACACCACAAGTAAAGCTATGAAGGTTGAGGAAGCAATTCCGTAAATGGAATGAGAGGAGATCCGCAAGGCTCAAGAAGCCAATACAAAGGTTAAGTTATGACTCTTTCATTGCCAAGCACTATGCCTATATGATGCATGTTATTGGAGATAATGATCTTCAAATGTATGAAGAGGCATCAACAAAGGAGGAATGGAAGAGAGCAATGGATGAAGAGATGAAAGCACTCAAGGACAATGAGACTTGGGAATTAGTGCCTAAAACACCAAGTATGAAAGTGATTCAAATCAAATGGGTGTATAAGACTAAAAGGAATGCCGATGGTTAACTAGCTAGACACAAAGCTAGGTTGGTCGCTAAGGGGTTCACACAAAGTGTTGGTGTGGATTAAAAAGAGACCTTCAGCTCCATGGCTAACAAAATAAGAATAAGGACCTTAATAGTTTTATGTGCATGTAGAAGATGGCCTATATATCAGCTTGATATAAAAAATGCATTCTTGAATGGTGAGCTAAAAGAAGAGGTATACATGGCACAACCCATTGGTTATGAAGATGTGGATCATCCTGATTTTTTTTGTAGGTTGAAGAAGGCCTTGTATGGTCTTAAGCAAGCACAAAGGGCTTGGAATCAAAGGCTTGAGGATTACCTTGAAAAGTGTGGGTACACTCAAAGCAAATCAGATCCCTCACTCTACATGAAGAAAGAAGGGAGTAAGGTGGTATTTATATGTATATATGTGGATGCTATTATCACGACATGTAGTCATCATAAAGGTATTAAAGAAATCAAATGGAGACTTGGAAAAAAAGCCACAAATTTGCTTTGATGTGCAGGTTGGAACAATCTCCCTTTATGGAGATAATATGTCATTTATACACTTGGCTTATAACCCCATGTATCATGCTAGGAGTAAGCACATTGAAGTGCATTACCAATATGTAAGAGAAAATGTTGCTTCTAATGAAGTGGACGTCCATTTTGTGACCACAAAGGAGCAGGTTGCTGATCTTTTCACCAAACGATTGGATGCATCAAAGCTAAGCAAGTTCAACAACATGATGAGCTTGATGGACATAGACACTTCCTACCTAAGCTTGAGGGGGAGTATTGAAAAAAAGGGAGCAAACTTAGTGGATAGTTTTGGTAATTTGGATATTCCAAATGTGCATAAATACTTAGATAAAGGTGAAGCCATGACTCCTTATCCATTAGGAATCAAAGGAAGCATCACATGACACTCAAGGGAGTTTGAAGAGCAAGAAGAAGCCATTGAAGAGTCAAGAGACAAGGAAGGGGTAGATGAAAGGTCAAACATTCACTCATACATACATGAAGGCACATTTTCGGGATACAAGGACTAAGGAGAAGCATCTACCAACTGCCCAGGGACTAAAGGAGAATGCCCAAGAAGTTTCAGCACTAGATCATCTTCGTAAGTGAGGTTTTGGATTTGTTTCTGACACTAGACCCTCTCTCTCTAGTGTAGTCTGTCAAACATACCCAACGTGTAACAGATGGTTCTCTCTCTGTATAGATCAAAATGCAGTAACTCTTGTCTTGAATGAAAGCCTATCTCTCATTCTTTATGTATACTAATTTTCAGAGTGATTGCATACTGCTGCGCCGAGGTATTGGCATTTCTTTGTGACTGAAATTTTTGCATAGGTGAACAGATAGGTAGTATATTTTGTAACAGTGTGTTGCTTGAATTATACTCATCCAAACTGAGTGTTGGATGGCTTGTGGAAAGCTAACAGAGCATAATAAGTGTGGACAAAATCTTTGGGTCATTGGATTTTAGGTGAAGGGTAAAATAGCTTGATCCATGTTAGGTAATTTTCAAGCATAGGCTCGGAGACCTACTTGGGTTCATTGTGCTTTTGTTGTGCATTTAGAGAGAGAGAGATGAACAGATGGATAGAGGAATAGATGGATAGATGGACTTATGGATAGATAGATAGATTGATAGATAGATAGACTTATATATAGATAGATAGATAGATAGATAGATAGATAGATAGATAGATAACAAGATAGATCGATAGATAGATAGATAGATAGATAGATAGATAGATAGATAGATAGATAGATAGATAGATAGATAGATAGATAGATAGATGGATAGATATATAGATAGATAGATAGATAGATAGATAGATAGATAGATAGATAGATAGATAGATAGATAGATAGATAGATAGATAGATAGATAGATAGATAGATAGATAGAATGATAGATAGATAGATAGATAGATAGATAGATAGATAGATAGCTAGATAGATAGATAGATAGATAGATAGATAGATAGATACATAGATACATAGATAGATAGATAGATAGATAGATAGATAGATAGATAGATATATAAACATATAGATAGAGAGACGGGTAGATAGGTAGATAAATAGATAGATATATATGAATAGATGGATAGATGGATAGATGGACTGACGGATATATAGATAGATTGAAAGATAGATAGACTTATAGATAGATAGATAGATAGATAGATATTTAGATAGTTAGATAGAAAGATAGATAATATATATATATATATATATATATATATATATATAGAGAGAGAGAGAGAGAGAGAGAGAGATAGATAGATAGATAGATAGATAGATAGATAGATAGATAGATAGATAGATAGATAGATAGATAGTTAGATAGATAAACATATAGATAGAGAGACGGATAGATAGGTAGGGATATATATACATACATACACACATGCACATTACATACACACTCACATATGTATACACACACATATGTGCATACACACATGCATATGCTTACATACATACACACACATATGCATGTAGACACACACATACATACATACACATGCACATATATATACACACTCACATATGTAAACACACTCACATATGTATACACACACATGCATACATGCACATACACATACACACATCACATATACATACACATATACACACATATACATGTTTTAGGGTTAGTGTTTTAGGATTAGGGTTTATGAATTTCTCTTTAAATTTGTTTTGCAGGAGATTTTTGGCATCAGTTCTTTGGAATTCGCTGAAGGACAACATTAAGTGGACTTTGACGACTCACACATACACACATATACATGTTTTAGGGTTAGGGTTTTAGGATCATGGCTTTTGAATTTCTCTTTTCTTTTGTTTTGCAGGAGATTTCTGGCATTGATTCTTTGGAGTTTGACAAGAGACGATGTCAATTGGGCTTTGACGAGAGCGTTGAAAAGAATTACATCGATGTGAGTGATTGGTTTGTTCTTTATTATAAATAGACATAGAGAGAGAGAGAATGAGAGAGAGAAAGGGAGAGAGAGAGATGAAAGAGAGAGAGATATAGATAGAGGGAAAGAGAGAGACATAGAGATACATACACATAGATGCATACATATTACATACACATATGTATATGCATATAGTGATTGTTTTGTTCTTTATTATAAATAGAGATAGAGAGAGAGACAGAGAGAGAGAGAGACAGAGAAAGAGGGAGAGAGAGAGATGAAAGAGAGAGAGATATATAGATAGAGAGAGACATAGACATACATACACATAGATGCATAATTATTACATATACATATGCATTTGCATATGCATATGCATATGCATACATACATACACACACATATACATGCACACATGTGTACACACACATGCATACATGCACATACACATACACACACATCACATATACATCCACACCAACACACATATACATGTTTAAGGGTTAGGGTTCTAGGATTAGGGTTTTTTACTTTTACACATATACACACATGCACACATATACACATGCATACACACATGCATACACACATGCACATACACATACACATACACATGCACACATATACACATGCATACACACATACATACATACATACATACACACACACGCATACATACATATAGACACACATACATACATACACACATACACATAGAGAGAGAGAGAGTCTTACACACACACATGCGTACACACGTACACACGTACACATACACACACGTGACATATACATACACACATATGCATGTTTTAGGGTTAGGGTTTTTGGCTTTTACATATATACACACATGCATACACACATATACACATATGAACACATAATACATATGCACATACACATATATATACATGTGCATACACACATACACACACACATACATACATAGAAAGATATATATATACACACACACACATACATACATACATATATATATATATATATATATATATATATATATATATATATATATATATATATATATATATATATATATATATATATATATATATATATATATATGCATACACACATACACATATGTGACATATACATACACACATATGCATGTTTTAGGGTTAGGGTTTTAGGATTAAGGTTTTTGGCTTTTACATATATACATACATGCATACACACATATACACATATAAACACATACTACATATACACATACACATATATATACACATGCATACACACATATACATGTTTTAGGTCTAGGTCTTCAGAATTAGGATTTTAGGATTTTTACATAGATACACATATGCATACACACACATACACATATATATATTTACATACACATATATATACACAAGAATACACACATACACATGTTTTAGGTCTAGGTCTTTAGAATTAGGGTTTTAGGGTTTTTACACATGTAGACAAATATTTGCACATATACATATATACACACATAATACATATACAAATACACATGTATATACATAGGCAGACACACATATACATGTTGTTGAAGCAAGTCTATGACAAGCCTAAGTATTGGCTTGAGTCACACAAATTCAAAGAAGAAGCCTTAAAATGAAGACAATGTAAAGTTCACTTGTGAACTACCTCTAGTAACTTTTGAAGACTTTACTTAATGTAAAAGTGAAAGAATCTTAAGTGGTTGAGTCCACTTGATCAAAACGGGAAAGAGGAGCCACGAATTCGTGATTTATGGTAGATAGAGAATCAAATCAATCACTAATTGATTGGAGAGTGATTGAGGGAAGTTAGCCTCCCAAGCTCAACTATAAATAGATGGCAACTTTAGTCTTGGTTAGAAAGACCTCAGAGAAGACCTTGAAGAGCTGAGCTTTATGCAATATCAAGGTGTGATTCTAAGGCGCACATATGTATCAATAAGTCCATTGTACAATATACTTTCATTTTCATGATCATTTGAGTTTATATTTCCATGTTCTTGTGAAGTGTACTACTCACTACCATATCTCTTAGTTTTCTTAGCCAGATTGCAGAGATGGTTTCTCTAAGCTCGGTGCATCGTTTTCAGTGTCTTAGCTTGCTAAAGTTAGATCTATAAGTCTACTATATGCTCACCAATTTTCATTTCATTTGGGTGTTTCAATCTTCAGTTATATTTAGTTGAAGTCAACCCTATCTATTCATTTTCACTTCTCTATCAGGAACCCGACTTTTTTACTCATCCATGATGTAAAAGCAAAGATGTGGCTCTATCTACCTAAAATAATGAATTTTTGAGCTCAGGGAATATCTCCTAACTTTGGGGATCACTTTTAGGTGGAGCCATTCGAATTCGAATTCAAAACTCCCTCCAAGAATAGCTATAAAAAGAGCAAGAAGGAAGAGGCGATTAGCAATCCTTGTATGTGACCACTTCATGACATTTTGTAGAGATTGAAGAGCTTACTCCATAGCTCTATCATTCTGCTCCCATTGTGCAAATATTCATTGCCAATGTGGTTGTAATCAAATGTGAATCTATACATTTATCATCATCTACTTCTCTGTTTTGTTCTCTACTATACTCACTTAGAGCAGTAACTTCCGAAGGTCCTATCTCAAGTTCTACACAATATTTTTCAGTGTTTTAATGTGATATGGATAGCTCTTACTGTCTAGTTTTTGTATTCTAATTTTCATGGTCATTGGTTTTACAATTTTGGAGATATCTGCATTTTACTGCTCATTGGTCTATCTCTCCAGAGCCCCAAGAATGGTGGGCATGTTCCAAAAATTGACGAATCTTGTTCTCAGTGCTCACTCGATCATTTGAAGTATTTTAACTTGGATTTGGAAGCTTGCTAAGTCTATTTGCTATGCCCAAAAGGAATTTATCTAATTCTTACCAGGTTGAGAGCACTATTCAGTTTTTCCAGCAAGTGTATGTCCAAAAATAGCAAGTTTTGGCAGCTAGTCATTTTGCAACTAGTTTGCCTTGACTTAAACTTTTGGGATACATGTTCCAAAGTACTTGGCTGATATTTTGGTGGATTTAGGAAGATCAAAGGGTCTACTAATCAACTCTGAAGTCTCAGCTAGCTGGTGTGAAGCTGGTTGTAGCAGCACCTACTCATCTTTGGATTGCATCCACCATCTCTCTTCACAGTGGTATCTGAGCATAGTCAGGCAACATGGGAGATGGATTTCCATCAACAATTGACAAATTGGACCGAAACAACTACCTGGCATGGTCTCTAAGGATGGAGGCTTACCTTCAAGGGAGGAATTTATATGGATTCATATTCGGAGATGAAGCAATGCCAACCATGAGGAACAAAGGGCAACCATCACATGAAGAAGTGGAAGGACTTTCAAATTGGTGTTTGAAGGATGCACTTGCAAGGTCCTATATTCTAAACTGGTCTTGATAATCTGATGCGAATAGGTTGTACTGTGGGAGTGGCTGCTGTCGGTGACTGCTCTGGAGATGGTTGTGGTGAGGGTGATTCTGGCACCTGAAGGCAGGGTATGGTTCCTCTCATGCGTTTTCCGGCTCTGCCTTTGCTAGAATTTCTAGCCTTCTTAGTGGTCCCTTTGAATGCTTTCAATTCCTCACTGGTCATGGCACGCTCAATGGGTAAATCATATGCCAAACACATATATATAATCCTTGTAAGTGCACAACATCCATTGATGACCTTCTTTCGTTCCCATCTATGTTGTGCCAAATAGAGCTGGTCAATTATCCAGCTAGCTAGATCAACCGTTTGGGGTCCAATACATGCTAAGTATAAACCAAACCAGATTCTTTTGTGGGGCATGGTAAAACGATCCTGAGATGGGAAAGCAAAATGCTGCATGCATATCCTCAATGGCTTGGAGAGCTCAGGTGTTATAGCAGAAATATCCTCCCACTTGTTTACATCACCACGTTTCATCTGCTCTGGGACTAGTCGTTCTCGCTCCGTCGGAGTGTGCGTTCCATGTATTTTCAGAGCTGCGCGAATTAAATCTTTAGACAAATAAAACCTTCTGAATGGAGGATCATTTACCAAGGATGGTAACATGAATGTGCCGGGTAGATCCTTGTTTTTTGAAGCTGTTAAGGTGGTTACCAAGTAAAAACATCTGTAAAATCAGGTTTAGGCAAAGGGTCACTAAAATATTCTGTAAATCCCGCTCGTGCCCAAATGTGCGTTAAATCTTGGGTATTCTGTAGTCCTTCAAATTCTCTTGAAAAGAACTGGTACTTGGTCCATGTGCAAAGATCAAATGCCAAATTGGCCTCAAATATGAAATCAGCGTCTGCTAAGGGCCCTGCTAGGCCTTGAAACCAGTGAGAATTATGATGAATCTTCTCAGTATATCCTCTAGGAGGATCATCGATTGGCATGGGTCCTGGAAAACCTTGAAACTCTGGTGGTTGCATCATAGGATAAGATTCCGCGAGTAATTCTCCAATATTGGCCATTGGTGTGCTTGGGCCAGCTTCTGATGGTCCTTCTTCGGTTTGCATGATGACTGACGAGCTAATGGAAAAGATCTGCTACAAAAGATTAACACATTAGCATGGAAATTAATTATGATCCCATTAAGGTGAGACCGCAATCCCTTTCCATAACCGATGTGTAACCCGTGTAGCCAGGTGTTGTGAGGTGGTTAATGGAATGATTATTTGCAAAACTAATGCAGGTCTCTAGACGCCTACATGGTCAGATTATGCCTACATTTCTTGATGAGCTTTTATTATGCATGATGTGGGGTTTTGGTGTATGAATTCATACAAGGTTTGGTTGAGGGTGAATTATTACAAGGGTGGAGTTTAAACGGGGTGGGAGAATTGTTAGATAATGGGGTACAAGAAGACGTCTGGATACGTTTCGGTATCCATTTCCTAAGAGTCTTTGAGTGGGTGGTGTGTTTCTGCTGACGGACAAAAAGTGGTATCGGGTTCGGTGGTATTGAAGGATGGAAAGATTTCTGAGGGGTATATATTACATGGCTTGAGGGTTGGGCTATAATACATTGTTTAGGTACCCAAATTTGCGTGGGTGTGGGTCTATGGATAAGGTATTTCTTGGCGATCCAAATCTGTCGAGTATTTGTACTTGTAGAAGAAGATCGAGGGGACTTTGGATGCTGACTCTGCTTTTGTTGAAACTTTGTCCTGTTCTCGTCTGCAGTGTTGCCAATAGCCTGTGGTTGCTGTCCTTTTGGCACCCATATTTGTCAAGTGCCACTTGCTCTGTGATGTTGATACTGTTGCTTTCTTTGCCTTGTCTGGTGGTGTCGTCGGTCTCGGTCCCTCTGTTGTGGTTGACTCCTGCCTGGTTGGGTTTGAGAGGTCCATTGGACGCTCTACTTTGGAAAAGAAGGGAGATCCAGCACTTGCGTGACCTGCCCATTAGGAAGTGATTCGTTATTTATCTTTAATCTAGGCCAGTCCGCAGCAAGTTTGGAAGGATGAGCACCGCAGGGTATTGTGCTCATTTGGTCGCTGATGCAACCCACCTGACCGCTGATTGTGTCCATCTGCCCTAGCGGTTGGGTAGCTGCCCCTTCTAGTTTGCAGGAAGCCCCAGGGAAGATCTCCTGTGGTCCTTCTGATTGACAACTGTCCATAGCCAAGCTCGAGTGGGTTGGTGTAGACGTAACGTGACTGATCTGACCCAAGATCTCTCGGTCTTCCGTCGCATGCATTTCATAGGGTCTAGGGTTATAAACCTCAGTTGGAATGCCATTAGGGAAGTCAAGCGGTATCACTCGCTTCTGTTCTAAGGTTCCAATCTGTAAGGAGCCTTGTCTAAGACTTAGGTCCACTGAGTGATCGTATAGCCAATCTTGGCCAAGGATTAGGGGTTCTATCAGGTCGTCATCATGGCACACTAGTAGCTTCAGTGTCATGGTCACTTCCTTAATGAGGATAGGAAGGTCCACCTCACCCATGCAAGGGGTTTCCATGCCTCCTAGCCCTATGAGGTATGCCTCAATTGGCCGCATTTCTATTCCTGAATCCTTATAGTGGGACCATCTAATCGCACTAGTCGCAGCACCTGAGTCAATTAAAGCCCTGAGCTCTTGGCAAGGGTTGTCGTGCTCTAGCCTGACTGTAATGAATGGTCTCCTGTCCACTATACTAGGATGAGTGGTTGACTTTACTTGACACATGTCCATGGGATATCTGGGTGTAGTTTCCCGATGGTTATAATGTTCTCTCCCTAGTCCTTGTCTTCTTAACTTCATGCGCTTAATGCGTTCTATAGCTTTTGCCTGAGCTTCCGCTCGTATTCTATTTTCTTCCTCCTTACGCTTCTTTGCCAACGTGAGTCATCTAAGCATATCCTCAGTAAGAGGTTCCTGATATAGCTTGACTCTACAACCACTAATATAATTAGGCATTACGTCTCCTTCTAAGGTGGCTAACTGTACTGCTCCACTTGTTGAGAGTCTGTTAATGATCATAGGTCCATAACCTCGCTTTTCTAACTTACGTGTGTGTTGCTTTAGCGTATATACTAGAGCTAAATCTCCTTCTTTTAGGCCTTTATCTTTCACATGTGCATCAAAATATGCTTTCTGTCGCTTCTTCGCTGCATATATTCCTGCTGCTGCCTTTAGACTGGTTTCTCCTAGTCGTTCCAAGTCCATTATTCTTGCTGATAATTCATGGCTGGTCCACTGATGTTCTTGTGCAACCTTAAGGGTCGGTATCAAGAAGTCCAAAGGAAGCACCGCATTCTGACCAAAAACCATCTGAAAGGGAGTTGCATTGAGTACGGTCTTGTAGGCCACTCGATATGCCCAAACAGCGTGGTGTAACTGTTTGTCCCAATCTGAACGTTTGTTGTTCACGAGTTTCGTTAGTACGTTACAAAGGATCTTATTAGTGCTTTCAGCCTGACCATTGGCCTGAGGATGATAGGATTTCTTGTGAATCACCATAAAATCTTGTAACAAATATTCAATGACTTGGTTTAGAAAGTGAGTGCCTCGATCGCTCACTAACTCTATAGGCAGTCCATATCTTGTAAAGACATTCTCAAATAAGAATTTTGCAGTTGTGTGTGCATCATTCTTTTTCGTGGATTTTGCCTCTACCCATTTCGTAAGATAATCTGTGGCAACAATAATGTATTCAGCATGTGTACCTTTTGCAGGGGGGTTAATGGGTCCTACAAAGTCTATACCCCACTTAGAAAATGCACGTCCGCCCATCATGGGTTTCAATGGCATTTCATCTCTGCGAGTAGGAAACTGAGTTCTTTGGCACACATCACATCTCTTTACATAGGTATGAGCATCCATGTGAAGAGTGGGCCACCATAATCCTGCAAAGAGGATGGCTTGGATTATCCTTTTAGGTCCAAAATGACCTCCTGCAACTCCTTGGTGTGCAGTCTCTAGTATGCTCAGATAATCGCTTTCATGAACACATTGTCTTAGATATCCATCTCGTCCTCTTTTGTATAGGTTATCGCCAATAAGTGAATAATCGTGAGCTTCCTGCTCTAGACTGCATTGTCGAGCTAAGGTCATTCCTTGAGGGAATGTGTTCGTCCTCAAGTATGTCACTAACGATTCACTCCAGTCTGGTGTGAGAGACACGTGATATAATGTAGCATGCTCTACTGGTGGTCTTTCACAACAAACATGGAATTCTTTACACAACTTGTAGACATCTGCTTCCATCGAAGGCCAATATACTCCTAGTCTATGCAGAGTCTGTAATGTTCGATGTTTTGAATGATGTTGCTTTAGTGCACCTACATGTGCTAATTGCAACCAATTCGCATGTTCTGATTCATCTACACAACAAGCAAGAATCTTTTGATTATCCTGTTTATATATGCTTCCTGCTATGATTTGATATCTCTGAGATTTGGTAATCTCTCCTTCTTTGATCTCTATCCTAGGATTCTTGGGTCCATATGTCAGAATAGGGACTATAGGCTTAGCCCATTCTGGTGCTATCTCAAGATTAAACAAGTATGCATCTGGTAGATCATCCGCTACTCCTTGAGGAGCTTCTCCTGAGGTTAATCTTGAAAGGTGGTCAGCTCTAAGATGTGTCTTTCCTTTCCTGACTACTACTTCAAAATCATACTCCATGAGTAATAGAAACCAACGTATTAGTCGTCCTGTGTTACATGGCTTGTTGACTAAGTACAATAGGGCTTGATGATCCGTAAAGAACTTGAATTTGTTGGCCAACAAGTAGTGCCTAAACTTCTTTACTGCGTAGATCATCCCTAATCCTTCTCGTTCCGTCGTGGTGTAATTTCTTTCTACTGCGTTCAATTGTCTGCTCGCGTAAGCTATGGGGAGATCTATGTTACCTTCATTTGTGGGTTGTGCTAACACACATCCTATGGCGTAATTGGATGCATCCACATGTACATGGAATGGCTTACTCCAATCCGGGGTTGTCAATATAGGTGCTGAGCACAAGCGTCGGTTGAGTTTATTGAATGAATTTTCACATTCATCTGTCCATTCAAAGTTGGTTAAAAGAGAGTACAAAGGCTTGGATATGATTGCATACATGTGTATGAATCTCCTATAATAACCGCAATGGCCCATAAATGCCTCCACCTCTTTCACATTAGTTGGTCTAGGTAATTCTGCAATTACTTTCACCTTTTCTTCATCCGTAGAGATTCCATTTTTTGACACAATGTGTCCTAGAATTTTGCCTTGTCTGACCATGAAAACGCATTTTTCTGGGTTCAAACAAACCTGATATTCTCGACATTTGTCAAATATTTGTCTTAACTCTGGGATATGTGTCTATCTTACATTTGAATGTGCACATAAGTCATCGACATAAACTTCCAAACTCTTGCGTAAGAATTCCTTGAAAACATGACACATGAGTCGCTGGAAAGTGGCGGGTGCATTTGTTAAGCCAAATGGCATTACCCGAAATGCAAATATGCCCCATTCAGTGGCAAATGCCGTCTTGTGTTGGTCCTCTGGAGCAATGGCTACTTGATTATAACCTGAGAATCCATCAAGAAAGCTGTAAACTTCCTTGCCCACAACTCTTTCCAATAGATGTTCTGTGATAGGAAGAGGATAACTGTCTCTAATCGTGGCGGCATTAACTTTTTTAAGGTTAATACACACACGCAATTTTCCATTCTTCTTGGGCACAACCACAATGGGGGATACCCATTCGGTATGCTCGATTTCGTAAATGAATCCTGCTTCTATCAAGCGATCTATCTCCTCTTTAATCTTCGCAGCGTAGTTAACATTGTACGTGTACGGTTTCTGTTTTGTCGGTTTTGCATCTGGAGTCATAGGGATTCTATGAGAACATATATCTGGATCTAATCCTTTCAAATCTTTGTAACTCCAAGCAAAAACATCTCTATATTCGCGCAATAGGGAAACTAGCTCTTCTTCTTCTTCAGTTGTCAAATCATGCCCTATGTATGTACATTTTTCTTCTTCTCCTTCTATGGCTACGATTATTTTCTTGGTTTTCTCTCGGTTATCATATACTTGTCCGTCATTCGCCTTTCTATTAGGCATTCGTACCATGATCCTTCTATCTTCGATTTCATATTTCTTGAAGTTCTCGGGTACTTCAAACAAAGATTCTTCTTTTTCTGACATGGTTTCTTTCTTCTTTCTTTTCTTGCCTTCACTCTTAGTAGTCACTTGAGTGGCTAACCTCACCTCATTCGTAATTTCCTCGTGTCTCTGAGGGTGAGTCTCTACTTCAAAAAAATATTCTTCTTCTGATGCAAAAGGTGGGTCCATGATAATTGATTCTAAATCAAAATCACTCGCATCCTCAAATGCATTAGTGCTAGGTTCACATTCTTCTAAAATTGCATCGCTCGTGATTGGCTCTATCGTGAAAACTGAAATGTCATAGCCATCCTCATCACAGTGGGGTGTCCATTGTTCTTCATTGATGGCTACATCCATGGTTGCTAGGATTTCTGCCCAACCATGGGGTTCAAACTCTTCGTCTGGAAATACTACAGGTGCACTCTTTGCCGCAATCGGTACAAAAGCCTTGTATGTTATAGTACTGTGATTGTCCTAATATCGGGGGATGTGGACAATCCTTTATGAAGTGATCTCCTTGGCACCTAAAGCATGGTCCTCTAGGGCCCTGTGGTCTCTGTTGTCTTACTTGGGGCCGTGGATTTGGGTTTGTGTACATCACATTAGCATAGTCTGGCTCCCAACTAGGTTCCACTGGTGGACTATCATAATGATATGTCTCCACATGTTCTCGTGACTCCGTGTAATATGCGGGTGGACTATCTACATGCGTAGAGTCAAAACTATTTGAGTGTGGGTCACTCTCTGTGATCAAAGGTGAAGAAGGCACTAAGGCCCTGCTTAGGTTCTCTTGTGCAGCAGCGTATTTGATTGAGATGACATTCGCTGGTGGGGGTGGCTGTTGAGCTAAGACAGGTTGAGGTCTCTGTTGAGCCTGGTATGGGTAGTTCTGATGAGGCCTATAGTAATAAGGCTGAGCATTGTATTGGCCTTGATACCTACCTGGCTGTGCGTATGCTTGCGGGTAGTTCTGTCTCACGGTCTGTTTGTTGTATGGGCAGTCATGAGCAGTATGATTCGTGTATCTTCTCTCAATTGTATAGTATTGGCCACTAGGGTTGGCTTGAGGTTGTGGTGCATTGGGGCAAACATTTTTCATATGATCACCACCACAGGTGTAACAACGTTTGTTCATTAGTACCCTAGGTTTACTAGAAACTCCTAGTTTCTGGGCCACTTTTTCTGCAAGGTCTTCTATTGAGCTAGACAATTTTGTGGATGCTAGAGATGAACAGTCTGAGTCCTTATAGACCTTTGAGAGTTCCAACTCATCTCCTAAGTTGTCCTCAATGTCTATACAAATTCTTACACATTGCTCTAGCGTTCTGGGTTCTTTTAGGTACACATAGGAGCGTAGTTTAGCGCTCAACAAGCCATCTAGAAACAATGACACTTGTTTAGCTTGTGAGGGTAGCTCTTGCATTGGACATCGTTCAACATATTGTCTAAACCTACGTCCTGCCAGTCTTACTGTTTCTTGAGGGGTTTGTTTAAAACTATGAATCAACGAAGACGTGTCATGTCGTGTCATGTCTAATCCCACTTTTAGAGAATTCAGTGATGAATGACTCTAAAAAGTGATGGATGTCTCTAAATTGCCTTTGTTGCAAAGGTTGGAACCAGGTTAAAGCTGTATTCTTTAACGTTAGTCCAAATGCGTTGTATTGCGTGAACATGTCTTCAACTTGTTCTGCTCTTAGTACTTGCTTGAATTCTGCGACATGGTCATAGGGATCTCCTGTCCCATCAAAATAATTCTTCATTGATTTTACTAATTGAGTGGGTCTTAACATTCTTGCATGTTCACGTGGTCTAGGTAGAGGAAAATCATCTCTACCACCTGGTATTCCATGATCTCTTTTTCTATCTGCTCTATTAGTGTCCGTGGTTGTTCTATCTCTCCCTACGGGATTAGTGAAGCTTACTTCGGGTCTTTCTTTATTTTGCTCTCTTTGATTTCCATGGGCTGGTGATGTTCCTGCCCCTTGTTGACTTGTATTCATGTTCGTTCTAGATGGAGGGAATACCAATTCACCTCTCCATGTGTATGTGTTTTTAGCGTGGTCAGGCACCACAAAGACTCTTTCTGAAGTCTCATCCAGGTATACAATCTTTCCAGGTGTATCCGGGTCCTTGAACTCGTATATCGTGATGATACCTACCTCACTAAGTAGTTCTCTCTTGTATCTCCAAAAGGCTTCATCAGTTTCTTTATTTACAAACAACTCTATGCTTCTGTTGTCCTGAGGGATCCATTCTGGGATTAGTACTCGTGTCAGTACAGATTTCCCTCTAGGTGTTCTAGGCTCTTCTAATGGTTCTTTTCCTTGAGATTTAGTTTCCGTCTCTGGCTGAAACACGCCAAACTCGTTGGTATTGTTTGGCTGCGTACTTAAGATGTACATGGTTCCTTCCTTGTCTATGTACCCGTCTCTCTCGAATTTCACCACTGGACGTTCCAATACAATGGGTTGATCGGGGTTGTGCATTTGCACCACTTCCCTTCGCAAACCATCCTCATAGATGCGAGCACCTAATCGGTTGGTTCGGAGAAACTCTAGTTGCGTTCTATAGGGTCCTTCTGGTTTTTCTAAATAGGCTACATTCGACCCTCCTTCTGGTCTTTCTGTGCTAAATGCCATTTCTGATTCGCTAGTATCTGAGCTCTCGTAGGGATAACTAGTGTTCAATTGTTGAGCCCACGATCATGCAGTAGTTCTTACACTTGCCTCTGATGATCTAAGGCTTCGTCGGTCTGACTTTCCTATATGTTTGCCCGATCTAAGGTTCACTAATTTTCTTCGTTGCACACTCAGTACACGCTCAGATCGTCAATGATTCTTTGTTATTACTTTCTTGATTCTTTTTAAATTTCTTTAGATTCTTGTCTTAATGTATGCGTCAGGAATTTGACTTTCCGTGGTACTTTGAGTTCTCGTTCCGTTAGACTTATGTTCTTTCCTTTAGGTTTTCGTGTCACACACCTTTATCTTTAGTCTTGGACTTGATAAATTTAATTCTCTTGAACTTGAGGCGTTCCTATCGTCTTAAATCCACAATGCTACCGTTTATCCTAAGCTAAGAATTGACTGAGGGGGTTGAGTAATCTTCCAACCTCGAGTCAGCTTTTTTGGTTGCTCTGATGCCCAAGAAGCCGCGCTTCCCAAGCTTTATGCCCTTCACTGCCTTGCTTTGGTTGCCTTTGATTGCCCTTGCTAGACCTGGAAAAATCCAATATTAGACCAATTCACAGTTGGATGATCAAGCACTTGAGTATATACACCTTTTAAGTCCCTTCCCTTTTGCCCAAATTTTCAATGCTTGCCCCCTGGCTTTCTAGTCCCAAACTAGGTCAACCTCAAAATAGCTTGTCTAAAAAGAGCTTTCTAACGAGCTATTAAGCTCAAAAAACGGACTTCAGATGAAAAAGTTATGACCGTTCAGGCCCTGGGGGATAAAAACTGACAAACAGGTTTTTCTCCAAATATGAGCTAAGGGGTCTCCTATGAATATAATCACCCAAAAATTTCCCAAAAATAGCCCGAAAATAGGCCAAAAAATGAAACCCTAAAATTTGCGATGGGGGTGCACAATCACGATGGTGTGAGACAATCGCGATGGTCTGGGGTCGTCGCCATGGCGTGAGGGTGAACAATCGCGATGGTCTGAAGTGCACGGTCGCGATGGTCCAAAAGTGAACAATCGCGATGGCTCGATCAGGCGGACAATCGCGATGGCTCGATCAGGCGGACAATCGCGATGGCGTGAGTGTGAACCGTCGCGATGGCTCGATCAGGCGGACAATCACGATGGCGTCAGTCAACGGTCAACATGGACAATCGCGATGGTCCAAAGTGAACCGTCGCGATGGTCACATATGCGATGGCGTGAGCCAATCGCGATGGTCCGGGCGCGATGGCTTGAGCCAATCGCGATGGTCCAAAATTTGAGTTGTCGCGATGGTGTAAGGGTGTCGTCGCGATGGCATGAGGTGCGAGCCGTCGCGATGGTCTAGCTTGCCATGTGGCACCGTCGGCGCGATGGCGTGAGCCAATCGCGATGGTGTGGGGTCAACCGAACAGTCGCGATGGTCCGCGAACCGTCGCGATGGTCCAAATGAACCGTCGCGATGGCGTGAGACCGTCGCGATGGTCCGACCGAGCCGTCGCGATGGCGTGAGCCTATCGCGATGGTGTGACACAATCGTGATGGTCTGAGACCGTCGCGATGGTCCACCAAAATGAGAATTTTGCAGATGCGTCTGTGGATTCGTGTGTGCGCTTGTGTCGCCTCTCCCGTGGTGTGGTCGCTTACCAAAAATTCCGCACTTCGCAGACCATCGCGATGGTCTGACACAGACGGAAATCTCTGACAAAAAGTGAAGTTTTTACCTTTTCCAAGCTTTCCTGATGCTGTGGAGCTCTGTACCTGCAAGAAAACTCAAGAAAACAAAAGTACATGCAAGCACAAAAGCTCTCTCTCACTCTCTCGCATGCACAAATGAGGGGAAATGAGGAGAATGGGTGGATATGGTGAATTTTCTGATTTTTTTGGAGATGAAGATGATGATGCGGTGATGAAGATGGAGTGTGGGGGAGGTGAAAAACACTAAAAACTAAGTAAAAACAACAACAAAAACTGAAATTTTTACCTTCCAACGCCACTTCTTGCTATACTCTTACCATCACACATTCGTCCTAGACTCGATCCCCGGCAACGGCACCAAATTTGGTGTTGCTCTAGCACAATGGTGAGAACCACGTTAAGAAGCTCCACCTCCTTAATGTCAATCCGCGGAAGAGATAGGAGTGATATGAAGATCATGAATGTGAGATGAAGTGAGAGTGAAGGTGAGAAGCATAGAAATGCACACACACATACACACACACTACGAAGAGACAAGCAAGACACAATGGAAGGTGAGAAATCAACTCTAGTACTCAAGAACACTCTTACAAGCTCAAAAATATCTCTAAGCTCACAGTAGCTAACCTCAAAAATGAGCTCTCTAGCTCTTTTTATAGTTTCTAGACTAGTTTTGACCGGTTTCACATCTAGTGACCGGCATAGTTAAAAATTAGGTCCTAGATGCTATTTGGAAGGGTAAATGGTGTCTAAAAATAACGAAAATTGATACGCTTGTTCTACTAAGCTCCTCAAGCTCGAGGACTCCTCGGATTGCAGAAAATGGAGCTAGAAATTAAGAAAAGGGTTTTTCTATGTTACATATGTTACATTAGTGATAAAAATCACTGTTGGAGGTTTTTGAAAAGTATTTTTAAAACATGATTCTTTGAAAAAAGATTCGACTGGCTCCCTGCTCCGTCGTTACATGCTTCCGCATCTTCTATGCCTCTGGCTGCTTCCAACAGCATCTAAAAGATATATCTGGAGACATTTGTAATTAGGAATGTCCACATGTATGCATCAAAATCACGGAATAGAATAGTTCCCAAAAAAAGGGAGAACTTTTCCAAGCCATGTAACTCAAAAAAAATGAGGAATTATCTTAAGCTTGCGCGAAACACTTTTATTTATTTTTCAATCTACACAATAGTGTTAGGGATGACCTAGGTCCAAATCTACCTCCAAGTATCACTTTTGAGCCTTGTAAGTTTAGAAATTCTAGAGAGAATAAAATCAAGGCATTTTCTTACAATGAATTAAATGTAAAGCTCTAAATGAGGTACTTAAATCATGCTTCATGAAAGTTTCACACAAACACTTTTATTCTCTTATGCATGCTCTAGCTTTCTCTCATACAAATGTTTTTTTAATTCTTTCATCTTGACCTTCAATTTTCCACAAGAAAACATGATGCGGGTAAGGTGTAGAGAGAGAATATTAAACTTGTCATCTCAAAATTTTGCCTACATGCATAAAATGACCTGATTGTTCATTCTAAGCATTATCCCCATAGTGTCATTCGAAAAGTTGAAAATGAATTATTTTACTAGCGAAAGGCATATTACACATACATATGTCACAAGGAAAGAAATAAGGAAGAGAGCTCACACACACACACTCACAATCAAAGAGGTGCACACACAAAGATTGAGGCAAGGAAGAATGACCTTCTTGTTCTCTTCTATTACATAAAAGGAATATACAAGAATTACCTAAAACAACAATAAAGAGTAACATATAAACAATAGTACATAAGGAAAATCCTAATGTTTGCGAATGAGTGAGCTGGTAGAAAACAAATGTGCCATCACTCTCATCAGATAAATCTAGAATATCTCAATGAAGTACCCCTGACATATACCGGCATGACCACTATACATGTCAGAGAAATGAAAAAGTGCTATTTGTCATCCTGGATCATCACATGTTGAGCTTGATATCTCAAGACTCCCTCTCAAGCTCAATGTCATGTCCTCTAATCGAAGCATTTTTTGAAATTTCTTCAGCTTCTCTCCTCCAAGTGCTTTAGTAAAAATATCACCAATGTGTTCATCTATCCTCACATAAACAATATCAATATCACCTGCTAATACCTTCTCTTTAATGAAGTGATAATGTACCTCAATATGCTTTGTTCTAGCATGAAAAATAGGATTTCAAGCTAACTAAATGCTGCAAAGATTATCACAATAGATGATGATTGGCTTTTGCACCTCGACACCTAGATTGGAAAGTATCATCTCTAACCATGATGCTTCACATGCTACCATTGCAACACCTCTATATTCAGCCTCTGTACTCGACAAAGCAACAATGGGTTGCTTCTTACTGCTCCATGTAATAGCTGCACTCCCAAGTGAGAATAGAAAGCTAGTAGTAGCTCTTCTATTTGGAATGCGACTAGCCCAATCTACATTCGTGTATCCATGAACCTGCAATCTACACCAGCTTCATAAAACAATGCATAATCCAAAGTAGCACTCACATTACGCAGAGTGCACCTCAGAGCATCTAGATATGGCTTCTTGAAAATGTGCATAAATTGACTTTCAAGTCCAATAATGTAGCTTGGATCATGCCTTGTAATTGTGAGATATATCAAACTTCCCACATTTTTCCCCTGCATAGTAGCATTTTCCAAAAGATTCACCTGATGTAGTATCCAACTTCAAATAGAAATTGGCTTACAATCAGCCATACCATACTTTTGCACCATAATCAAGGCATATTGCCTTTGTGACATCCATATATCTGTTTCTATATGTATAAACTCAATGCAAAAAAAATAACGCAACACACCAAGATCTTTCATGTCAAATTCCTCCATAAAGATTTTCCTTACCTCTTTAATGCTTTCCTCATTATCACCACCTACAATCAAGTCATCAACATAAATAGCCACAATCATGAAGCCATGATCACCCTTCCTTGCATATAGTGAATGATCTACATCACACATAAAAAGCCCAATGGTGGTTAAGTAGTCAAGAATCCTTGCATGCAAAGCACGAGGGGCTTGCTTAAGCCCATGAAAAGCCGTTTGCAACCTGCAAACATATTCTCGGTGCTTTGAATCTTTATATCCTTGTGGGTGGTCCATGTATACTTCTTTCTATAACTCACCATGTAGGAAAGTGATCCTTTTGCTATAGCTGATGTGACAGTAGCTCATAATGAATGCCATATGTTTGTGCATATCCTTTTGCTACCAATGCAGCTTTATACCTGCTTATGCTACCATCAATATTGTGCTTTACCTTGTAAACCCACTTGCAGCCTATGGGTTTCTTTCCTTACGACAATGGAACGAGCTTCCATGTTTTGTTTCCATAAAGCCAAGCCATCTCCTCATCCATATATTTTTCCCAACCTGCATTTCCAATTGCATCTTCAAAACTAGAAGGTCCACCATCTTGTATTACCTTGGTCATGTTGGCACTATGGGGAGGCATATAATTCTCATATGTCAATCATTGCTCATAATTCCACATCCACCCACATCTTCTTGATCTTGGGTCACTTCTCCTTGTATCATATGCATGTGCCTTTCTAACTCCAAGGGTCTTCATAGACGGTCATCCAAGTTCCTCATCAAGGCTCTTTTTCTAAACTGCTTGAGTCTTCCTCAATGTCTTCAAAACCTCTAGATGTTTTACAACCACAAGAAGCTTTTCTTCACCTTTCTTTGATGTAGTTGATGAATTTTTTGGGCTGAAATTTCCATGCAATCTTCCACACCATGGATTTGAGTAGCTTGGTGACACATCTGGTCCACTCAGAACTTAAGATTCTACACTTGGTTTTTCAGCATTTTCTTTGTCATTTGGTTCAAGATCAAGTCTGTCTTTGGCATCTACATAGAAGCATGAAATTTCATCAAACACCACATCTGTGCTTACCTTCACGTGTCTTGTGAGTGGATTATAACATTTATATCCCTTTTGCTCAAGGGAGTACCCAATGAAGATACATTTGTTTTTTCTTTTGGATCAAGCTTCATCCTCAACTCATCTGGAACATGAAAATCTAGTAAATAATAAATGTTGTGATTGGGATAGACAAATTCATGATGTTGTTTGAGTTACAAAGTTTCCTACAAAACGGTACTCAATGCCACCCCATTTCAAATGGTCTTGGGATAGAATGTTGTGTCACCATTAGAATTCTTGATTCCAACTTTATAAGTAGCACAAGCACATGACTGGAATGGAAACAAGTTGTGATGGAGGATATTTGATCTAGAATGCTTAGTTGAGATGAGGCTATGAGCGACAAGAGACATCTATGCTGCAAAGAAAAGACAAAAGGCATACTTTCATGCACACATAAAGGATGAAGGATTGAAATAGGGAGACCTAGTGTTGGTTTATACATTGAAGCAGTATGCCCATAAATTGGAAAAACGAGGATATGAACACATGATCATTAATAGAATTTCCACTAGTGGTGTGGTTTAGTTGGCCACTCTAGAATGTGGCATATTTCCAATCTATATTAGTGGATGCCAAGTCAAGCTGGATGAGGAACCTCTTGCAGAGGATATGCTAATGAGACTTAACACTGCTAAGAAGAACAAAGAAGAAAAGTTAAGGGTTAGAAAAGAAGCACTAGCAGAGACTAGAGAGTGCATTAGGGGAAATAAGTTAAGAAAACATGGCCTAGATATCAATCGCAATGTCCCAAGATATCACATGGCCATGTGCGAAACATTGGGTGTAATTGCTCTTCAAATAATTGAACCACATCCCTTTGTGACCCTAGAGGCAAGACAAGGAAAGAGTGTAAGGACTATGAGAACCTTGATTGACTCAGGTGCAGTAACTAGTGCATTTAGATGCTCATACTGCCAAGATCTGCAAATAAACATTAATTCGATATAAGCCTATCTCATAGGATTGGGAGGTGTGGAAACCCCTTGTTTGGGCAAGGTGAAATGTCCCATCTACGTTCAAGATGTCCCAATGACAATCAAAATTCTAGTGTGTCAAAATGAGGAACTTATGGAACCACTTTTCTTGGGTCAAGATTTGATCTATGACCATGCAATCAACTTAAACCTAAGAAGTCAACTTCTTCAAGTTTGAGTACATGATCAATGCATTACATTAGAATTAGAGAATTGCATGACCACAAATCCAAGTATCACACATTCTCTTAGTTCGTCTAAGACTAATCTTTGAGAAGACGATGTTGTATGTGCCTAGAACTCTATAATGGAAAAGGAATCAATCATGGAAGAACAAGCTCAAAGGTGAGTGGACCTCTCTTCTTTTTCAAAGACTAATGCAACCCTAGTAGTTCAATCACAAAGGCAAGAAAAACAGCACAAGATAAGTGCTACATCAAATAGACAAATAGAATTCAAGAAGAAAGTAGTTTCGGGCATGAGACATATTTGGGTATGAAAAGGAGAGCAACCCCCAGTCTTGCCCCAACAATTCCCATCCAAGTAGGCTAATTGTGCCAAAAGAAGAACCAAGAAACTAGGGCGAGCTCAACCACAAGGTATTTGACAAATTTGGGTGCCTAAGGAGTTAGCTGTAGCTCACCAAGGACAGTTACATATGTGGGTACCTAAGAAGCTCTTACATACACAAAAGCCTAGGGTCTGATGCATAAGAAAAGTCTCAACAAAGAAACCAAGGAGAAGCAAGAGTCAAAACAAAGCATAGAGATCAGAAGCATATAAATTCAACTCTTCAAAAATTTAAGAAGACAATCAACAATGGATTGGGTTCGAAAGCCAAAAGTACCAGTGGCCCCCAAAGAACATCAAGGTTATAACATCAGTACCTATGAAGCAATTCACAACCGACAACTGCTCAACATCAACATTGATAACCTCTCTTAAGTAACTAACAATTTCTAAAAGCTCACAAATACACCATCACAATGGAATCCAAGAAAGAAGTACATACAAAGGGACTAGAACTTGCAATGAACTAATTAAAAATAAATAAAAAACAAGACAATAGGCCCCGCTACATTTGGAAGCCAAATTGCTCTTGTGGATACATGATGAACACTTAGTCTCAAATTACTACATGGAACACCCACTCCAACAAGGGTATGTTAGGGATGCGAGACTCAAGCGAGCGGTGGAGTGTTGACACTCGAGGTCAAGCACAAGGCACACGTGTGTGTCAAAGAAGAGCGCGTATGTAGGGATCTCCAAGAAGTATATGTCAAATTTTCGAAAGCAATCCCTATAAAAAGAGTTATTTTGATCACTAAAAACAATTGTAAATGCCATTTCACATTGTTTTCAACTCCATTTTCTTCAAACTGAGGAGTCCGGGAGGATGAGGATTATTATAAGTACCTACATATCACTTTTCATAAATGTTTGATTCTGTTTGAGCCCTCAAATAAGCCCTGGAACTTAATTTTTAACTAGGTTGGACACTAGATCTAGACAGGGCCAAAACTAGCCAAGAAACTATAAAAAGAGCTAGAGAGCTCATTTTTTAGGTTAGGCTGTTAGAGAGTTAGCTAGTTGGAGAGTGAAATTATTCTTGAGCATTGTAAACTTTCTTTGAGGTTGCTAAGAGAAGCTTAGTTCCATGGTTCCTATCTTTTCTATCTTACTTTATGTGCATGTGTGTTTGTGTGCATGTATGTGCTTGTCACACACATTTTCTCACCATAATTGCTCATGATCTTCATATCCTCCTCACATCTCCATATATTTACAAGTAAAGGAGGTGGCCCTCATGCTTGGGCTACACATACACACATATACACATACATACATACATATACACACACATAGAGTCACATATACATACACACACATGTCACATATACATGCACACATATACATACACACATGCAGACATACACATGTTTTAGGGTTTACACAAATGCATACATACATATACACATACACATATATACAGACATACACATACACATAGACACATATAAAGTCACATACACACACATACCCACACATGTCACATATACATACAGAGATACACATATATACATGTTTTGGGGTTAGGGTTTTAGGATTAGGGTTTTAGGGTTTTACATACATACCCACATGCACACACACAAATACACATACACACACATATACATAGACACATGCACACATGTATATGTTTTAGGGTTAGGGTTTTAGAGCTTTACACACATACACCATACATACATATACACACACATATATACATACATAGTACACATACACATACATTCACATAAAGTCACATATGCATACACATAAACACACATATCAGATATATATACACACATACACACATATACATGTCTTCTGGTTAGGGTTATAGGAGTAGCATTTTAGGGTTTTACACAGATACACACATGAGTACACACATATACACATACACACATATATACATACGTACACATACACATACACACACATTACGTCACATATACACACACATATATATACACATACATGTCACATACACATACACACATATACATGTTTTAGGGTTGTATATTTTTAGGATTAAAATTAGTATATATAATTCACTAAACGAAAAAAACAAGGTTTTATGACAAAATGAGTATGGTTCTATGATAAATATTAGTATACATAATTAAATATGAAAAGATCTAGGCTTTTCAAATTAAAGTAAATATATAAATTTAAATACATAGAAAATAGGGTTTTAGGTTTAACATTAATATGTTTAATCAAAGATATATAAAAATCATGATTTTAGGATAAATATTATTATATAAGATTATGCAAAAATACTTATTATAAAAAATTAGCAGTTATAATCAAATGTACAAAATATTATAGTTTCAAGATTAAAAAAATTTAGATTTAATTTAATAAATAAATATTTTAACTCTAGGATGAATATTAGTATATATAAATTACATATATATATTACTAGGGTTTTGGAATTTGTAGTACTATCTATAATTAAATATATAAAAAAATAGGGTTTCAAGATGAAAATTTGTATATATAATTAGATATATAAAGAACGAGAGTTCTATTATGAAAAATAGGGTTTTACTTTTAATATTAATATATGTAATCAAATATATATAAAAATTAGGATTTCATGATAAATACTATTATATATCATTGAGTAGAAAAAATTAATAGAAAAATTAGTATACATAATTAAATGTACAAAATAATATTCTTTTAAGATTAAAAAAAAGTATATCTAATTATATAAATAAATACTTCTTCTCTAAGATATATAATTTAGTATATCTAATTTAAGATTAATTTTAATCTTAAAAGCATATTATTTTGTACATTTAATTATATAATTAATTTAAGATTAATTATAATTAAATGTACAAAATAATATGCTTTTAAGATTAAAAAAAAGTATATCTAATTATATAAATAAATACTTCTTCTCTAAGATATATAATTTAATATATTGTTAGTATACATAATTTAGTATATTTATAGTATAAATAATTTAAGATACAATAAATTAGGGTTTTAGGAAGAAAATTGGTATTTGTAATCAAATAAAAAATTTAGGGGTTTTGGATAAAAAGTGGTATATATGCTTAAATGTATCACATATTAAATATCATAACACCTCCACATGGAATCAGATGGCATCTTTCAATCTAGAGGAGAGAATGGCATGCCCTTGCACTCAGTGCAAGTACCAAATATTTTGTAAACGATGGATTTGTTCTACACATGTTCAAGAATATGTCTTTGAATTGTTTAGGTTAAGTGGACTTGAAATAAACTTTCATTGTTGTATCAAAATAAGTTTATTTACTATTATTGTTGTGATTGCTTATCCCTTGTGGACTTTTGAAAGACCAATTTTTGTTGGATGGTAATGATATGTCGTCAACATGTGGAGACAAAATAAAAGCTTTTACAACCCATGGGTATGGACTACACAAAGATTAATGCTTTTTTGAATGATTGCATTCTCTTTTGCAATGCGTATGAGCACCTCCACATATATCCAAAGTGTGGAGCAAAAATGTTTAGAGAAGACCTTGTGGGCGAAGCAATCCCCACAAAGGTTCCTTGCCACTTTCATATCATCCCAAGAATTAAGAGCATTTTTAAATGAAAATCCATAGCTCAATTAATGTCATGGCATGCAAAGATCAGATCTACAAATGTTTTAATGCAAGTGTGTGCTGATTCTGATGCTTGGAAATACATGGATATTAAGTGGCCAGAGTTTGCTAGATGTTGAGATATCAAGCTGAACATGTGATGATCTAGGATGCAACGTATTAGTTTTTCGTTTCTCTGACATGTATAGTGGTCGCACCAATATATGCAAGGAATACTAAATTGAGCTCTAGTAGATTTATCTACCAAGACTGATGGCACATGTGTTTCTTGCCAGCTCACTCATTTGTGGACATTAGGTTTTTCCTTAGGTACTGTTCTTTATATATTCCACTTCTTGTATTCTTGTTTTTAGGTCATTCTTATACATTCCTTTTTATGTAATATAGAAGAAGAAGAATATCATGCTTCTCTTTAATTGTGAGAGTGTGTGTGTGAGCTCTCTTCCTTATCTCCTTCCTCGTGACATGGTATCAGAGCCAGCGTGGTTGTATAGAGCTTGTGGAGAAGGTGATGGTGAAGAGTATGCAGCAAGGTTGGGAGAAAATGTGATTCACAAAGGACCTCCATTTGCTACGGCATGAAGGTAGAAGATCAAAGTTTCGGAGCCATCTTGACCTTTGTTTCGAGGTTGCAATCTGGGACCCATAGAAAAACCAAGTCAATTTCAGAAACTGTAACTTGCATCATGTTCGACAACACTCATATATTCCAGATCCAAAATTTCAAGTGATTTTGTATACTCTTGATACACGAAAACTGTGTTTTACTGAGATCGAACTCTCATGTCATAGTGTGACAATGTTCAAGCAGAAGTGCTACTTGTAGTGTTTTTCACTATTGTGAATTGCCGTAGAAATGGCAAACGCAGATGGAATGAGTTGGCTTATGAGCGATAAGCTAGACAAGAACAACTTCCATGCTTGGAGATTGAGAATGAAGAACTCCCTGATGGGAAAACGCTACTGGAACTACGTCAAAGGAGAGAACAAAAATGCTCCACAGTTACAAGAGAGGAATTGGACTACAAAACAGTTAAGAGCATATGAGGAATGGAATCACGGAGCACACAAGGTAATGTATTGGCTATTTGTTAGCATATAGGATAGCATGATTGTGCACATAGAGGATGCCAAGACTTTAAAAGACACTTGGAACAACTGTTGATATATTTAGGTAGTGATGTGTGTGAACACTCTAGGACCACCGGGGCACTTTTTCCCCTCTTTAGGAGGTTTTTTTCCCCTGGCTTGTATATACGCCTATTGCCCTAATGGGCTACTTATTTTTGTACATTCTCTAGTAATACATTCAGTATTGTGTGTTGTGCTCCAAGCTTCTTCTCCTTCCTTGTGATGTTCGCATGCTTCCGTAGACGTCTAGCTCCAACAATTGGTATCACAGTAGGTCGTCGCTTCATCAAGGGCACCGTCGACACTCCTCCATTTGTAGTCTCAGAATCGCACGAATTTTGGTGAGCATACTCAGCGTGTTTTCGAGATCAAAACAGCTTTGCATTGTGGTGCCGAAATCGTGATCTGAGCTCGTTTCGGCCTCCGAACGCACTATCGTAGTGCTTGTGCAGGCTATTTCATCTTTTTGTGCCAAAGGTATATACTAGTTTCTGTTCACCAGTATAAGCATCTCAAAATTTGCTACAGGTCTAGCAGAATTTGTCTGGGCAGTTTTGTTCAACTTTTTGAGATAGAGTCAATTTTTTGCATCAAGGTATTTTAATCACCGACCATTGCTAAAAGCAGTGATGTATTCCATATGTTGGATGTTGAGGATAAGTTGGATGGTACCAACTACCCATTATGGGCTTATATGATGCGACATGTGTTGGTTGCAAAAGGACTGTGGAACATTGTGCAGGGTGTCGAAAAACATCCTATCACGCCTGCAACTATTACAACTACAGGTACTGAAGCTAATGCATAAGGTGTGGAAGATGATGATATTTTTCATATTCCTGCTCATGCTGCAGTTTCTGCTACACCTACTATAGAGGAGATTTGCTGGGATGGCAAAGATGCCCAGCACATGCTTTGATAGCCTTGTCTATCAAACGTGCCATTATTCCTTACATTCGCTCTTGTAGAACAGCTAAGGATGCTTGGGATACACTTACCACATTGTACCAAGCTAGGAATGAGGCTCGTGTTTCTTACCTCCGAAAATAGTTGGAGAGTGAGCACATGAATGAAGGTGATTCTATGGATAGTTTCCTAACAAAGATCAAAGACTTGAAGGAACGGTTGATTTCTGCTGATGAGGTTATACTAGATAGTTCAATTGTGCAGACCGTTCTGACTGGTCTTCCTGATTCATATTACAATTTTGCTTCTACTCTTTGGTTGATGATGAAAGGCAATCCAAATGCCTTGTCATTTGAGGAGTTAGTCTCTGTTCTGTTGCATGAAGATCAGCCTAGGCATAACAGGTCCATTATGCGTGTTGCAAATCAAGCTCTCCTGGCTAGTGAGAAGGGCAAAGGAAAATGGAGCTCTTCTTCTAGTAAGCAGAAATCTGCAAATGCTGCACATTTGAAGAACCAAGACAAAGATGAGAAAAAATCAGAAAAGTAGAAATTGTTTTGTAAGTACTGTAAAGGGAATGATCACATCATAAAGAACTGTCCAAAACTGGCTGCAAAAGAGGCAAAGAAAAAAGAGGCTAGAACGGTTGTTGCAGAAGCCTCTACACTAAAAACGGAGTCTGCTAATCTTGTGCAAGAAGAAGAATGGGTGTTTACCAATGTTTGCAGTTTTGACCCATCTTTTCATGATCAGTGCAGGTCTGCAGTAGACTCACATGTTTGGTATTTTGATAGTGGGGCAACGAAACATATTACCTTGCAGCACAGATTCTTCTCTTCACTCGAGCCTGCCCCTTCTGGGAATACTATTACATGCGCCAACAATTCCTCTTATCCTGTTATGGGAGTTGGTAAGGTCATTTTGACTACTGTTGATGGTAGTTCTTTCACTTTGTCAGATGCTTTATTTGTGCTAGGGATCAAGAAGAACATGTTATCAGTTTTTGCATTAGCCAATATTGGCGTGGTTGTGAAATTTGTTGATGACAGGTGTACAGTTCATGATCTGTCAAATGGCGATGTGATTATTGCTTCTGGAATTTTATGTCATGGGTTGTATAAGCTCATAGACTATGAAAGATCTGGAAATGATTTGGCATGTACAGTAAATGATTCTCAAGCTATGTCAGATGCAAAACTTTGGCATGCACGCTTTGGTCATCTGAATTTTACTAGTTTGCTATGCCTACAGAAATCTGAAATGGTGTCCTCTTTGCCCAAACTTGAGCCACCTGGAAAACATGTTTGTAAAGGCTGTATTTTGGGCAAAATGGAGCGTTCCTCAATTCCAAAGGATGGTTCAGTTCGGGCTACTCAGAAATTGCACCTTGTACATAGTGATGTCTGTGGTCCTATGCAGACACGCTCTTTTGGAAATTATCTTTACTTCGTGACTTTCATTGATGAGTTTTCCAGGCATGCATGGGTATATCCATTGAAGGCAAAGTCCGAAGCGTTCATGTGCTTCAAACAGTTTTTGGTTTTGGTTGAAAATCTATCCGCATGTAAAATGGGCACCCTCCATTCAGATCGAGGGGGGGAATATATATCTTCTGATTTTAATGCATTTTTGGCTGAACGTGGGATAAAACACTAGTGTAGAGTGCCGTATACACCTCAACAAAATGGAGTTGCTGAATGGAAGAACAGGTCTCTCATGGAGATGGTGAGGTGTATGGTCAAGAGTGAGGCATTACCGCATAGTTTCTGGCTTGAGGCTTGCATGTGTGCAGCATATGTACTAAATAGGTATCCCACTAAAGTGCTACAGTCTATCACTCCATATGAGGCTTGGCATGATCGCAAGCCATCTGTTGTTCATCTGCGTGTTTTTGGTTGTTTGGCATATGCATTGTGCCTGAAAAACATCACAAAAAATTGGATGATAAAGTAGTAAATCTATTTTTGTTGGGTACAGTTCTGAAAGTAAAGGCTATCGTCTGTATCATCCATAGACTAAACGCATTCTGGTTAGCCGTGATGTTGTTTTTGTGCAAGATGCTATTCAGCCATTGCTTTAATGTACTAAGGAGACATATGTTAGATCCAAAGACATGTATGTTACTTTACTGCCTCTTTTTACAGGTGGACAGTCTAGTGCTGGTCCTAATGAGGCAACTTCTCAGCCTTTGCAGGTTTCATGTGATGATGTAGATAATTCCATTTTTGATGCGGATACACATGATGCACTTATTGATGAGAGAGCTGATATTGAGCAGGCAAGAACTATGCCAAAATGGCTGGTGGAGACCTTGCATGAAAGCAAATTAGATGCACCTCTATCATATCATACTCGATCAGGCTCTCATAGTGCCTCTTTTGCATCAGATTGATATGCCATGGCTGCATCTAGTCTATGTGATGAGAATGAGCATGTTTCGTTTGATGAAGCACAAAATTCAGAAAATTGGATGGCTGCTATGCAATCTGAATATGATGCAATAATGAAGAATGGTACTTGGTCTTTATGTGACTTGCCTCCTAGCAAGAAGGCCATTGGCACTAAGTGGGTATACAAGCTGAAGCGTAAACCTGATGGTATAGTTGACAGGTATAAGGCTAGGCTTGTTGCAAAGGGTTATGCGCAGGAAAGAGGCATTGATTTTGATGAGACCTTTGCACCTACATGCCATATGACTACTGTTCGGCGCATTTGTGCACTTGCAGCCCATCATGGTTGGAATGTACAATAGTTGGACATTAAAACAACATTTCTTGAATGGTGACTTGCATGAAGAATTGTATGTTTTTTAGCCCCGTGGCTTTATGCAGAAAGGGCAAGAAAACCAGGTGTGCACGTCAAAGAAGGCATTATATGGTTTAAAGCGAGCACCATGTGCTTGGTATGAGAAGATACATGCCTATCTCATTGCACATGGTTTTGAGAACAATCCAACTGAAAGCACCTTATATGTTAAGTGTGCTAATGATGTGCTTCTGATCATTGTTGTCTATGTTGATGACATGCTGCTCATTGGTCATATTGAGAAGCATATTGCTGATTCTAAGGCTGATTTGCATGCCTCATTTGAGATGTCTGATTTGGGGCATTTGCATCATTATTTGGGCATTCAGTCTATGGACGTTGATGGTGGAATGGCTTTGTGTGAAACGAAATATATTGACACATTATTGCAGCATTTTGGTCTTGAAGACTATAAGCCTATTGCCATTCCTATGGAGACAGGTTTACGATTGAGTCTTCATGATGCTGGAGATGCATTTGATGTTGTTCTCTATCAGCACGCTGTTGGATGCTTGATTTACTTATACATTACTCGACCAGATATTCAGTTTGTTGTCTCACAGATGAGGAGGTTTATGCATTGCCCAGGAGTCAAGCATTGGCAGTGTTGGGAAAGATGGATGGATGATCCAAGAGATTGAGTAGGTACTGCTAAAACCTGCTTTGTACCAGCCCTCTTTAGCTTCAGAATTTATTAGTAGACTTCCTTAGCTTTCCAATGATACGAAGAAATGGCCTATGTCCTTTGGAGATGGTGTGCAATGATTGAATCAAAACAGATAACTTTGGAAGTCACAAAGTCAAGAAAACCTTCTAGTTTTGTCTTGACACATGCTCAATGTTTTGCTCAGTGTGACCAGCACAGTAGCAATTGATAAAATTCCTTCTAGGGGTATTCAATTAGCTTAGTAAGCTACCATTTGCAAGTGGAATGATGTAAAATAATGAACTATGCTAAGAGAAATTAATTTAGCAAGATTTGGTATACCCCCGACTTTTTAGGATTGTAGCAGAGATAGACTAGTGAGCACTTCGATGACGATTTCTCTGAATTGACTAAATGGAATCACTTCAAACTTTGTCAAGATGTAGATGACTTTGAGCTGAATCCAACAAGCTTTAAATCACTCAATTTGGTGGAGTATTGACTGAGATATGCCCTTGACAAGTTGATAGACTTTGGAGTAGACAAGCAGTGAACACATAGATGAATGATGTAAATGTATCTATAAATTAACACTTGTGTACAATCCCATTGGCATGACAAGCATTGCCTCATGGTGTAGAGAGGTGTAGGCTATATGATGTAGTCCTCACACAGACTCAATGACAGTAGAATGAAGCTCGGGAGTGATCTCTCTTCACGCGACTTTTCAAGTTCACCTTTTATATGAAATGTGTAAGAATTTGAATTCAAATTCAAATTCTTGGCTCCCTATGATCAAGATCCTAAAGGTTTGGAGATATTCTCTCAATCAAGTGAGCTACGTTTTTTCACGAATCACTTAGGTAGGTGATTACAAAATATTTCAAGTCAATTTGACTTTTACAATGAGGTAAAGTGGTAATAAACCACTAGCATATGTTCCTATGGTTCTTCATGCATGTAGAGTCTTCATGATATCTTCCAAGCCAAATGTGTAGGCTTGTGATTTACACGAACAGCTCCCCCTCAAGCCAAACATTTTGGCTTAAGCCTTCATCTTCAATCTTCAAGTATATCCTGCAATCCAATCATAGATTTGAACCTGCAAAGTTTGGTTCCATCCAAAGCTTTAGTCAGCAAATCTGCACATTGCATGTTGGTTGACACATAAGTCAGCTGAATGTCCTTGCTTAGAAACTTCTCTCTCACATAATGATAATGAACTTCTATGTGTTTGGTCCTAGCATGATAGATAGGATTAGCTGCAAGGTGAAGAGAACTTGTATTATCTCCAAAGATAATTGGAGGTCTAGTATATAAGCCCAATTCTGTATACAAAAGCTTAATCCAAACTACTTCTTGAGTGGCATTAGCTAGCCCTCTATACTCTGCCTCTATAGAAGACAATGCCACAGTTGGTTGCTTCTTTGCAGACCATGAAATTGGTTTGTCACCTGCAAAAGAAATGTATCTTGAAGTGCTCCTCATATCATCCTTCCATCCTGCCCAATCTGCATCTGAATAGACTTTTATATCAATATCTGAAGTATAGGGAAAATACAAACCATGGTTCTGTGTACCCTTGAGATACTTCAATATTCTCTTGGCAGCCTCTAAGTGAGGTATCCTTGGCTTGTGCATAAATTGACTTAGCACACTAACTCCATATGCAATGTCAATTCTAGTTAGGGTAGCATAGTTCAAGCTACCCACCATACTTTGATAACCTGTAATATCTTGAACTTCATCACCTTCATGGGCACTTAGCTTTAGGTTCACCTCCATTGCAGTGGTTGCTGCTTTAGCATCCTGCAAGTGAAACGTCTTCAACATGTCATGTACATACTTCTTCTGAGTAATGTATATTCTTGAATTAGTGTAAACTAATTCAAGCCCTAAAAAATATTTCAATAATCCAAGATCATTGATCTTGAACTCCTTTATCATCTGACTTTTGATGTATCTTATTCCATTGACATCATTACCTGTAATGATGATGTCATCAACATAAACACAGAGATATATTAGCTCTGAATTACTTCTTTTAATGAGCAAAGAAGTATCTACCTTGCTCATAACAAATCCTTGGTATTGGAGGTATGTAGTTAGCCGGTAATTCCATGCCCTAGGTGCCTGCTTCAATCCATATAAAGCCTTCTTTAATTTACAAACATAAGTTACCTTCTTCGGGTCTTCATAGCCAGGAGGTTCTTCTGAGATCCATCCATTCAAGAAAGCATTCTTGACATCCAATTGGTACATGTTCCAATTCTTTGATGCAGCCACACTCACCAACACTCTGATTGTTGGCATCTTGGCCACAGAAGAAAATGTTTCTTCATAGTCAATCCCTTGGGTTTGTGCAAAACCCTTGGCTACTAACCTGACCTTGTACCTGTTGATTGTGCCATCAAAATTTCTTTTCAACTTATAGATCCATCTGGATCCTATTACCTTCATAGAGTCCTTCTTGGGTACTAACTCCCATGTATCACTCTCCTTGAGTGCTTCAATCTCCTCATCCATATCTTCTTTCCATTCTGATTTTGTGATTGCTTCTTCATATGAACCTGTTCTTCATTTAACAAATCCTTGGCAAGATAAACTGAGTGTTTAGTAACAAGAGATGTATCATACCCATATCTGATAGGTTTTTTACTTTCCCTTTGTGATCTCCTAAAGGGTTGAGCTGAAGATTCAGGTATGTCTTCAAGCTTCTTCATGTTCAGTTTGCCTTCGGACTTCCATGCCTTGAACTCTTCAAGGTTGATTGTATCTCATCATCTAAACTTGAGTCTTCTTTCTGAGTTGGTTCCTCCTTTGTAAGTTTTGGAAATTCCTCTTCCAAATCATAGGGTAGTTTGACCTTCCTGCACTCATTCTCATACCAAGAATCATTCTCATCAAAGATCACATCTCGACTTACCATAAATCCCTTATTGGTAGGGTTATAAAACCTGTAACCTTTTTTATTTAAATCATACCCAATAAAAATGCATTTTTCAGCCTTTGGGTCTAACGTACCCCTTATCTATGAGGGAATGTGTACATATGCTACACATCCAAAAATTTTGCAATGATCTAATGATGGTCTCTTACCATGCCATGCTTCATAAGGTGTCATACCATCAAGTGATTTAGATGGTAACCTCTTTATGAGATAGGTGGCAGTAGAGACACTCTCTGCCCATAGGTAGTTAGGTAACTTCTTCTCATTAAGCATAGATCTAGCTGTCTCAACAATTAACCTATTTCTTCTTTCTGCTACCCCATTCTGTTCAGGAGAATACCTTGTTGTTATTTCCCTTTTGATGCCTCTGTCCTGCAAGAAGTCCTCAAATTCATTGGAGAAGTACTCACCTCCTCCATCTGACCTTAACCTCTTCAAGTTCCTTCCTGTCTGATTGTCAACTAATGCAAGATATTTTTTAAAGCAATTAAACACCTCATCCTTGTGCTTCATAAAGTATAATACAGTCCATCTGCTATAGTCATCAATAAAAGACACATAGTACCTTGAACCTGAGACTGAGGGGTCTTTGCTAGGTCCCGAAACATCTGTGTGTACTAGCTCTAGGTAGTCTTCATGCACATATCCTTTCCTTGAGAAGGGTAACCTGTGAGACTTACCAAATTGACAAGCACCACACTTGTAAATCATATGTTGCTTGGATACATTAGGTATCCCAAGCACACATTGGTCCCTGCACATTTGCTTCAAGGTCCTTTCTCCTATATGCCCTAATCTCTTGTGCCAAATCTCAAGCTCTGAAAGTGTCTGATCCTTATAACTGTATAATGCATTTGTATCTTCCAACTCAAGAGTGAAAAGTCTACCTAATTTTTCTCCTTTAGCTATCCTTTTGAATCCATGTCTTGGGTCCTCCACAAATGCTCCATATTGATTGAACCTGACCTGCAACCCTTTCTCTACAATCTGACCAACACTCATTAAGTTCTTTGTAATTGTTGGTACATAAAGTACCCTGCTCAACAAGTTCTGATTACCATCACTATTTTTCACATTTCCAACTTTAATTACAGAATGCTTTGTATCATCACCTGTTTGGACTTGGTGTTTACCTTTTGGTTCCTCAAGATCAGAGAGTAGTGCCACATTACCAGCCACATGATTTGAACACCCTGAATCAATATAAAATAAGTGATCATCATTTGTACCTGTCTTTGAAGTCATGTTCATGATCAGAAGAGAGTCATCCTGCTCTTCTGTGTAGTTGTTGTAGTCCCTTCTAGTTTTGAATCCTCCTTGGTAGTTACCATTGTAATTGTTGTTGTAGTTGTTGTTGTAATTGTTGTTGTGGCCTTGGTGATGGTTGAACCTTCCTCTAGATTGAGAGTATCCACCTCTTTGGTAGCCTCTTCCTCTCTGATTTTTGTAATTCCTGAAACACTCATCTGTGGTGTGATTTGATAAACCATAAATGTTACATGGTGATGAATTATAGGGTCTCCCCCTACCTTGCTTACCTCCTCTGTCCCTGCCTCTTGAAGATCTACCTCTCCCTGCATAATTGGCTTGGAAGGTAGAGCCTTCATCTTCCACCTTCTTACTCTTTCCTTTATCCTTAGTCTTCTTATCAGTGTATAGGGCAGAAGAGTTGTTACCTTTGGATGTATCTCCATTCTTTGTCAGCTTTGCTTCATGTGTAAATAGTTGTCCCATGAGAGTTGTAAGATTTGGGGTGTGCATGTCCAAGCTTTCCCACTTGTCATCAGCCTTGATTCCATTGATTACCTGCCTCACAATCTGTTCTTCTTCAATTTCTTCTCCTATGCTTGCTAACTGATGTGCAACATCTTTGATCTTGGTCACAAATTCTAAAACAACTTGCTTAGGTTGCTTCCTTAGTGTTGTGAATTCAATCCACAACTGATTTTTCCTAGCCCTTGTATTAGAGGAAAAATATGATGACAAAGTTTCCCAAGTCTCTTGGGAAGTCTTACAATTTCTGATATGAGGTAAAAGAAAGTCAGATATAGAGTTGAGTAGATAAGACCTTGCCAATGCATCTTTTGCACACCATGTATTGAGCTTCTCTTGTTCTTCCTTGGTTGGCAATCCTCTTGCTTTGAATGAGGGCGATTCCTCATCTGTTTGGACAATTAACCGCAATATGTCTAGGGTTTCCACAATAGAGGCATAACTTGTTATCCATCCTTCTTTGCTTATCTTGTGGTGTTAGAGACTAGAACCTAGTTACATCTATCTGCATAGGTTCGGGCATAGACTCATCTCTAGGAGTGGGTTGGAAGGCTTTCCATTGGTGAGGTCTTCCTTCTACTTGTTTTTCTTGTTTCCTTTCAAAAAGGTAGTTATCACATTGAATATCTTGGTTGATGTACTCATTCAATGCCTTAACCACTAGCATCATGAGTAGAAGGTCCTTCACATCATCTCTTAAGCCCCATCTAAATTGTGTTATGAAATAATCTTCGTGCAAAGTGAGGTCACATATAAACTGCCTAAATTCATATAAACTACCTAAATTCTGATGCATAGGTAGAGGCAGGGCGGTTACCTTGAGGTAGCTTTTGAAGTTTTGTTTCTACCACTTGACCCATGTCTGCATCTCCAAATGTGGTGATGAGCTCTCTAAGAAACCCCTTATAGTCGTGAAGTACGGCCATATCCTTCTCCAAGATTGGGGCGAACCATGATAATGCTTGACCGACCTTGGATGCATCATCACGGTATCTATCAGGCTGCATACAGATGTACAATTTGACTTGTTGCAAGAACCCTCGGATCTTGGTGCGATCACCATCGAACTTTTCTAGCATGCAAATCTTGGGTTCCCTCATGAAGGATGTACTAGGTCGTTGATCTACTTGCATACTCCCTTGATTTGTATGGAGACTACTGATTCGTTCTTGTAATTCTTGGAGGAGTGCACCTACATGCACTAGATGTCCCATCTCGACTTGTGTCTGTCGATGAGTTAGGTCTTCGACTTGTTGTTGGAGACTCTGAAGTGATGCTACAATCTATTCATAAGCATTATCCATGATGATTGGACTTGGATAGAAGTTAGTCTTGCCAAAATGTCAGGGGAGCACTAGATTGAGCTCTGAATATAGTAGATACGATTTCGGAAATACACTTCTGATTACAAGATCACCCACAAAGGGGAAATGATACAACAATATGTGACTGATACAAGATGTGCCACAACCCGGGACTGATAGGTATGAACAACTTGACTAGAGATGATACAGGAGATCCCACAACCCGGGATTGTAAGTATGAGACAAGATCTCTAGATTACAAGAACTCCCTTTTGGGAGATGAACTAGATACAAGAAAGAACTCGACAAGATCTCGTACTACGAGATTACAAGAGGACAAGACAAGATGTCTAGGATACAAGACTAGAGAGGACTAGAACAAGGAACAAGAAAAGAACAGGAACTGGAACTGGAACTTGGAGAGTACTTACTTGACGGTCACGACTCTTTGAGCTCCCAAGACTAGTATTGGCAAGATTGATTATGAATGTGGCCAACCCCTCCTTATATAGGTTTTCAAGGGCGGTTCATGAAAGGCGGTTACGAATTGATGATGGCATTGATGATATCATCAATTAGAAACATGAGCTCTAGATATCCGAATGAGGCAAGTAGACAGTCGATCTTAGGGTTTTGGCATATTTCGGATGCAATGAAAGCATTCGTTTCTACTAATTCTAAACCAATCATGAGATATAGGATTCACATGCAATCTAAGATTCAGGATGGTTTCCTTTGTCCATGACATTACCTCCCCCTTAAACGACGAGTTCCACAAGGAGCGCCGCACTTCATATCTAGCTTTTGGAATAGTCTTTGCAAGCTCCTTGTTGTTCAAGCTAAACTACAACCAATCATCCGCAGACTGATGGACAAACAGAATGGGTGAATCAAGTCCTAGAACAATATCTACAATCAATCATCCGCAGACTGATGGACAAACAGAATGGGTGAATCAAGTCCTAGAACAATATCTCCGTTGCACTATCAACTATCATCAGAATGATTGGTTTGAGCTTTTACCCTTTGCAAAGTTTGCTTATAACAATAGTGTTCATACATCTACCAAGCAAATTATGTCAAGAACCCAGCTGCCAGAGACAAGGCTCAGTACCTCATGGAAATTCACAAAGAACTCAAGGAAGAGATCCATAAAGCTCAAGAAGATTATAAGTACTATGCAGATGAACATCGTGTTCAAAATCCATCGTATCAAATTGGGGATACAGTATGGTTACTCAAAAACAATTTACAAACTTCAAGGCCCTGTGCAAAGTTAGATCATCAAAGATTCGGTCAACTCACCATTTAGCAAAGATCAATCTAGTCACCTTCAAGCTCTAGCTACCAAGCACCATGAGAATACATCCAGTTTTCCATGCATCCATGTTGGAACCATATCACATTTCACCATTGTGGGGAGAGAGACCTAGTCCTTCACCACCTATCGACATTGATGATCATGAAAAATTTAAAGTCGAGCATGTCCTAGATTCTAGAATATCCCCAAGAAGATTGGAATACCTTATTCATTGGAAAGGGTATGACATCAGTGAGCGTACTTGGGAACCTGCAGAAAACCTTCAGAGAGCACCAATCAAGGTTTGAGAATTGCATAAGAGAAATCCAATGAAGCCGAGACAAGATAACATGACCACTCCTCGTGGAACTCATTGTTTGAGGGGGAGGTAATTTCATGAACAAAGGAATGTATAAGACAAAGAGGTTTGCAAATGGTGAGGGGTCTAGGTACAAATCTAGACATGTGGTTAATGGTTATGCCCAGACTTATTGGGTAGATTATGATGAAACCTTTAGTCCAGCTACTAAGATGTCTACAATTAGAACCTTAATTGCTATTGCTATTTGTAAAGGATGGAAGTTATCACAACTAGATGTGAAGAATGCATTTCTGATTGGATATATTGCAGATGAGGTGTACATGGAGCAACCAGAGGGTTTCATGGATTCAATTGGATCAGATTATGTATGTAAGCTCAAGAGAGATTTATATGGTTTGAAATAGGACCGAAGGGCATGGAATTATAGGCTTGTTAAGTTCTTGAATGAATGTGGATATGAAGCTTTGAAGGCAGATAGTAGCGTGCTATTGAAGGCAACTGAAGATGGGTTTATATATATGTGTATTTATGTTGATGATATTATTGTAACAGGTACAAATGCTCAAGGAATCAAGGAGCTTAAGAAGCAAATAGAAAAGAAGTTTAAGATAAGTGATTTGGGAAACTTGTCTTATTTCTTAGGAATGCAGATTGTGTACACTCAACAAGGAGTATATGTTACACAAGAGTGATATTTGAAGAATCTTCTGGTTCAGTTCAACATGCAAGATTGCAAGCCTTCAACCACACCATTGGAGGTAAATCATAAGTTGAGTAGATATGGAGGATAAGAGTTTAATGACATGAAGAAATACCAGAGTTTGGTAGGTAGTTTGATCTATGCTACCTTAACAAGACCAGACCTATTGTATGCAGTTGGTGTCTTATCACGATTCAGAATTTATGCATTGTCCAAAGGAAACTCATTGGATTGCAGCTCAAAGAGTACTTAGATATATCAAGGGAACCCTCTATGAAGGTTTGTATTATGGTTTTACTTCTGACACAAGAATCAAAGTGTTTAGTGATGCAGATTGGGCAGGTAATTTAGATGATAGAAGGTATACTCATGGTTATCTCTATTATATTGGAGATAAGTTAGCTTCTTGGTGCTCAAAGAAGCAACATACAATTGCTTTGTCATCCACAGAAGCCGATTATAAAGGAATGGTAGAGGCTGCAAAAGAAGTGTTATGGTTGAAGAACTTATTGAAAAATTTTGGAACTAATTAGAGTACTCCAATTATTTTTGGAGACAATATGAGTTCATTATATTTGGAAACTAATCCTGTTTTTCATGCCAGGTTTAAACACATAGAGATTCAGTATCATTTCTTGAGAGAAAAGGTAATTAACAAAGAGATTGAAGTCTTCTATACACCAACAAAAGAGCAGGTTGCAAATATGTTGACAAAGAGCTTAGATGGACCAAAGCTATAGAAGTTCAAAGAGATGGCACGAATAAAGAAGAATGTGTCATAATCACAATTAGTGATTGACTAGAAGTTTTTGGAACAAAGAGATCTCCAATTGATGATTATGAAGAACTTGAAGCAAGTCACGAATCAAAATGAAGTCAAAGAATTCATTGGAGAAAGTGAAGAGATCTCAGAAATATAGCTTGTATACATATGTACATTACAAACGAAAATTCTTGTACAATGATAAAGAATAGTGTAATAGACACAAGATTAGTCTAGAATCATATGTATATAAGTGAATAATGAAATTAAATATATGAGAGAGTCATTAGAAGTCAAGAGTTCACTGATAGATGTGTACAGAGTTATCTTTCTGAGTTAGCATCGAGTCTCTCTCTGATTTCTCTTAGCATGATCAAGCGGAACAGTAAATCTTTTGTAGATATGTAATCTAGAAGCTAATCAAGCTAGTTTTAAAGTTTCATGGTCTAATTCCTTTCACGTTGTGTGTATGATCAATAGGAACATGTATATGTAAAGTCTGCAGATAGGCCTCTCAGAGTCGAGCATTTTTTTGTGTCGGAGTTTTGCTTGGATCTCAGTGTAGAGTGTAAATTTCTCTATAAGTGAGCATTCAAAATCTGAGTTAAGCTATGGCTAAAAGCATTTAGCAAAATAGGACTTGTGCTGTGAGAAATCAACTTGAGAAGTTGACTATGTCAAAGTCGCTTGTTCAAAAAGATAGTTTCTAACATACCTTTCATCTTAATGGTCAAATCAGATTCTTAATTATTCTTTTGAAGATCTAATAAATTTTATGATTGCACAAAGGTAACATGGAGGTATGTGCATCATGAGATTGAAGACATATGAAGCTATGTACAGGAAATCAAGTTAAATTCTAAAGTAGACTCTTTGAAGAAGAAGAAACTTCATACAGAGAAGTTTTTGTGAATGATTTTGTAAATCATGGTAACATTTGTGTAAAGTTTGGTCTATGACTGATATGTAAGTATTCTTAAATCAGTATAGATCAAGCACTTGAGGATTTAGAGGTCTCCATCATGCGTATGTGTATGTATGTGTGTGTATCTGTCTATGTGTGTATGTGTGTGTATGTGTGTGTATGCATGTAAGCATGTATGAATGCATATGCATGTGCATTATGTATGCATATGTATGCATGTGTGTTTATGTGTGTATGTATGTGTGTCTATGTGTGTGTATGTGTCTATGTGTGTATGTGTGTGTATGTGTGTGTGTGTCTATGTCTGTATGTGTGTGTGTATGTGTGTATGTGTGTATGTGTGTATGTGTGTATGTGTGCATCTATGTCGATATATATGTGTGTATGTGTGTATATGCGTGTGTATGCATCTGTATGTGTGTGTGTAAACCTATGTGTATGTGTGTGTATGTGTCTATGTGTGTATGTGTGTGTATCTATGTGTGTATGTGTGTCTATGCATGCATATACATGTGTATGTGTATATATGTGTGTATGCATGTGTATGTATGTGTGGAAATGTGTGTGTATGTGTCTATGTGTGTATATGTGTCTATGTGTATATGTGTGTGTATGTGTGTGTTTGTCTATCTATGTATGTGTGTGTGTGTCTATGTATATATGTGTGTGTCTATGTGTGTATATATGTGTGTGTATGCATGTGTACGGGTGTGTGTAAATCTGTGTGTGTATGTGTGTATGTGTGTATGTGTATGTGTATGTTTGTGCGTCTATGTGTATGTGGGTGTGTCTATGTGTGTATGTGTGTGTCTATGTGTGTGTGTCTATGTGTGTATATGTGTGTGTGTAAATGTGTGTATGTGTGTGTGTGTGTCTATGTGCATATATATATATATGTGTGTGTGTGTATGTTTCTGTGTGTCTATGTGTGTGTGTGTATGTAAATGTGTGTATGTGTGTATGTGTGTATGTGTGTGTATGTGTGTGTATGTGTGTGTATGTTTATGTGTGTATGTCTGTGTGTGTAAATGTGTGTATGTGTGTTTATGGGTGTATGTGTGTATGTGCCCTTCGGGCCAACATGGTCAAGCTTCTTGACTAAATGGTTAAGCTTCTTGGCTACATAGTTAAGCTTCTTGACTGAATGGTTTTGCTTCTTGTGTGTGTGTGCATGTCTATGTGTGTATGTGTGTGTGTGTATATGTGTGTATGTGTGTGTATGTGTGTGTATGCATGTGTATGTGTGTGTGTAAATCTGTGTGTGTGTGTGTAAATATGTGTGTGTGTGTGTAAATCTATATGTGTGTGTATGTGTGTATATGTGTACATGTGTGTGAGTGTGTCTATGTGTGTATATGTGCGTCTATGTGTGTATATGTGTGTGTGTGTGTCTATGTGTTTATGTGTGTGTATATGTGTGTGCATGTGTGTATGTGTGGGTGTATGTGTGTGTCTATGTCTATGTGCATATATATGTGTGTGTATATGCATGTGTATGTGTGTGTAGATCTGTGTATGTGTGTGTATGTGTGTGCATGTGTCTATGTGTGTATGTGTGTGTGTGTGTTTCTATGTGTGTATTGTTGGTGCATTTTACCCAAGCCTACATGCTTGATATGCTTGACATGCTTGATATTATGATCATTTGTAAGTCTACACATGTGAACACCTCTTGTAAAAGAGTACATTTTATCTCTTGTAATTGAAAAAAGAAAAAAGGAAAAGGATGGCTTACCTCATCCATGATGTAAAAGAAAAGTCATGGCTCTAACTACCTAAAACCACACATTTTTTAGCTGAGGGAATATCTCCTAACTGTGGGGATCACTTTTAGGTGGAGCCATTCGAATTCGAATTCAAAACTCCCTCCAAGAATAGCTATAAAAAGAGCAAGAAGGAAGAGGCGATTAGCAAGCCTTGTACGTGACAACTTCATGTCATTTTGTAGAGATTGAAGAGCTTAATCCATAGCTCTATCATTCTACTCCCATTGTGCAAAGATTCATTGCCAATCTGGTTGTAATCATATGTGAATCTATACATTTGTCATTATCTACTTTTCTGTTTCTTTCTCTGTTATACTCACTTAGAGCAGTAACTTCAGATGGTCATATCTCGAGGTCTATGCAATCTTTTTCAGTGTTTTAACATGCGTTGGATAGCTACTACTATTTACGTTCTGCATAGAAATGTTCAAGGTTATTGGACTTACACTTTGTGAGATATCTGCATTCTACTACTCACTGGTCTATCTCTGTAGAGCCCCAAGAATGGTGGGCATGTTCCAGAAATTGATGAATCTTGTTCTCAGTGCTCAGTCCACCATTTGAAGTGTTTTAACTTGGATTGGGAAGCTTGCTAAGTCTAGTTGCTATGCCCAAAAGGAATTTATCTAATCCTGCCCAGGTTGAGAGCACCGTTCATTTTTTCCAGCAGGTGTATGTCCAAAAATAGCAAGTTTTGGAAGCTAGTCATCTTGCAACTTATCTGTCTTCACTTAAACTTTTGGGATACATGTTCCAAAGTACTTGGCTGATATTTTGGTGGATTTAGGAAGCTCAAAGGGTCTACTAATGAACTCTGAAGTCTCAATTGCCTGGTGTGAAGCTGGTTGTAGCAGCACCTACTCATCTTTGGATTGCATTCACCATCTCTCTTCACAGTGGTATCAGAGCATAGTCAAGCAACATGGGAGATGGATTTCCATCAACAATTGAAAAATTGGATCGAAACAACTACCCCGCATGGTCTCTAAGGATGGAGGCTTACCTTCAAGGGAGGAATCTATGTGGATTCATAGCCGGAGATGAAGCAATGCCAACCATGAGGAACAAAGGGCAACCATCACATGAAGAAGTGGAAGGACTTTCAAATTGGTGTTCGAAGGATGCACTTGCAAGGTCCTATATTCTAAACTCAATCTCTGATTTTCTTTTACCTCATGTCAAGGGATGCAAGACATCAAGACAGACCTGGAATGCACTTGCTTCTTTCTTCTCTTCCAACACTCGAGCAAGGAAGAACCAATTGTGGATGGAGTTCACAACAATGAAGAAAAGCCCAAAGCAAAGTGTGACTGATTATGTCACAAAAATGAAGGAGATTTCCAACCAACTTGGAAGAATTGGAGAGGTAATTGAAGAGGAGAAAATCATTAGACAAATCATAAATGGAATCAAAGCAGACGACAAGTGGGATTCATTCACAACAGCCATGGATTTATACATGGATATGCATGTATCGGACCTTAACACACTCATGGGCCAACTCTTCACTCATGAAGCAAAGATTAGCAAAGGTGGTGAGTCCTCAAGAGGTAATCAAACTTCTGCATTATATTCTGATAAAGCTAAGGTCAAGGACAAGTCAAAGAATAGGAAGAATGAAAATGAAGGTAGCTCTTTTCAAGCAAACTTTGCAAGTAGAGGAAGAGCTAGAGGAAGAGGCAGAGGTGGAAAGCAAGGCAAGAGAAGATTCCAATCATCTCAACCTTGCAATATATGTGGCTTATCTAATCATACTATTGAAGAATGTTTCAGGAACCCGAGGAACTCAAGAGGAAGAGGATTCAATAGAGGTGGCTATGGATCAAATAGAGGAAGATACAATGGAGGCTACAACAACAACAACAACTCCTACAACAACAACAACTATCAAAGTGGCCATAGAGGAAGAAGAGATTACAATAACTATGCAGAGGATCAAAGTCAAGAAGATTCATTATTGATTATGAATCTATCAATGAAGAAGGGTAAGGATGATGATCACATATTTTACATTGATTCGGGATGCTCAAACCATGTAGCAGGAAATGTGGCTTTACTTTCTGATTTGGAAGATCCTCATAACAAGCATGAAGTGCAGACAGGAGATGACACAAAGCACTCAGTGGAGAAGATAGGTAATGTGAAGACATCAGATGGGAATATGAACCTCTTAAGCAAAGTCTTGTATGTCCCTATAATTACCAAAAATTTAATAAGTGTTGGACAGATTGTTGAAAAAGGATTGCAGGTTAGATTCAACCGATTTGGAGCATATGTTGAAGACCCGCAAGGCTTTAGAAGGATTGCCAAAGGATAAAAGACAGGAAGGCTTTTCACTTTTGAAGTGGAAGATACAAAGAACATAGCTTTGTTTAGCTATGGATCTCAAATTCTAACAGAGTTGGAGATATGGCACAAAAGGGTTGCTCACATTGGAGAGAGGACACTCAAACAAATTTGCAGGGACCAAAGTGTTCTTGGTTTGCCTAATATCACAAGGAAACACATGATTTATAAGTGTGAAGCTTGTCAACTCGGCAAGGCTCATAGAGAACCTTTCAATAAGAAAGGATATATGTATCAAAATCCTTTGGATCTAGTGCACACGGATGTGTAGGGTCCAAGTAAGGAGCCATCTATATCAAGCTCAAGATATTATGTGTCTTTCATAGATGATTGTACCAGGTGGACCATTCTGTTTTCCATGAAGCACACGGATGAACTGTTTAATTGCTTTAAGAAGTATATTGCTCTTGTTGAAAACCAAACAGGTAGGACTTTCAAAAGACTCAGATCAGAGGGTGGAGGAGAATACTTCTCTTCTCAATTTGATGACGTCTTGCATGAAAGAGGCATTAAAAGGGAAGTCACTACAAGGTATACACCCAAAATCAATGGTGTAGCAGAGAGGAGGAACAGAGCTATTGTCAAAGCTGCAAGGTCCATGCTCAACGAAAATGGATTGCAATACCTATGGGCAGAGGCTGTGTGTATAGCGACATATCTCGTAAATAGACTTCCATCTAAGTCACTAGATGGAACCACTCCATATGAAGTGTGGAATGGAAGAAGACCTAGTCTAGAGCATTGTAAAATCTTTGGATGCTTAGCCTATGCTCACATTCCTTCTCAAGTAAGAGGGAAATTGGATCCCAAGGCAGAGAAGTGTGTATTTATTGGTTATGACCAAAACCAAAAAGGATATAGATTGTACAATCCAACCAATAAAGGATTTTCTGTGAGTAGAGATGTAATTTTTTATGAAAACAGATCATGGTTTGATGATGACAGGAAAGTGAAGCTGCCATATGATATTATTATCACAGGCAATGATCTTGAAGGAATCAAATAGGTAAAGAGTCAAATGGAGGAGTTCAAAATAAGTGACCTTGGACCACTCACTTATTTTCTTGGATTGGAGTTGATCTACACAGATTCAGGTATATACATCACACAAAGGAAGTATGTCCATGACATGCTCGTCAAGTCCAAGATGGAAAATACCAAGTGTGCAGGTACACCTATGCAGCAAAATCATAAGCTTAGTACTTATGAAGGAGAGCCAATTGAAGACATCACAAGCTATCAAAGCTTGGTTGGAAGTTTGAACTATGCAACTCTCACAAGGGTGGATATATGCTATAGTGTTAGCATATTGAGTCAGTTTATGCATAAGCCTAGAAGACCACATATGGAAGCGGCCAAGAGAGTCCTCAAGTACCTAAAGGGGACTATGAATGAAGGTTTGTTTTATTCATATACTTCAGATATTGAGCTAAAGGTCTACTCAGATGTAGATTGGGTTGGATCTAGAGATGATAGAAGAAGCACATCTGGGTATATATCATTTGCAGGTTCAAAAATCATGTCTTGGTCATCCAAGAAGCAACCGACCGTGGCATTATCTTCTACCGAAGCGGAATATAGAGGTTTGGCTAATGCAACTCAAGAAATCATGTGGCTAAAGTCTTTGTACACAGATCTTGGACTTCATTCTTCAACACCTCACATTTTTTGTGACAACACAAGCTCACTACATCTAGCAGCTAATCCCGTATACCATGCTAGAACCAAGCATATTGAAGTCCACTACCATTATGTAAGGGAGAAGTTAACGAGCAAGGATATTCAACTATCCTATGTCTCTACAGATATGCAATGTGCAGACATGTTGACTAAAGCTCTTGATAGTACAAAGTTAAGTAGATTCAAGTTGATGATTGGCTTGTAGGAAATCAAGGACAATTGAAGACTTATTTGGAGACCAAGCATGTTAGGCTTGAGGGGGAGCTGTTGGTGCATTTTACCCAAGCCTACATGCTTGATATGTTTGATATTATAATCATTTGTAAGTCACATGTGTAGTCATGTGAACACCTCTTGTAAAAGAGTACATTTTATCTCTTGTAATTGAAAAAAGAAAAAAGGAAAAGGATGGCTTACCTCATCCATGATGTAAAAGCAAACTCGTGGCTCTGACTGCCTAAAACCATGAATTTTTGAGCTGAGGGAATATCTCCTAACTTTGGGGATCACTTTTAGGTGGAGCCATTCGAATTCGAATTCAAAACTCCCTCCAAGAATAGCTATAAAAAGAGCAAGAAGGAAGAGGCGACTAGCAAACCTTGTACGTGACCACTTCATGTCATTTTGTAGAGATTGAAGAGCTTACTCCATAGCTCTATCATTCTACTCTCATTGTGCAAAGATTTATTGACAATGTAGTTCTAATCATATGTGAATCTATACATTTGTCATTATGTACTTTTCTGTTTTGTTCTCTATTATACTCACCTAGAGCAGTAACTACAGAAGGTCATATCTCGAGTTCTACGCAACCTTTTTCAGTGTTTTAATGTGCATTGGATAGCTACTACTGTCTACTTTTTGCATATAAATGTTTAGGGTCATTGGAGTTACAAGTTGTGAGATATCTGCATTTTACTGCTCACTAGTCTATCTCTGCAGAGCCCCGAGAATGGTGGGCATGTTCCAGAAATTGATGAATTTTGTTCTCAGTGCTCAGTCCATCATTTGAAGTGTTTTAACTTGGATTGGAAAGCTTTCTAAGTCTAGTTGATATGTCAAAAAGGAGTTTATCTAATTCCTACTAGGTTGAGAGCACTGTTCATTTTCTCCAGCAGGTGTATGTCCAAAAATAGCAAGTTTTGGAAGCTAGTCATCTTGCAGCTTGTCTATCTTCAGTTAAACTTTTGGGATACATGTTCCAAAGTACTTGGCTGATATTTTGGTGGATTTAGGAAGCTCAAAGGGTCTACTAATCAACTCTAAAGTCTCAGTTGGCTGGTGTGAAGCTGGTTGTAGCAGCACCTACTCATCTTTGGATTGCATCCACCATCTCTCTTCACATGTATGTGTGTGTGTCTACCTGTGTATGTGTGTGTTTATGTGTGCATGTCTATGTGTGTACGTGTGTGTATAAATGTGTGTGCATGTGGGTATGTGTGTGTGTCTTTGTCTATGTGTGTATGTATGTTTGTGTCTATGTGTCTATGTGTGTGTATGTGTGTGTGTATGTGTGTGTCTATGTGTGTCTATGTGTGTATATATGTGTGTATGCATGTGTATGTTTGTGTGTAAATGTGTGTGTGTATGTGTGTGTGTAAGCATACCTTCTTGCTTCTTACTTCTCTTGCTAGCTCTTTGATTGTGTTCCCGTGATCTCTCTCTCTCTCTCTCTCTCTCTCTCTCCCTCTCTCTCTTGCTCTCTTTCTTTCTCTCTCTCTCATCTCAATCCCGGCACAAATGTGTTGGGAGAAATGGATTTTTTTAAACATTCGAGAGCGTCGCTTATGTGATGCTCTAAAACGTGTCACGTCGCATATGCGATAGTTTGAGTTTTCCAATGTCAGTAGGATTGTCGCTAGATAGCGATGCTATTTGTGATGGTAATATTCAACGTCACGTAAGCAACGGTTTGCATAGTTTATGTGACAAGGCTTCTTTTTTTAAAATAAAAAAGAGTTTTGTCGCTTATGTGATGCTCCTGTTGTATAAGCGATGAAACCCGTTCTTTCTCAATGGGGGCATCTCTATGCCCCCCTTTTTCTAGTAGTGGATGCACATGCATGAACTATCTCATACATGCACACACATGCATACATGCATGCTTACTCACATATGTGCATGCACTCTCTCATACATGCACTCATGCACATATACATACACACCGATATGCATTTACATAAATATGCACATTCATAAAACATCCATTCACATGCACTCACTTATACTTTCGCATTCACATTAACGAACAAGTTCATACATTATTCTTAAGCACATGGATACTTATGCACATGCAAATATACATAAACTCAAACAACCACATACATTAATTCTCTTTCTCTCGTTCTCTCTCTCGCTCTCTATCTCTACAACCTCTATCTTCCATGCATTCTGATTTGTAGTAGCCAAGTTCTTTTTTTTTTTCTCTCTCTCTCTCAGTTCTTTTCCCTCTCTCTCTCTCTCTTTGTCTCTATTTATCTCTCTCTCTTTCTCTCTTTGTATCTCTCTCTCTACTATGAAGATATGCTTGGTATCTACCTTAGTGACTGTATTTATCATTGATAACAATGAGCAAAGAATAAAAAGCATCACATACATCTGCATCCCATCCAAACACATGAAGAGAAGACAACTTACTGCCATCATGGGCATTCTGTCCCTTACACCCAAAATAATTCATCAATTTGGGAGCTCTAGCATGGAACAACCCATCCCAAGAATGCTCCAACCAAGAGCACAGTTAAGAACGAAATTACTGAAAGGTTGAGCATACTTAGACACAAGCATGAACAAAGCCATAGATTGCTAACAAATCAAAAGAACTTTATCAAGATTAGAATTTTCAACTGTCTTAACATGCCCAATAGTATACCAAACATCATTGATCACTAACAAATAAATTAGTCTCATCCTAAAAAATATCGGTGGCCATATTATAGGGAGATGCATGAGCCAATTTCTCTCTCTCTCTCTCTCTCTCTCTCTCTCTATACTCTTTTTCTCTCCATGCATATTTACTTGTAGTAGCCACTATTCTTTGTCTCTCTCTCTCATTCTCTCTCTCTCTCTGTCTCTCTCTCCTCCTCCCTCACTCTCTCTCTCTCTACTGTGGAATCATGCACATGTCCATCGTTGGGAGGAAAAGGGGAGCAAGGCATCTCTCTCTCTCTCTCTCTCTCTCTCTCTCTCTCTCTCCCCCTTTCTTTATTTCTTAACCTCTCTCTCTCTCTCGCCCCTTCTCTTTCTCTCTCCCTCTCACTCAATCTCTCTTTCTCAAGGTACTTGCATAAAATCACTTTACGGAAATCACAACACACTCATAATGTATGTATAAATATATATATATATATATATATATATATATATATATATATATATATATATATATATATATATATATATATATATATATATATATATATATGTGTGTGTGTGTGTATGTATATATATATATATATATATATAACTAGGCATGCACACGGTCATAGTAATTGATCAATTACACACATGTCAACTATTGATCATACATGCTATACTCACACTTATTAAGCTCACTCTGGCCCATGCTAACACACACGTATCCTACTTACGAAACTCAAACACACATGCACTTAGCACAGTATTCACATGCACACATGACTACACTCACGTATGTATTTCTTTTGTTATGCTCTTATTTTTATCATGTTCTTTTATTTCAAAGTATTAAATCTATTAATTTCAATGCTTTAGGGTTTATTTTAATTAATTACATAGATTACATTATACCATAACATACATACACAAATATGTAAATGCTCATGTATGCACAAATATTGACACATGCATACTCCTTAATAAATTCTCAGATATGCACACACATATATGCATGTCCACCCACAAAGAAATGCTCAAGTATGCACACACATATATGCATGTGAACCCATAGAGAAATGCTCATATATGGGCACACATATATGCATGTATACAAGGTTATAGACATACATTTATCCACATGGACACACACATGCACACTTTTATGTACATACATGTATTCACTTAAAACCATATTTTCACGTGCACTTATACATACTTAAGTTTCACTCATACATATATTTAAAATAGAACTAATTAAGGGTTTGAACATAAGTTCATATATGCTTTCACATATGCATTAGACTTTTAGAGCAAAATCTAAGCTCGTGTAGGGCTTCCTAAACACAACATAATTAGGGTATCACACATATACATGGGTTTCATTCACTCAATCAATTCAAAATTCTATAAGGTAGAACATACACACATTCATAGGGCAGTCCAAGCAAACCCATAGGCTACCCTACTCACAAACACTTAGGCACATGTAGGGTTTCACAATGCATTTAGGATTATATGCACCTAACCACATAAATATTTATCCACGTGCATATGTAAGGTTTCATGTACACATATACTTGAGGCACTTAGGGTAAATACATAGAGAATCTCATATATGCAGAGGGTATCTCACATTCATTTGTTTCATAACTCATAAAACTAAAGGACTCAAATAAAGATGAAAATGGACATTCAATGGTAGATGCAAACAACAAAATACGATTCAATTAGAGACTCCTGATCAATGTACATTTCCTTCTTCTTAAGCCTATAAGTATTCAAGAGAGAGGTCATTCATATTAGCAATTCAGGTAAACCAAATTGTTAAGAGATTAGAGATCACCACTTTTAAAACAAACTTTTAACTTTTATGAATTTTCAATCGGAGTGATGAAATCCTTCGAACATCTGCCCTCACTACACCTACACATGGTCTTGATGGGCCAACCTACAAATCAAGTCAGAAAACATACACGATTATCAAATAGTTATACCATAATAGCTGTTTGATATCTTGATTCTATGTGATTTAATTAAATTTGTACAAATTCCAATACATCTATCACATAAAAAATGCAATGCATATGTACATGTATTTATATATAGAGGAAAAGAAATTAGAGTGGAAGTGTTTCACATAACTCATCTTTTTGTTATTCTTCATCTCCATCACCCTCATCCTAAAATTCTTCATCTATTTTATAGTCACTATTGGACATTCATTTGAATAGCTTAATTCTTTTCCATGGAGTCACACTTCTGAAGGGAATGCCATCAAGTTCATGCAATGAATATGTACCTGTATCAAAAATAGAAACAACAACATAAGGGCCAAACCTTCCTTGAATTAATTTTTCTCATGCATCTTATTGGGTATCAAAGGCACTGTCATAGACAAGTACCCAATCCCTTGACTCTATCGATCGTGGTCTAAGTTGATGTCTCTTATGGAAATAAATCTTATTTTTCAGACATGACTCTTTTAACTTTTTAATAGCTTCTTTCACATTTTTATTTCCTTGTTTTAAATGTTTAATTCTTAACTCTAATCTTTCTTCTCGTGACAAAATATCTTCCGAGTCTAAGCTTATCTAGTTTATTATCAGAGTATGGATAGGAAAAATTGGATTTTGACAATACATGAGTTCAGGTGGCATAAAACAAGTCAACCTTGTATATATCATTTGATCTGCCCATAAAGCAAATGGTAGATATCTTCGCCATTGGCCAATATCTCCATTGCATGCCTTCAAGATTGCCTTCACTATAGAAGGATGACCTCACTCAATCTTCCCATTTGCTTCTAGATTATAAGGAGTCATGAGAGATAAACGAATTCCATGATGATTAAAAAACTCTCTTGCCTCTCTATCATCTAACTCACCTCAATCTACTACTACTTTTTTGACATATCCAAATTTGGATATAGCTTCTTCCAAAAGAAATAGCCATATATTATAAGTACTGTTAGATCGAAGTGCACGACCTCCAACAGAATTTTTCAAGTCTTCACATGCATATATAATATATCTCATTATACCATCATTACTTTCAGGCATAGTCACAAGGTCTACTACCTATTTGCAATGAATACAAGGTGGGTAGGTCGGGTGTAAGGGATCTCTATGTTTGATCAAGGAATGCAACTCACATGTGGAACATGTGCTCACATAGTCTTCAACATTAATGTACATTCTTGGCCACCAATAGCTTTCTCCTACTTTTTCATATGTCACCATGAAGCCTTTATGATATGTCCATAAAATTTCATGCATGGCTCTGATAGCTTGCACTTGAATAGTTCTTAAGCCTAATAATCTTTGTGGATGTTCAACCTTTCCTCTAGCATGTCGCCAAAGATATTTATCTTTTAAAAGGAAGTTAAAAGACTTCTTTCTTATATTTTGGAATCCATTTGATCACCAGCATTGGATAGGTTTAAATGTACTCAGATATTAGCATATATTTTTCCATTCCCCTAGTAATCCTCATCTCTAAATCGTTCATAAGTAAAAGTAGATGGATCATAATTAATTAGGTTTATCCCTTGATCTATTGCTTCTCCATCATTATCAAATCTTGCTCATGAGAGCATATCATCAATAGTATTATGTTTTGTAGCGATACAAACAAAGGCTAGGCTAACAAACTTGATATATGCAAGCCACCTCAACATCACAATATAAAGAGATGAGCAATTAGCAATCATTCATATGAATGGAAGACTGATTTTCCAAGACCACATTTCCTCCAATAAAATATTCTTTACCTTTTTTCCAAAGCCATGAATAATCCCCATAACTCTCGCTTAATTTAAGGATAGTTCCTTTGAGTGTCATGTAAAATTTTTGCATGAAGACGAACTACATATCTTTGTCCCTCCTTGTCATCCTAACCAATGACCTAGCCTATATCAATAATACTAGTATCAATGGTTAAGATTACAAGTTTATTTCATGAATACTCAATCCTTTTCAAGATTAGAGCATTAATAAGAAATTGCTTCAATTTTCTCATAGTTTTACTATGTTTCTCTATCTAGAAGACATAGAGGACACAAGCTCCTAAGAACCTTCTCGCTTTACTAATATTGCAACACGCCTCTAAAATCCGACCAATAGCATCAGTGTTTTGTGGATATGGCCCATGGGCATAATGTCCACATACATATCCAAGGATCAAAACTTCCTTGACATTAAAAGTGGATTTCTCTAAAGAGAAATTGATTCCAACCTCTTTGAATCTCAAGAAGATTTTTTCACAATCAGAAATGTGTTCAGAGACAAACTTCCTACATCTAGATGAATCCAAAGGTGCATCTTTTTTCTTTACCACACAACATTTTATTGGAATACCATCGATAAAAGGCATAGAAACTTTGGGAATGAAGTTATGTAAGACCAGGTTCATAGCATTCATCATGTATGCCACAAAAGTTGTCACTCCTTGCATAAATTACACATACATAATACAGCCAAAGGAGTTTTCATCATAGTAATATTTCTACTTTTGATGGCTAAAAAACTAGTCATGTCCTGAGTACAGTTCACCCATTGAGTAGATGGAGCGTCCAAACAATACCTATATAATCTCATCTACAATGGGTGATGCTCCTACATTTGTGATAGTGACTTTGTTGATAGGCTACAAATCATGTATGCAGTGTAGTTTCCAACTTTTTAAGGTACCATGAATCATCGATTAGAATATAGCAATGATGATGGTTTTAGAATTCCCATAGCAAATCTTCTCTTTAAAAATCTCATCAGCTCAGGTAAGTGATGTTTTGGGTCTGGTATCGCCCAAAGATTCCATGGAATGTGTGATATGGTGAATATGATCATAAAAGCTGCAACCTTCAAATTAGCACATCCTATTTCATGTGGAAATAGGGAAAATTCTTTTCGAAGTTCAATGATCATCTTTCTATATTGATCTTTTTCAAGTTTAGAAAGAAACTTTTCACGAAACTTTATATATTTCATAGTTTCCTCAATAAATATATGTCCTCTCTTAGATTGATATCCAAGAATAGGATCCTTAGATAATCATCTAATTATGTCATAACTCTCTTTAGGCAATGGGTGAGCTATGGGTTTTACCATCTTTTCTATTGTTTTGTATTTAGTATCAATGTTGACTTCGTGCTCTATTAAGAAATTAGCAATCAGCTGATATTCCTCAATAGAGTTTCTAATAATAATCTATGATTCAAGCTCTTCTTGAAGAGTATTCTCAAGCACTTCCATCAAAGTTAAACTTTTTGTAAGCTTAATTACACTCTCAATATTTTCTTCAACTGAAATCAAGCCTAAGTTTATGAAATATTATTCATTTATTTTTCTAAATTTATTTGTAAGCTTTTCCTTTTTAATGAAGTGCAAACTAGCTGTAGGGCTACAAACTAAAAAGTTCTCAAAGTGATGTACATCATCAAGTGAGACATCAATCCATTGTCCACTATTATCTCACTCAATAGTGCAATCTAAAACAAATTTTGTTCATAATAAGCCCCAAATTCTCTTACAAGTGGTGAATTTTCAACACATGATTGTAAGAGTTAATGGGATTTCTTCATAGCTTTTTCCTATTTCTTTAATGATTGGGATAGATTGTCATTACTTGCAAGGAATCTAGATGTAGAAATAGTTTTTGCATATGCCCCACCATCATTCATAGCTTCTATCTCCATTCTTATCTTTGCTATAAATGGTTGTTTGAGTATCACTTCATATGAGCAGTTATACAACATAGCTAAATGAAACTCCTCGCAGACACCTCCTATCATAATAGGTACATGAGCACATGCATCTAAATGGTCTATATGAATTTATCAAAAAATTTATTTGATGTCATGTTTATTAGTGAGCTTAAATCAATCAAGGCCTTAATTAATTACATAGATTACATTATAACATAACACACATATACACATATATAAATGCTCACATATGCATAGATATAGAGACATGTATACCCATAGATAAATGCTCATATATGCACATACATATATGCATGTGCACTAAGAGAGAAATGCTCATATATGCACATAAATATATGCATGTGTGTACCCACAGAGAAATGCTCATATGATCACACACATATGTGCATGTGTACAAAGTTATAGACAAACATTTATACACATGGACACACATGCACACTTTGAAAGAAAAAAAATGTATTCACTTAGAACCATAGTTTCACATGCACATATACATACTTAAGTTTCACTCATATATATATTTAAAATAGAATAAATTAAGGGTTTAAACATAAGTTCATGTATGCTCTCAAATACACATTAGACTTTTGGAGTAGAATATAAGATCATTTAGTTTCCTAAACAAACCATAATTAGGATATCACACATATACATGGGTTTCATTCATTTAGTTAATTCCAAATATTATAAGGTAGTACACACACATTCATAAGGTAGTCCTCACAAATGCATAGGGTACCCTACTCACAAACACTTAGGCACGTGTAGGGTTTGACAACACGTTTAGGGTTATATGCACCTAAATGCATATGTATTGATGCACATGCATAGTTAAGGTTTCATGCGCACATATACTTCAGACACATAGGGTAAATGCATAGGGTATCTCACATATGCACAAGGTATCTCACATTCATTTGTTTCATAACTCATAAAACTAAAGGACTTAAATAAAGATGAAAATGGACATATAGTGGTGGATGCAAACATCAAAACAAGATTCAATTAGAGGCTCCTAGGCAATGCACATTTCCTTCTTCTTCAGCCTGCAAGTAGTCAAGAGCAAGGTCAATCAAATCAGCAATTCATATAAACCATATTTTTAGGAGATAAGAGATCACCACCTTTAGAAGAAAATTTTAATTTTCTTGAATGTCAGTTGGAGTGATGAAATTGTTCCGACAACATATACCAACGAGTCTCATACCAATGCATATAGCATTGCTTATACTATCAATTTGCAAGTAAGTACCAGTGCCTATATGATGAAAGTATGCCGATGCCCATACTGATGGCTATACCGGTGGTATTGGGAGGGTACTAATGCATATATTGATGTCCATGCCGATGCTTATACCATTGTTATTGTATCGATGCTTATATCGGTGCTTATGCCGATGCTTATATTGATGCGTATCTACCCGGTATGCCCTTCATATGTTATAGTCAAAATGAAGGAATAATATGAAACAAAATTAACATTGTGAAACCACTTTTAAACCTGCAATAATCATCCGCAACCTTAGATGTTACTCTTATCCACCCATTTTTTAGACAACAAGAGAAAATTAGATTAATGAAGGAACTATAGAAAATGTAGAGGGGTCAAGAGCCCACACATCACCATAAAATCAATGTCATCAATCTTTACAATAGTGATTACTCTAGGATAGTAATGCCCAATCATTACAACAAATTATTGAATGAGTAACCGCATAAGGCATTGCTTCATCAATTAAGTAACAAACACGCATACAACCCTTGATATATGTTTTGTAATCTCAACTCTATCAAGATGTTGAAGCGATATCACAAAGGCAATTAGATTTTTGTTTGTGATCAATCTAAAACTACCATTTCATTGACAAGCACACTTTTTCCTTTAAATAGTATCATACATCCAATAATAGCCTATACAATCTATCATCATTACCTGATATCAGGTATCATAAAGTTACTAAGAACATATGACACATATGAATTAAAAACACCAATTCATTACCTTCCTCAATGGAAGTGGTGCATAGTCAAGCACTTCACAATTCTTCCCTTGAAATTTACGCAGTCTTCTCTTGAGCTTCAAGTTAAGAAACAATTCCAGTAACGAAAATCCATTGGAATCACACTAAGAAATGAGAGTTTTTTATGTAGTCAAGATACATTTAGCATCAAGAGCCCATGAATCTTGATAAAAGAGTTTCAAAATTTGAAGTATTTTCCAACATAACTATCCATCTCTTTCAAAAAATCAGATGGGAAATTTCTTGTGTGTAAAGGACAAGGCAATCCTATACTAGATTGCTAATCAATAGCATAATACGATCACTCACTTAAAATAAAGGAGATGTTTTTTAGCAAGAGAAGGAAACAAAGCTTTACCAAAACATAGCGCTTATTTGATGATGATGAATGTCACTACTATAACCTTGCAGTTGTTTGCCTCGTGATAAACTCTTTAGCCACACAATGATGAATACTCCCATTCAAATTCATTTTTCTTCCTTTTCATGATTTTCTCCAAATGTCACTTTTTCATTCCTCCCTCAAAGTTGATTTATTTTCTTTCCTCCCTTTATCCAAAAAGTTTACCTTATCTAAAAAGTTTTCCTCTACTCCCTTTTCTTCCTCTCTACCAAACTCTCACATTCATCTCTATCTTATGAGCTTCGTCCTTGAAAAACAATATCGCTCACTATTTCCCACTCAGGATGCAATGCCCAAAAAAACTCCTTATACTGATCGCATCCATCATCAATGCTCCACTATAGAACAACACTCTCGCCCCCGCAATTAATGCCTTTAATGTTCTCTTTTAATAAGTCATGTGTATAGGTTTAGCTTTTTCCAGCTTTATAACAATGTCCGGGACTTCACTTTTCTTCTAAAGCATTAACGTGCTTTTAGCCTCCTTTTAAATTAAAGCAAATTATTCAAGTTCCAATGACCAAAACAAGCATGCTATAACTCCATTTCGACCATAGATGAAGTATGTGTATGAAATGCATTCACGCCAACTTTCTTATATGTATCCTAATGTTATAAGCCATTGCATAATGTTACCAATATCACAATGACATCCCCATTGCTAAAATCATGAAACGTACATTTGTTATCAACAAATCAAATTATTCTTGATATAGGGTACATACAACATATTCTTGAAAAAACAACTACCCCCATTTGCAACCATAAGCTAAATTACTCCAACTCCAATAATTGAAAAAGGAGTATTTTTAGTACATGCAATGTTTCCTCCCTTGGGTGCATCTTTCAAAGATGTGAGAAATATTTTGCATGAAGTGATATGTCATGTAGAGTGTGATGATGAATTAATTGTATAGCAACCCATGCCCAAACATCATGAGCAACCCATGCCCAAACATCATGAGCAACATTAGCTTCATCATTCTTTGAATTAATTGTATTCTCAACACACTCTACATATAACAACCCATGCCCAAACATCATGAGCAACATTATCTTCATCATTCTTTGTATTAATTGTATTCTCAACAATAGACATGTCATATTTTTTCTTCCTTTCATTGTTCTTGGCAAGCTTTCTTCATTCATCAATGGCATGACCCACCTTTCAACAATACTTGCATCTCCTCTTCTTTTTCATTTCGCCATCAAGAAAGAAGGGAGAGGAAGAGAAAGACTTCTCCTTTATTTTTTATGAACCCAAAGTTCAACCATACTTGCTTTTTTCCTTTTATGTAATCACAAGTGCTTGCATTTACTCAAGCAGACCACTTGTATTCACTCTTGATTGCTTCTCTTGCAAAGGAAGAGGAAAAAACACATAAAAAAAGTATAAATATTTTGATTTCCTCTTTCAACCAAACGAAGTGGAGTAGCAATGCTTTTAAAGCATTCTGACGATTATGTGAGTAGTTTCAAAATGAGAGATGCATAAGGAATGGTGTAGTCAATGTTTTCAATTTTTTCTTTCACTTCCTTGATTTGTCTAACATATACATCCATTGAATCATTTTAAACCATACATAAATCTTCAAGTTTTTTTCTCAAGTAAGCAATGTGTGCATCAGTATGCACTGCGTACAAAGAGGCAAGTGTATCCAAATCATGTTTTGAAGTAGTACATGATTGGATGCATGAAACAATATGTATCTTCAAAAAAAGGGCAATCAATGCATGAGATTGAGCATTGTTTCCATCCCATGTAAGCTTCTCTTGCATAGGCAGAGAAGGCCTAGTCACTACACTTAAAGAAGAACATGGATCTATGCCAAAAAGATATATATAGAATCATTGTTGGATTGCTTGTGAACATCTATCACTATGTTCGAGTTTCTTTGCAACAAGAACGTTCTTGATTATGTAATACCACATTTAGTAGATGGTCCCATCAAGCATATCCTCAGCTTGATGCATGCCAAAAAAGTCGTTGTTGCTTGCCACTTCATGAAACAACTCAAAGGTAGTAAGCCATAAGCTTTAAGAAATCCGAAATTCAAGATGAAATGCAAATGACAAACTTTAACTCCAATGAAAAATGTGAATGAAATAATGCCTTTAAAAGTTTTGTAAAACTTTCACTTGGTGGAAATGTTTGCCTAGTTCTTAACTTCATATTTCTATGCTCCAAAATAGATTGTCAATAATAAAGGTCTGTGTGACAATGATGCAAAACGACATTAGATTAAGATGGACTTGTAATTTCTTGAATACTATTTTTGGGTGTGTGAGTGAGTAAGGAAGCAAGAATAGAAGTACACACAAGAGAAGAAACCCAAAATCGAAGCATAGAGACAAGAGATGGCTGAAAGATCTCTCTATGAATAGATGATCATTAGCATGAGAAGGAATGAAGTGAGAGTTATAACTAAATGCCTAAGTACCAAGTAACACCGCATATGATTATATCATGTATATATGGTTACATGGGAAAAAACCTCTAGACACCACTAGATTGAAGTGTGCCCATGTATAAGGAAGCGTTTCACATCAAAGCTACTTCAGTAACAAATAAGTGTAACAATTCTCACATGCATGGGGTCTAGGTTCCAAAATCTCATTATAAAGAGTAGAGAGGATATTATCTCTCATAAATTATTGGTAACCAAGTAATTTCTTCTTGTTCATATATTTCCGTAATAATGTGTGTGAAAGCACGTAGGACCACCGTGGCACTTTTTTCCCTCTCTAGGACGTGTTTTCCCCGATTTGTATTTATGTTGATGACCCTAGCAAATTACTCATCTTCATGTATTCTCTTGGTAATACATGCACTATTGTGTGTTGTGCTCCAAGCTTTTGCATCTTCCTTGTGTTGTTTGTGTACTTCTGTAGAACTCAAAATCCAACAATCAGTATCAAAGCATGTTGTTGCTTTATCTAGGGTGTCATCAACACCTCACCCTCTCAAAGTCTTAGAATCATAGAGAAATCTATGAGCATTGTCACGTCCATTAGGAGTTCAAAACATCTTTACTCTTTGGCATCAAAATTTGGATGTAAGTTTGTTTCGGCCTTCGAATGCACTATGGTAGTGCCTATGTAGGCAATTTCATCCTTTTGTGCCAAACATATATATAGCTTTTAGTTCACTAGAAAAATTTTCTTAAAGTCTACTACATGTTCAATAGAGCTTGATAGGGTAGTTTTGTTCAACATGTCAAGACACAATCATTTTCTTTGCATTAGGGTATTTTAGTAAGTGTCCATGGCTGAAAGTAATGATGTATTATGTATGTTGCCTGTTGAGAATAGATTGGATGGTACTAATTACCCTTATTGGCATATATGATGCCTCATGTGTTGGTAGCAAAAAGACTCTACCATATTGTGCAAGGTGCTGAAAAACGTCCTGATACACTTGCAAATATAGTTATTGAAGGTGATGTAGATGGCATTCAAGATAAAGATCTTCAAATTCTTGTTCATGCTGCACCTACTATAGAGAAACTTTGTTGGGATGGTAGAGATGCCCAAGAAAAAGCACTGATAGATTTGTCTGTCAAACATGCCATTATTCCTCACATTCTCTCTTGCAAAATAGCAATGAATGATTATGATACACTTACCACTTTATACCAGGCAAAAAATGAGGTTCATGTTGCTTGCCTCCAAGACTAGTTGGAGACCGAGCACAAGAATGAAGGATATTCCATGGATAATTTTTTCTAAAGATCATGGATTTGAGGGAGAATTTAATTCATACTAATGAAGTCCTAGTTGATAGTTCACTTGTACAAACCATTCTTAATGGTCTTCTAGATTCATATCAGAATTTTGCTACTCTTTGATTGATGATGAGAGGCAATCCAAATGCCTCAACATTTGAGGAGTTAGTCTCTATTTTGTTGCACAAAGATCACTCTAGGCAAAACATGTCCATTATGCATGTTGCAGATCAAACTTTTCTAGCTAGTCAAAAAGGGCAAAGGTAAATGGAGCTCGTCTACTCAGAAGTAGAAATTTTCTAGTGCTACACAATCAAAAAAGAATACAAAGATGAGAAGAAAACAAAAAATCAAGACTTGTTTTGAAAATTCTATAAAGGAAATTATCATGTCATAAAGATTTGTTCAAAACTAGTTGATAAAGAGGCAAAGAAGAAAAAGGCTAGACTGGTTATTGTTGAGGCCTCTACACCTAAAACAAAGTCAGCTAATCTTAAGCAAAATGAACAATGGCCATTTACTACTATTTTCAGCTAAGACACATATTCTCATGGGCAGTATATGTCTATAGTAGGTTCAGAGTCTTGGTATTTTGAGATTGGGGCAATCAAATATATTATTCCATAGCATAGATTCATTAGTTCACTTGAGCTTGCCCCGACAGAGAGTACTACCACATTTGCTAACTGATGGAGATGTTTAATCTCCAAGCAATAAGCTATACTTGACTTTAGAACACCTCTATATCAAGCATAGCTCAAAAACTTCACCAAGTTTAAAAGTCTTTACCAAATTATGAACACTTAACACTTTTGTGAGTTATGGCTTGACTTAGAAAAGTCTGCTTCATAAAAATACGCATTGATTGATGAAATGATTAATGTTTTCTATGAAACTTTGATACAACACTCTCCTAATGTTTATGCGGCTAGTTCAAGTGAAAGTTCTTCAAAAGAACTTACAAAAATTTAGATTTACTTCAATATGTAAACCTATGTCTGAAACAGACTGTCTCTGCAAGCAACTTCCATATATGCAGCTCTAAACACTTAGTTCTCTCAATCTGCAACCCTTTTCATCAAATGAATTTAGACATAGATATCTTACCTTCCAAATTATAATTTGAGTGCTCATTTCTGTAAAATGTTACACTCTACACTGAGATCTGATCAAATATTTGACCATCCAGATTGTGCCTATTTTAGAAGTCACTCATCACTTTTACACATATAAGTGTTCCTACTCACAATTCTCTCACCCTGATTACAATTAGACTCTCAAGTCTTGATCATAAACGCATCAACTATAGAATTAGACATGTACAAAATGATTTCTCAATTGGCTTAGCAGAAAAGGAGAATTTAGAGAAAAGGGAGGCACAATTGTCTGAAAAAACTTCTATTCACTTCAACTTACATCTGATGGATAATTCTCACATTGAAACTCACTTTTCCATGATCTACTCATCCTCTCTTCATCTATTCTTCTTCTCTCCTATATGACATGTCTATATACAATATATATAGGTGTATATTTCAAGATTCATCACTAATACAAAGTATCTGTGAACTATTTACAAGGTTAATATACATGGGTTTCCAAATCATCTGTCTCTGAATCTTCTCTTCACTTTATGCTTCATCCTCCCTCATTTTCTTCATTCCTCTTTGTAATCATCAATTCATAATTTTCTTGCTCCAATAGCTCCCCATCAATCATTAATTGTGATCACCTATTTCTTCTTTATGCCTGCCATTTCTTTAAACCTCTACAACTTAGGTCCATCCAAGCTCTTTCTTAACATGTCTCAAACTTGATCTTTTATGGCAGTATACATGATCTCTATCTCTTTTTCAATCACTGTTTCCCTCACGAAGTGATATTGAATCTCAATATGTTTAGTCCTAGCATGAAACACAAGGTTAGCTACCAAATACAAAGAACTCATATTGTCACTTTGATTGATGTCAAAACTCTTCATGAGAGTTCCCAACCATATGAACTCCTTTGCAAATTCCAACATAACTTTATACTCTACTTCTATAGATGATGCAACAATTGTGTGTTGCTTCTAAAGACACCAAGAAATCAACTTATCTCCCACATACCACAAATACCAATGTGTTGATCTTCTATCATCTTAGTTACCTAATCTGCATCACTATATATCTTGATTCTTTTATTTGATGTAAAATCATTGTACAAACCTTCTTTAAGTGTGCCCTTAATGTATCTTTGCACCCTTTAACCTACTATCCAATGTTCCTTCCTTGGACAATGCATGAATTGAGATAGAACCACTATTACATATGATAAATTAGGCCTTCTCAATGTAGCATAATTCAAGCTACCCACCAAACTCTGATAAAGTTTCATATCTTTGAATTCATCTCCTCCATATTTACTCAATTTTTGGTTCACTTCCATTGGGGTTGATGCTATCCTACAATCTTCCATGTTAAACTTGATTAGTTTATTTTTCTTTACTTTCAATTTACCATATTTATTAAATTCAATTTTTAGGTTATATTGAAATCAAGTATATAGATTATATTTATATATATTCATATTGAATATTAAGGTTATGAATGTATTCATATATTAATTATACTTTCATCTTATAGTTAGTACATAATTATACGTTAATGTAGGCCTATAAATAAAAACATATTCTTCCAATACTACATATATAAGTATACACAAACATCAAAAAGTATACACAAAAAATACATATATAAGCATAAATATATTTAGAAAAACATGAGTACAATTGGGCAAGCAAACATAGGTATACAAGGTTAGGAGCATATTTAGATATAAAACAGATACATACATATCTTGACATATGCATGCTATCATTCATGCATTGGCACATTACAATAACAGTTTCCTAAGTATCGAATCATCAATGCATATATCTAGACTTAGGCACATTCTTCATGATAGCCATGCATACATATAAGTTCAAATACACTTAAAGAGATGATACTCCTTACAATTTCATAGACTACCCCAAACATGAATACTTAGGCACATAGGATGTTCACTTATTTTGGCATCTTTATAGAGGGTTTAATTGATTATCAAGCTTCACATGGTGATATTCCTAACCAACGGACATTTTCATTATTTGCTACCTACAGGTTCTGGAGAGAGATTGGTCAAATCAACGAATCATATCAAAGGTGTCTTTGAGATTTAGAGAAAACCACTATGGAAGCAACTTTTTTAATTTCCTATATGTCAAATTGAAGGATAAAATCATTCTGACAACGTACACACATATATACATATAAAAACATACAGACACACAGTATACATACATATGCATACACACATATACACATGTATACATACAAGTATACACATACATACACATGTATACACACATATACATACACACACTATACATACATATTCATACACACACATACACACACATATACATACACACACATCGATACAAACACCCACATGTACATACACACACATAGACACACACACACACACATACACACATAGAGACACACACATATATATACATACAAAATGCACATGCATATGCATACATACATACATACATGCATGCATACATACACATACACAGACATGGGTATATACACATATACATACACTAACATACACACCTACATACACATACACACACATATAAATACATACATATACATACATGCATATAGACACACATACACAAATTCATACACACATACACAAATTCATACATACATGCATATAGACACACATACACAAATTCATACACACATGCATACACACATACACATGCATACACACATACACATGCATACACACATACACATGCATACACACATACACATGCATACACACATACACATGCATACACACATACATATGCATACACACATGCATATGCATACAGATATATATACATACACACATACATACACATACGTACACACATATACACACAAATATATATTGATTTCTAATCTATTTTGTTTTATATGTATAGATATTATGGATCATAGTTGATAGAGCAAGGCAAAAATTACTCTCATAAAGAATGTTGTGAGAGTGAATTTTTTTACGGATTCCTTAGGGGCACTCATGCAATAGTATGCGGACATGCCCGATGAGGAATTCAACTTTACCGTATAGATGTTCACCCAGTGGCCAGATGAAGGCTCCTTTGTAGCTCCATTTACAGGAAGAGACTTATCTGCCCATAGGTATGTTTTCTTTTCATAAATTAATATTTTTAATGATATTATAAGACATGTTTTTATTCATTTTTATCTATTTATTTTTAGGACAACTGTACCACCGCACCTCATGAGAGCACAATACAGGTGCATATGAGGACATGGATAGGTAGCCTAGGGCTAGAGTGTGACACAAAACTTGAGGGGAATATAGTATACAAGATGCATGGGTAAGAGTTTAAAACAAGAATCAGAGCCTTATGTGGCTCCTACTTGCATTTTATTCACTTGAAACGGATGTAAGTATAAGTTTTAAATATAAATTGAGATAGATGTTTTATGTTTTACTTATATGATATTTTTGTTTGCATTGAGTGTGATGAGAGAGACAAAAAGTATGCACTTATTTCATTCGAGACAAATTTGGCACTCGATGGTCTCACAAGTGTTTGAAACAGATGCGGACACTTATGGCACATCGTCGTGATAATGAACGGTATGTATTCCTTTTATCTATTATATTATCTATGTATATATATATATATATATATATATATATATATATATATATATATATATATATATATATATATATATATATATATATATATATATATATATATATATATATATATACACACACACATATATATATATATACACACATATATATATATATATATATATATTATTTCACTAGAAAAGAGGCCTATTACAATATATATATATATATATATATATATATATATATATATATATATATATATATATATATATATATATATATATATATATATATATATCGATAGATAGATAGATAGATAGATAGATAGATATATTGTAATAGGCCTCTTTTCTAGTGAAATAATTTATTTTGAACTTTTTGAATTTCATTGTGGGGATAATTCTTAGAATGAATAATTAGGTCATTTTATGCATGTAGGAAGAATTTTGGGTTGACAAGTTTCATTTTCTCTCTCTAGACCTTATTCGCATCATGTTTTCTAGTGGAATTTTAAAGATGATGAAAGATTTAAGGAAAACTCTATATGGAAGAAAGGTAGAGCAAGTATAAGAGAATAAAAATGCCTTTGTGAAATTTTTGTGAATCATGTTTTTAGTACCTTGTTTAGGGTCCTACATTTAGTTCATTGTAAGAAAAATCCTTGATTTTACTCTCTCTAGAAGTTTGAAACTTGCGGGGCCAAAAGTGGCATTTAGAGGCGGATTTGGACCTCAGACGTCTCTAACATTATTGTGAAGATCGCAAAATTGAGTAAAATTGTCTCTCACAAGCATAAGCTAATTCCTCACCGTTTTTGAGTTACAGGGCTTTGAAAAGTGCCGTTTTCCAACACTTGAAAAAGAAAACCGAGGGCTTATCTATTTCTATTCAAATCCTTGATTCTGATGCTCACGTGCTACCATGTCTAATTATGGATATTTTTGGATATGTCTTTTTGGTATTTTCTCTTGTTTTTTTTAGGTACGCTAAAGAAACAAAGCACACTACGATCACATGGATTTTTGCGAAAGTTTTAGAGAAACTCCACTTTTTCTAAATTTGGTGGATCACACACTTCTTTGAAAGGGCACCGATCAAACTCTGATATAGGGAGGCCTACGCATCAACACAGGGGACGCATAGAAATCTGAGAATTACCTTGTGATTGAGAGTGAGAGTGAGAGTATGATTGAGAATGCGAATGTGAATGCGATTGTGATAGCTCGGGGGTGGTCGGGAGGTAGAAGATTCATCAAAGCTATTGTAACCATTGATTCACATCTATAATATCAAAATTCGTCCTTCTCTCCATCATATTTGTTTCTACTCTTTTGCATCAGATTTTCTCTTACCTTGTGCAATCTCTGCGTTCTTCTCTCCTCTGTTATTTTTGAGTGATTGAAAGATTGTGATTGGGGATAGATTGTGATTGAGGAAATGCTACAAGTGGTATCATAGCAGAATCAATCCTCAAGAACGATGGAAGGTCTAACACAAAAGATTCGTGAACAAGAGGAGCTCATTGAGAAGCTTCTTGGAGAATTGCGCAAAGAAAGAGGCGGAAAGGGACCAGAAGGAGCAACAAATTTGTTTGTGGAGCTGAACGATGAAGTAGATGAAGGTGCGAGAGCATCTAGTGTACCTCGTAGAAAACAAAAATGCAATTATGAAGATATGGAACTAGGTGAGTTTGCCGTTAACCAAGTCTTCAAGAAGGCAAAGTTGAATGATTTTGATGGTGAGAAGAAGAGTGGCAAAGATCTTGAGGCATGGATTGAAGAACTGGAGGATTTCTTTGATCTTCGACAATTTATTGAAGAGTCGAAGGCAAAATTTGGTATCCTACACCTACGTGGGATCGCGAAGCTATGGTGGAAGTTGTATATGCAGACTCGAATGTGTTCTGGTCTTGTTCTATGGAAGGAATTTAGAGAACAAGTTGAAAAAGGCTATTGTTCACCACACTACCATATGGAGAAGAAGATGGAGTTCTACAATTTCCAACAACACGAAAGTGATCAGCATAGCTTATCTGTTGGTGTAGACCAATCACCAATTGAAGATTTGAAGGACAAAGGATGGAGATGAGATCAAGTTTTGAAGCAAAGAAGATGGATAGATTCACAGAGTGAAAGACATGTACACATATGTACATTAGTTAAGACATAGGTTACTTATACTTATGCTTTGATATAAGTCTGTACATAATTGCCTATAAATACTTTTGAAAATCTCGGGGCAAAGAGAGAAGACAAGGAGAGACAATAGGAGATCATGAGATTAGTGTATTGAGTAGTAAAAAGAATGTCATTAAACATGTGTGAAGTGAGCTGAACTCTCCATCCTCACTCAATTGTAAATTTCTGAGAAATAGAAGGGAAAAATTACGCCCGATGTTTCTGTGTTTTCTCCCTGTGTGATACATCTTTTGTGAATTCTTTTTGGAGATATCTAAGTCCATACTTAATCAATCTATGGCTAGAGTTTGAGAGTCTAATTGTGATCAGGCTAAGAGAATTGTGTGTAGGAACATTTACATGTGAGAAAGTACTCACTGGTTCCTAAAACAGGCGCAAATTTCGATCTTAATGATTTGATCATTTCTCACTCCACAGTTTAAATTTTTGTGCAAGTAAGCACTTAATCTTTAAGTTGGAAGGTAAGCTACTCGTGGCTAAAAGCATTTGCTTAAACGGGTTTTATACTGAGAGAATTAAAGTTAAGAAGTTAGGGGTGTCCAAATCGACTTCTCAGAAGTGCAGATTTAGACATAGCTGACTTGGTAAGTAGATTTCTCAAGATCTACTGAACCTTTTGAAGTAATTCGACTTCGAGAAGGTGCGCAATCTTTAGGCAACACCTTCTGCAAAGTTTCACCAAAAAATTTACACATTTACTCAGTCAATGAGCAAGATCTATGCAGCAAACTTTCTGAGGAAATTCCTTCTTCACAGTTTAGTCAAGAAATTGATATTTGGTCATTGATAGCTTAAATTGGTGAAGGTTTTGACTTACTCTTGATATAGAGGTGTTCTAAATTCAAGAGTAGGTTGTTCTTTTGGAGATTAACACTCTTCATCAGTGGTATCAGAGCAGGAAACATCAAAATCAAGGAAAGGAGGATCCCGACTGTTGCAGATTCAAGAAATTCAACAACTGAAGAACTAAAAGGTGAAAGCTTGAAGGCAAAGCTTGAGGAGGAGACTATACGACATCAAGAAAGACAAAAGGACTCTAATTTGAAGTAAAGGTACATATATTATTCATAAAGCTTGAAGATTTCAATACACAGGTGGACACAAGATGGGAGATTCTCTACAGATAGAGAAATTGGATAGGGAAAACTATCCTGCATGGTCAATGAGGATGGAAGCTCATCTTATGAGCAAAGATTTAATAGCTTACATCACAGGAGAAGAAGAGAAGCCACAGTTCAGAGATCCTAGTGTTCCAACTAGGGAAGAGTTAGCAAATTTGAAAAATTGGATGAAGAAAGATGCTCAAGCTAGGAGCATTATATATATGGCAGTCAATGATTACTTGTTACCTCATATTCGAGGTCTTGAAAGTGCAACTGATATTTGGAATGCTTTGGAGGAGCATTTCCAGAATACTACTAAGTCAAGGAAGGCATCCTTATGGGCAGAGTTTACCACCTTTAAGAAGAAGGCTTCTCAATCCATTTCAGACTATGTGACAAGAATGAAAGATATTGCAGATGCTTTAGGAGCTGTTGATGAAGACATTGAGGAGGATAAATTGGTAAGGCAAATCCTTACATGTTTAAGAGGTGATGACAAATGGAAGCCATTCATTTTGTCTACAGAATTATCACTTGATCATTTCACTCCTGATTTAAATCAGTTGCTAGGTCATATGCTAACATTTGAGCAGGATGTTAAAGGAGATGGTGACAAAAGTACAGGTCATGCAATGTACTCAAAGGACAAGAAGAAAGCTAACAAAGGAAAGCAACAAGCAGGTGAAGATGAAGGTACAACTAGTCAAGCCAACTTCCTAAGAGGTAGAGGAGGTGGCAAAGGTAGAGGAAGAGGCAGAAACAACAAAGATGGAGGCAAAGCTTGTTGGATTTGTGGTAAGACAAATCATTTAGCTAATGATTGTTGGCATAATAATCAGAGTAATGGTGGATATAATCAGAACTATAATACAAGAGGAAGAGGTGGCAGAAATCAAAGAGGTAATTTCAGAGGCAGAGGTAGTAGGGGTTACTTTGGAAGAAATGCAGGTAGAGGTTTCCAAAGTCAACAATATAACAACACCTACTACAATTATGCTTCAGATCAAAAGGAAGATTCAACATTGATAATGAATGCAACTTGTGAAAGGCAGAATGAAGATCAAAGAGTCTTCTACATTGATTCAGGTTGTAGCAATCACCTGAGTGGTAATATAGCCTTGATGACTGATTTGGAGAATAAGGTATCTAATCATGTTGTTCAAACAGGTGACAACACAAAGCACAATGTGAAGTCAATTGGATCAGTGAAGGCCAAGGATGGAAGCACCTTATTGAGTAAGGTCTTGTATGTTCCTACAATTCCTAAGAATTTGATAAGTGTAGGACAAATTGTGGAAAAAGGTTATGAAGTAAGGTTCACTAATGAAGGAGTGTTTGTGGAAGACCCTAGCAATGGGTATAAACAAATTGTTTCAGGGAAGAAAGAAGGAAGATTGTTCACATTGAAGATTCAAGGTAATATTGGTCATGCCATGTTCACATATGGAGGACATAAGATCTCTGAGTTAGATCTTTGGCACAAGAGGCTTGGACATTTCAATGAAAGAGGTATTAAAGACATGATTAACAATGGTTCAGTGCTTGGTTTGCCTAATGTTGCAGGTCAACATATGACATACAGATGTGAGGCATGTCAATTAGGTAAGGCTCATAAGCATTCCTACTCCAAGCATGGTTTTATGTACTCAGAGAAGCTTGAGTTGGTACATACAGATGTGTGGGGACCATCAAAGGATTTCAGTATAAATGGGTCAAGATATTATGTGATTTATGTTGATGATGCTACTAGATGGATCACTATTTATATGATCAAAGATAAGTCAGAAGTGTTTAATACATTTAAACACTATCATGCATATGCAGAAAGAATTACAGGACATAAGTTGAAAAGACTAAGGTCAGATGGAGGGGGAGAGTATTTTTCTGATGAATTCAGTAATTACTTGTGGGATGCAAGTATAAAAAGGGAAGTTACTTGCAGGTACTCTCCTCAACAAAATGGTGTAGCAGAAAGGAGAAATAGAACTCTTGTTGAGTTTGCAAGGTCCATGATGAAGGAGAAAAATTGCCCTAATTATTTGTGGGTTGAGGCTGTAAATACAGCTACTTATTTGGTCAATAGGTTACCATGTAAAGCTTTGCAGGGAATGACACCTTATGAGGCATGGTGGGGTAAGAGACCTACACTAGACCATTGCAAAGTATTTGGATGTTTGGCCTATGCATATGTGCCATCACAGTTAAGGCACAAATTGGAACCTAAAGCTGAAAAATATGTGTTTATTGGTTATGATGATAAGGAGATGGGATACAGGTTGTGGAATCCATCCACAAAACATTTTCTTGTATCAAAAGATGTTACATTTGATGAGCAAGGTACTTGGTATGCAGGTACTATCAATATTAATACAGATGATGAAGAGGTTGTGAGCCAAAGGAAAGGTAAGTCAAAGGTTCAAATAATTGATGAAGAAGAGAATAATGAAGTGCAGGTTGAAGTGGAAGAAACACCTAGGTTTGATCCTGAATATGAAGAACCAGAAACCTCAAGAAGTGGAGAACTTAGGAGGTCTACAAGGAACAAATGGCAACCTACAAGGTATAGCTATGATACTTCATTTCTGGCTACCAAAGATTATGCTTACATGATTAAAACAGATGAAGACCCTTCTACATATGAAGAGGCAAAAGGTAAAGAAAATTGGGAGAAAGCTATGCAGGAAGAATATGATGCATTATTGGAGAATCAAACATGGGATTTGGTTCCAAAACCAAATAGCCAGAAGATCATTGGATGTAAGTGGGTTTATAAGACAAAAAGATTTGCAGATGGAAGTGTGTCTAGGTACAAAGCTAGACTTGTTGTCAAAGGGTTTGCTCAGACATATGGTGTTGACTATGATGAGACTTATAGTCCTGTGGCAAAGATGACAACCATCAAGACACTTATAGCAATTGCTGCATGTAAAGGTTGGAAATTGTGTCAATTAGATGTGAAAAATGCTTTTTTGAATGGTTATATTTCAGATGATGTATTCATGGAGCAACCTCAAGGGTTCAGAGATAAAAGGTATCCAGATCATGTGTGCAAGCTCAAGAGAGCTTTGTATGGCTTGAAGCAGGCCCCAAGGGCATGGAATTATAGACTTGTAAAGTTCTTGAAAGAACTTGGATTTCAGGTGTCTAAAGCAGATAGTAGCTTGCTTGTCAAAGCAAGTGATAATGGTTTCATATACATGTGCATATATGTTGATGATATAATCCTTACAGGTACAGATGAGGAAGGAATACAAAGACTAAAGAAGCAAATGGAAAAGGAGTTCAAAATAAGTGACTTGGGAGACTTGTCATACTTCTTGGGCATGGAGATTACATATACTCAACATGGAGTATTTTTGACCCAAGAAAGGTATTTGAAGAACTTGTTAATCAAGTTTAAAATGGATGATTGCAGGGTAGCACCTACACCAATGGAGGTGAATCACAAATTGAGTAAATTTGGAGGTGAAGAATTCAAGGACATGAGACAATATCAGAGTTTGGTTGGTAGTCTTATCTATGCTACTTTAACTAGACCTGATTTATCATATGCAGTAGGGGTTTTGTCTCAATTCATGCATTGTCCTAGGAAAGAGCATTGGATTGCAGGTCAAAGAGTGTTGAGGTACATTAAGGGTACACTCAAACAAGGTTTGTATTATGGGTTTACATCAGATACAAACATCAAGATCTATAGTGATGCAGATTGGGCAGGTAATCCAGATGATAGAAGATCAACCTATGGATACATGTGTTATGTGGGAGATAATTTAATCTCCTGGTGCTCAAAGAAGCAACATATAGTTGCTTTGTCATCTACAGAAGCAGAGTACAAAGGCATGGTTGAAGCTGCAAAAGAAGTGATATGGCTTAAGACTCTAATGAAGAGTTTTGACACTATACAGAACATACCTATCATTTATGGTGATAACATGAGTTCATTATATCTTGCTGCTAATCCTGTTTTTCATGCCAGGACTAAACACATTGAGATACAGTATCACTTTCTAAGAGAGAAGGTGATGGATAAGGAGATTGAAGTCATACATACTTCAACAAAAGATCAGATAGCTGATATGCTTACAAAGAGCTTGGATGGACCAAAGCTACAGAAGTTTAAAGACATGGCAGGTATAAAGAAGATAAGAGAAACCTCAATTGATGATTGAGGGGGAGCTGTTGGTGCAGACCAATCACCAATTGAAGATTTGAAGGACAAAGGATGGAGATGAGATCAAGTTTTGAAGCAAAGAAGATGGATACATTCACAGAGTGAAAGACATGTACACATATGTACATTAGTTAAGACATAGGTTACTTATACTTATGCTTTGATATAAGTCTGTACATAATTGCCTATAAATACTTTTGAAAATGTCGGGGCAAAGAGAGAAGACAAGGAGAGACAATAGGAGATCATGAGATTAGTGTATTGAGTAGTAAAAAAAATGTCATTAAACATGTGTGAAGTGAGTTGAACTCTCCATCCTCACTCAGTTGTAAATTTCTCAGAAATAGAAGGGAAAAATTACGCCCGATGTTTCTGTGTTTTCTCCCTGTGTGATAGATCTTTTGTGAATTCTTTTTGGAGATATCTAAGTCCATACTTAATCAATCTATGGCTAGAGTTTGAGAGTCTAATTGTGATCAGGCTAAGAGAATTGTGTGTAGGAACATTTACATGTGAGAAAGTACTCACTGGTTCCTAAAACAGGCGCAAATTTCGATCTTAATGATTTGATCATTTCTCACTCCACAGTTTAACGTTTTATGCAAGTAAGCACTTAATCTTTAAGTTGGAAGGTAAGCTACTCGTGGCTAAAAGAATTTGCTTAAACGGGTTTTGTACTGAGAGAATTAAAGTTAAGAAGTTAGGGGTGTCCAAATCGACTTCTCAGAAGTGCAGATTTAGACATAGCTGACTTGGTAAGTAGATTTCTCAAGATCTACTGAACCTTTTGAAGTAATTCGACTTGGAGAAGGTGCGCAATCTTTAGGCGACACCTTGTGCAAAGTTTCATAAAAAACTTTACACATTTACTCAGTCAATGAGCAAGATCTATGCAGCAGACTTTCTGAGGAAATTCCTTCTTCACAGTTTAGTCAAGAAATTGATATTTGGTCATTGATAGCTTAAATTGGTGAAGGTTTTGACTTACTCTTGATATAGAGGTGTTCTAAATTCAAGAGTAGGTTGTTCTTTTGGAGATTAACACTCTTCATCATTATCTGTTGATGAGTACAAAGAGAAGTTCCTACCTCTTCATAAATATGCATTAGAGGTTAGTGGTAATGCTCTAAAGAGTAAATTTATCGAAGGGCTTTGTGAGGAACTTCACTATCAAGTCAAGGGATCTGGATGCATTGATTTTCTTGATGCTGTTGTGATGGCCGAGAACTTTGAGAAGATGGAGAAGTTCAATTTGCAGAAGGCAAATAGAAGCAGATTCATTGCAATGGGACATAGGCTACAAAGACCTGTTGCAATGAACATGAACAATTCAAAGAAGACACCATCTTGAAATAACCAAGGTAAGAATCTTGCTCAGGTTGAAAATCAAAGGAGGCATCAACCAATCAAGTGGCAACAAGACCCTAATTGTATTGAGAGGGGAAAAAGACGTGGTCTGTGTTTTCATTGCGGGGAGCAAGGGCATCCAACATATGAGAGCCCCAATAAGGCAGTCTTTCGATCGGCACAGTCAAAAGTGATAAACATCATCGAGGAGGGTACAATTATTGAGGAAGCAGATGATGGAGGTAAGTGCTCTGACTCTACTTTACATTGCATGGTGGTTAGTTCTTTCCCAAAGGCTTCTGTAACACGATTTCGGGTATGATTTATACACATAAAATCAGATTTTTTATCAATTCAGGTAGTACCCATTGTTTTCTATCTTTCAAATTGGTACAAAATCTAGGGATAGTCCTAAATATGCAGATAACCAAACTTGTAGAGATTGCCAATGGACGATTACACTACACGAAAGGATATATTGAAAACCTTGAATTTAATCTTTCTAATAGGTGCTTTTCTAGAAGTTTCCATGTAATTGAGATGAAACAGAGTGATGCAATCATAGGCATGTATTGTTTAGTTAAAAATTCTATGATGATTAATTGTGAACAAAGAACGATCACTTTAAAGCTAGATGATGATTCATATTCTAGGTGATGCCTATAGCCCTAAACCTATCCTTATTTCTACTATGCAGATAATTAAAGGTATACATGATGGTTGTAGAACATTTATAGTGTATGTAAACAACCTGCATGAAGAAGATAATGAGGAAAGTATTCCGAATTATGTAGAAAATCTTTGGAAAGAATACGAAGATGTATTTCCAGAAGAGTTTCCTGGTATACCTCCACCTAGGCAGATTGACCATCCCATTGACCTATATCTAGAGAGTGAACCATATTCTAGAGCACCCTATAGATTTAACATCGATGAATTAAAGGAGCTTAAGATTCAATTAGATGATCTTCTGAAGAAAGGCTTGATAAGACTGAGTGTCTCACCTTGGGGTGCACCTGTTTTATTTCAGAAGAAGAAAGACGGCTCTTATAGATTATGCATGGACTATAGGGGGTTGAATCAAAGAACAATTAAGAATAAATATCCACTCCCTCACATAGATGACCTATTAGGTCAATTAAGTGGAGCGACTATATTCACTAAGATTGACTTAAGATCTGGATATCACCAAATTAGGAACAAAACAGAGGATATTCCTAAGATAGCTTTTTGAACACGATATGGTCACTATGAGTTCATGGTTCTACCTTTTGGATTAACAAATGCTCCTGACACATTTATGTGCTTGATGAATGATATTTTTCACAATTACCTAGATGAATTCATCCTAGTATTTCTTGATGATATATTTGTATACTCTAAAGATGATTCTGAGCATGCGGTACATCTCAAGAAGACTTTGCAAACTCTTAGAGAACATAGATTGTATGGGAAAAAGATTAAATGTTTCTTTGCTAAGGATAAACTTGTGTATCTAGGAAGAGTAACATCAAAAGAAGGAATCCTTATAGATGAAGATAAAGTAAAAACAATAGTTGATTCGCCGATTCCTAAGACTGTAATGGATGTTAGAAGTTTTCTTAGGTTGGCACAATATGAAAGAGCATATATTAAGGATTTCTCTAAGATAGCTACTCACCTCATAGAAATGACTAAAAAAGAATGGAGGATTTGCGTGGAGTGATGCTTGTCAAAAATCATTTGAAACATTGAAACAAAAAGTTGTTGAGAATTGTGTTTTGAAGATACAAGAAATGGGAAAGCCTTTTGTGGTTGCATGTGATGCAAGTGGTAGTCAGTTAGGATGTGTTCTTTCATTGGATGGCAGAGTGGTCACATATGAGTCAAGAAAACTAAGAACACATGAACTTAACTATCCTACTCTTGATTTAGAAATGCTTGATGTTGTGCATGCACTTAAGCATTGGAGACATCTATTGTTAGGGGTTAAGTTTGAATTGAAAACAGATCGTCAAAGTCTAAAATACATCTTCACACAACCATTTCTTAACAACAGGTAGAATCGTTGGATTGAATTACTAAGTGAGTATGATTTTGAGATTAAGTATCTGGCTGATAAGGAAAATAAGGTTCCTGATGCATTGAATCAGAGACCTTTGTGTAATCTTGTTTCTGTAATAAATTCCGATTTTCTCAATCAAATTCAAGGAGAGATAAAATAGAATCCTTTTTATGCACCTATTTTGAATTCTTTGAATGCAAACAAGGGATCGATACATGAAGAAAAATTTCTTTTGTAGAACAGAACAATGTATTGTAACAATCGACTATGCATATCTTCTGAATCTCCATCAAAAGTTAAAATATTGCATGATTGTCATGACACACCTTTTCTGCACATCCAAGATATTCAAGGACCTATGTTAAAACAAAGTATTCTTACTTTTGGTCATGTATGAAGCAGGATATTAGAGAATATGTAAGTGAATGTTTGAAGTGCCAACAGGTGAAATCTGAGTTTAAGAGGATGCATGGAATGCTCCAACCTTTTGATGTTCCAAATCAAAAGTGGGAGTCTAATTCTATGGACTTTATCAATAGCTACCTATGACCAGAAGTAAGCATGGTACCATATTTTTTGTGGTCAATTGGCTTACCAAGATGGCACATTTCTTTCCTATGAAAAAAAATAATACTGCATTGAATGTTGCAAGAATCTTTGTAAAAGAAATTTTTTGATTGCATGGAATGCCTAAAAGCATAATTTCTGATAGGGATTCTAGATTTATGTCAAACTTTTGGAGAGCGACATTTGAATCGATTGCAACTCAACTTTGTATGAGTACCACTGTCGTGGAGATTGGTTCTCCACAATCACATTGTCATGAATAACCATTTTCTTTTTGTCATATGGAAAAAGAAAGCTTTATAGAATCATAATGAAAGGAAGTCATTCATGTGAAAGATCAGGAAGTTGGTAGAAGAGCAGATTCTTCCCTTTTTGGAAAGGACTTAAGTATTGATAGAAGCGCAAGGGAATCAGCTTTGTCAAGAGGACAAGGTTTGGTCATATTGAGCTAAAGGAGGAAACAAGGCAACGTGGAAGGCTACATATTTTTTATTGAATGGATAATCTTAGAAGGAGAAGAAGCGCACGTGAAGGGATGGGGAGTACACGGAAGGGTTTTTCAATGATGGAAGGTATTGGACCTTAGAAATAGGGAGGTGGCCATCGAAGGGGGAGCACGTCCTGAAATAGCAAAAGACAAGCTCTCTCGGGGGGCAGAATAGGAAAAGGAAGATGCTGCTGCTGGTGTGGATGGCCATCAATGGGGGGGGGGGGGGATCTTGGAGGAAGTTGCAGAGAGTGCAGCTAAACTAGAGGGAAGGTCGCGAGCTACTATGGGGAAGAGAGCATTAGGGAAAGAGACAATAGAAAATTCATTTCTCTCTTCTGAACAGGAGTTGTCATCTTACTCGGAAAATTGGTTTTATGACATGAAGGAGAGGAAAATCGTTCGGTTCTTAAAAAGAGAAAATCGAAGGAAGGAAAATTTTGGCTCTATCCCATCGGGAAAGTACTGCAAATCTTTCAGAAAATTAGCAATCCTTGTAGTAAGAAGAAGAAGCTTTTCGTAGACTCTCAAGAGTATTGGAGTTTAACGTACATGTAATATGTTGAAAATTGAAGTCATGTCAATGCCAAATACCGGATAAAGTTGCTGCAAGTCGTGAGCAACAGGATAATGGCATCTACTTTGACAATGGTGGATTCTTAAGAATGACAGAGAAGTTAAATTGAGGGAATTTTCAAAGAACTCTATGCCTAGAATTGCGCTACCTTGATCGATTTCTTTAAAAGTTTGTAAGTTGTGTTTCAGGTTTTTTTTAGCAATCCATCTTAAACTGTTACGCTAATGCATATTCACTACTTTTTAAGTTTTTGTCAATAACGCAAACTGCGTCTTCCACATATGTTCATATGATGTCCGCCATGTTTCATGTATATAAACTGCACTTGTTTTAAATGCCTTCCATTCTCATTTTCTTTCCCTTTTGCAAAACCTTGGTGCGTTCACGTACTTAAAATTTTCATTATGCCTGATGGGAAGTATTTTGCATGCATAAAGAGTCTTTTGTCATTTTTCCAGATCAATTTATAACTGATGCTATATGTTTAGAATGATCAAAGTTTTGAGCTTGTAATTATGCTGAGAATCTGAATCACTATTGTGTTGGCGAGGAATCAATGTTGTTCAATGGACCGATTTTGATGATGATTCCTTGCTATTAATGGTTTAACAGGTTTGCAAGCAATGAGCTGCTGCATGTGTTTATAGGTTGTCATGCAACAACGATATTTTTTTTCTGCATGTGTTTATAGGTTGTCATGCAACAAAGATATTTTTTTTCTCTATGACTCATAATCACGTAGATCTGCACTCCATTGAATTGAGAATGCATTCTTGACGCATGGATAACGATATAAACGATTACCCCACGTGCATATTAAATCATACTTTTGAGATTTTAATCGTTTGTTTTCAAAGAAACTTCTTTGTTGAATGCATGCACTCTTGTCTGCTACACATCGTTTTCTGTACCAAATTGCTAAAGAGGTTAAAACGTTTGTGTTTTGATATAATACGTCTATTTTTGTGAATACTTTGCTGCTAAGTGCACGAGACATTTAAATTGTATCTATGCTGTTGCAACAAAAGCTTCTGACAAGGTTGAATTCGACAATATTATGAATGTGTAAATACTTCAATGTTTGCTTGATCACATATCAAAAGAAACTGGTGTTGTTGCATTCATGAAAACACAAAAATTGGTCTGAACATTCATAAGTGTGGACTGTTGATTTTTCCTCTCTTCCCCTACGTTGCGCTATCAAATGTGTTAATTGAGTTAGTTACCATTGCTCAAGGAGGTTCTAGATTTAATTGTCATCATGATCTTCTGACCAGAGATCACCATACTTAATCTACGCTTTTGCTGAAGCATTATGTTCAGTCATGTTGCATATAAGTTATATATACGGGTGTAGATAAAAGAATGATAGATGACTGATTTCGATGGAAGATATGCTTTTGCGTTATATGCAAGATGAAGTTTCACTTGATAAATAGAACTTGTGATTTTAATGAACAGCAGATCTCTAGCCATAGTATGTTCTGTGCTTAATTTAGAAGGTTGCAGGTGAGCAAGATTCAATCTCTTGTTGTAGAAATAGCTCGAACTTAGTTCATTATAAAATCGTAAACCTTCCATGAATCGTGGGACTCTATAATGAAGAGTTTCAGAAATCGATCCCATAAATTTGCAACTAACAAAAATCTCTGCCATTGATTGGGAAAGGAGAGTTGAATAAAGCACTTGATAAATGACATTTACGTCTTTTTTAGACGAAGTCTTTCATTCATAGATACTTGTAAAGAAATGAACGAGTTTTCATGAAATCTTAATGCGTCAAGATTAAATAAATTGGATAAAGGTTTTATTACTAAAGTGTTTTGTTTCAAGTCCTAGAGTGTGTATCTCAGTTTGCTCCAAGCACTCGGCGTGCATCGTAATTTCAGCGGTTGACCTGATCCTCCAAGGTCACTTTCTTGGGACCCTGTGTGTACCCCTAAGCACGCAATTTCCCAAACATATATGTGAACCTGACGTGAAACACATGGGGGAATTGATCTTTATTTTGAGCTCACTTTGAAGTTGACATTGAGAAGACCTTTAGTTGACTGTTAGGGTGAGAGACTTGAGGTTGAGATTTTGAGTATTGACTTTGATTGAGACTTTGTGTTTTGACCATAATGGAGGCTTTAGGCTTAGATTCAAGAACCTTGAGCAATTTACTCCAAGTGCTCTCTGAATCCCAGAGGATTGCCACAAATAGTGATGGAGTGATGAGAGCCCTAGAAGCAATCTCAAAACAATGTGGATTCTTTGATGGTCGAGATGTAACTAAATTCTTGCAAGTTTATTATACTAAAATGGACCTATATGGTCTGAGTGCTTCTATGAAGCTTAGTGAATTTGCAAGGATTGTAATGCCTGGTGTCAAACCTAGCATTTATGCTCTTCAAGAGCAATCCCATAAATGGAATGAATTTAAAAATTTGCTTAGATGAGAGTATTATTTAGAGTACTTAGTCATGCCCACATGACATGAATTTAGAGAGTGGGTGGCTACTCCAAATAAAGGCCTTGAGGTGACTCAGCTACTTCCAGAATTTGAAGAGCGGTTTGACCAATTGATTCTAATTGATCAAGATGCTTTGGAACACAAGAAAGTAGAGCTCTTCATTAAGAGTGTAGACCCTGATCTGGCCTTGAAGGTAGGTGACATGTTGAAAGACTTGACCGAGCCATTGGGATTGAGAAGAGAATGGAGTAGAGTGCAAAAGGCCATATCGATGCTCTTGAGACATAAGAGATGGAGGTCACATATAGTGCAAGATAGAATTGAGGATACTCATACTTTACCAATTCCTACTCCAAGACCTCTAATTTATGGGAATGCGATTGTGAAGGATGAAAATGAACATGGAGACAACCGTGTGTCTTTTATCCAATCCCATCAATCTAGGGTGGATTTAGAGTATAGAATAGTTGAGGATGACAAGATAAGAGAGGATTTGAGTGAGAACTTGTGTCAAGAAACCATTTCCATTTCTAGAGATGAAGAGATAGGTGAAGGTGAGACTAGTGAAGATGATGAGAAATTAGAAAATGAGTTTGATGATGTGGTTTTGGTGTGCATGCATCAAATTGAAAGAGATGATGAAAAAGTGCAAGATGGTGAGTTGATTGAAGAGCAAGAGGATGTTTGGGTAGAAGATTCAAGTGAGTCATATGATGATTCTCACATAATCCTACTAGGAGATGGTTGAACCACGCCATAAGAGAGAGGATTAGGAAGTAATCCTCAACCATGGCTTCTGGGGCAAGTGGTTAGCCCATCACACTCCTAACTGGGAGGTTGTGAGTTCAATTCCCGACATTGGTATCATAGTCTAGTTGAGAAATTGCGCGAGACGGAGGTTTGCACCTCATTCATGGGCACTTCGAAAAAGTGCTTATCTATGGTGAGTGTGAAATTGGCCTTGGATGGAGGCGCATGGACATTTGGGCACCCAGAGAGAACGGGATAGGTCCAAATTTGGTCCATGTGCTAGAGTTTGAGGTTGGTGGAAGCGCTCATGCATGGAAAGTGGGTCCAAGAGTTAGAAGGGTCCACACGTGAGCATTGAGGACAATGCTCAGTCTAAGGGGGAAGGAATGTCACATAATCCTTGCAGGAGATGGTTGAACCTTGCCATAAGAGAGAGGATTAGGAAATAATCCTCAAGCATGGCTTTTGGGGCAAGTGTTTAGCCCTTCGCACTCCGAACTGGGAGATTGTGAGTTCAATTCCCGACATGAAGAAGTGGAGCTGTGGAGTGAAGATCCGGAGGCCTAACTTTGTCAATCATTCAAGAGCATTTCCTATGGCTACGATGTTGCATTGGTATCAGAGCACGGTATCCATAGCTCTCCTAGATCTTCTTGTTCATGAGATTTTAGTGTGCATAGTTCTGCAAGAGGCACTGAAACTCTGCTCGCGGCTATCTTTAGTAACATCCCAAATAGCAATCATCTTGGCGGCCATAGCTTAAGGTGTAGATAACCAAAAGAGTACACTTTCTGCTAGGATCAGATTTGAACTCTTGACCTGTTATATAAGAAGGTGGTCGCATATCCACAAAGCCAAGCACCAATTGTGACCTCCTATCAGCAACAGCTTCTCTTAATTGGAGTTCAACGTTGTAGAAGGGGTTACAAAGGAGCAAAAAGTGAGATATATAGTAGATCGACACCGGGATTCAATCCCTTAACCTCCTAGAGTGAAGGCCATCCTCTTATGCAAGGCGGAAGTCGAGTTGCATGTTGTCTTTCCAGCAAGCGCATATGTTGATCTGTTGTTGGCCCTAAAGAAGTCGATTACAATAGGAAAAAACATAGTGTGCAGAGCAAAAAGAAGCACGGACGGATGGTTTCAATCTTCAAACCTCATGGAGCAGAGCGAAGCACCTTATGCACTGCAATAGAAGCTTTTGTTTGATAATTTCCCAACCAAGCCTGAGAACATATCTTTGGTGAGCAAATACCAAAGACAACTAAAGTTTTTAGCAAAGTTTAAAGGAACTAGAGCTGTGGAGTGAAGATCTGGAGGCCTAACTTTGTCATTCATTCAAGAGCATTTCCTGTGACTATGCTGTTGCAATGATCCAATCATAAGAGATGCCTTGAGTGACTTGAGTTTTGAAGTACTTAGTGAAGCACGTTTCGAGGCTTCCCACAATGAGGAAGATGGGGCATTGGTCACTAACTCTGCACAAGTTGAGGATATTCTCACCGATACTCCTCAGAAAGTAGGAGGGGGTGAGACAGATGAGGTTGATTTAGAGAATAATGGAAGTCATGATGAATTTTCTCGTGAGCATATTCTTTTGCATGATGAAGAGTTGAATATATGTGAGAAGCTGTCTAATGATGATGAGTGTGATCAATGTTTGAGTTTGATTGAGTGTGGAGAGCTATCTTCAATGGGAATGCATGAAAATCTTATAGCTCAAGATGATTTTATTGATTTGATGTATGCTAGGTTAGACCTACATGATTTTGAAGATGCACAAGTAAGTGAATTGAACAAATCATCTTTACAAAGTGAATGTATGTTGGATGAAAACTTTGAATTTAATTCAAATAAAAAAGATGCACCTAGTGTTCAAATGAATGAATTTTTTTCAAATAATTCTATTGAATATGATGATTCTGATATCTCTTATGAGTTTATGAGTATAGGTGTAGATGATTGGGGACCAATGAAAGATCTTGAATTTCATTGGATCATACAACAGGCAACTACTTTAAAGTTGCTAGTTCATGTTTTACTGCAGATAAATTCTCGTGAAGTCCTTTTATGGATTGCATGTATATGTATATGGTTATTTGGATTTAGTGCTTCTCATATTTCATTTAATTTTAATGAGTGCAGGAAATGATCGAGTGAAGGCAATGGAGATGGAGAATAAAGAATGAAATTGTGAAAATCTTTTTTGATAGATACCTTTCTTTAACCTTGATCTCTTGCACCATTTTTGAGCTGCATTGCATATAAAGTGTGCATATTTTATGTTGAGAAGATCACATGTTTTAATTCCCATAGGTGCATGTTCATTTGCGCGAGAGATATTTGTAAATATTATAAATGAAAGCATGTTGAACATTGAGTGAAAGTGAGAGGACTTGAGTGAGGACAAGAGTGATTGCATTTGAGAGTGAAGTTATGAGTGGAGAGCCTCTTCTAGTAGAAATCCTAAAATTGCTTCCTCATTTGCACCATCATTGACAGTGATTGCACCTAGAGTACTCATGTTTGAAAATGTAAGTGCACATGTGCTTTCAAATTGATAGGTGCACGTCCAATTGCACGCTAAAAAAGTTGTAAATTTATAAAGAAAATTTGAGCTTTAGAATGAGTGAGAAGCCTTGTCATCGAATGCTAATTACCTCTTTTATTGTACCATTATGTTTTTGATGCACTTAGAGTATGCATCTATAGGGCCCACTACATCGTTGTGCATAGACACAATGATTTGTATACCCATACACTTTATTTTTCTCATCCTACTTGACGTGTATGGAGGCCACACAAGTTTGGAGGGGGTGGATATCGTGGCAACAAATAGCACTAAATCACATCTTTCATCCTAAAGCACACTAAAAAACACCCCATGTGTAGTCACATGATAAGACCCATCGCAAAACCAAAACTAATCCACCCAGTGGTCTTCATTTAATGCCACCAACATTGTGTGTATGTACGTGTATGTGTGTGTCTCTATGTGTGTGTGTACTTATATGTGTGCGTCTCTATGTGTGTGTATGTATATGTGGATGTATGTATATGTGTGTGTATGTATATCTATGTGTATGTGTGTGTATGCACATGTTGGATAGTGTGTGTATGTGTGATGTGTATGCACATATGTGTATGTATGCATATGAGTGTTTTTGGGTGTGTCCATGTGTGTCTATATATGTGTAAGTACCTATATGGGTATGTGTATATGTGTATGTGTATATGTATATGTGTGTCTATGTGTGTGTGTGTGTGTAAGTATCTATATGTGTATGAGTATGTGTGTGTCTATGTGTGTCTATGTATGTGTAAATATATATATGTGTATGTATATGTGTGCATGTGTATGTATGCATGTGAGTGTATGTGTGTGTATATATGTATGATTATTTGTATGTGTATGCATATATGTGTATGTGTGTGTGTGTTTGCTTGTGTGTATGTATGTATACATATGCACGTGTGTATGTATGTGTGCATATGAATGTGTGTGTATGAATGCATGTGCGTATGTATGCACATGTGTGTATGTATGTGCATGCATGTATACATGTGTGTGTATGCATGTGTTTGTATGTGTGTGTATGAATATGCTTGTATAGTGTGTTTGTGTGTGAATATGTATGTATGTATGTGTATGTATGCATATGTTTGCATGTATGTGCATGAGTGTATGCATGTGTCTATGTATGTATGCATATGCATGTTTATGTATGTATGCATATGCATGTTTATGCATGTGTGTGTATGTATTCCTGTGAGTGTATGTATATGTGTAAGTATCTGTATGTATATGTGTTTGTGTATATGTTTATGTGTGTATGCATATGTATGTATATGTGTATGTATGTATGTATGTGTGTGTATATGTGTATCTGTGTGTATTTATGTGTGTGCATGCATATGTGTGTATGCATGTCTCTATGTATGTATGCATATGCATGTGTATGCATGTGGGTGTATGTATGCATGTGAGTCTATGTGTGTGTGTCTATGTGCAAGTATCTATATGTGTGTGTATGGATATGTGTGTGTATGTGTATGTGTCTATATGTATATATGTGTATGTGTGTGTATGTATGTGTGTGTATGTATGTGCATGTGTGTATGCATGTTTCTATGTATCTTTGCATATGCATGTGTATGTATGTGTTTGTATGTATGCATGTGAGTGTATGTGTGTGTATGTAAATGTGCAAGTATCTATATGTGTATGTGTATGTGTATATGTGTATGTGTGTGTATGCATATATGTGCATTTGTATATGCATGCATGCATAAGCATGTTTATGCATCTATGTGTATGTATGTATGTGTGTGTATGTATGCATGTGTGTGTATGTGTGTGTTTATGTTTGTGTATGTATGTGTATGTATCTGTATGTGTGTATGTTTATGTATATATGTGTATTTGTATATGTGCATATGTGTGTGTATGCATGTGTGTATGTATGTATGCATATATGCATGTGTATGCATGTGGGTGTATGTATGCATGTGCGTGTATGTATGCATGTGAGTGTATATCCGTGTCTATGTGTGTCCATGTATGTGTAAGTATCTATATGTGTATGTGTATATTTATATGTTTTTCTATGCGTGTGCATGTATCTAAAAGTATCTATATGTGTATTTCTATGTGTGTATGTATGTGTAAGTATCTATATGTGTATTTATATGTGTGTATGTGTATGTATTCATGCAAGTGTATGCATGCATGTTAGTGTATGTGTGTGTCTATGTATGTGTATGTATGTGCAAGTATCTATATGTGTATATGTGTGTATGCATATATGTGTGTATGTGCTTCTGTTGATGTGTGTATACATATGCATGTGTGTATGTATGTATATTTATGCATGTGTGTGTATAAATGCATGTGAGTATGTATGCACATGTGTGTGTATGTATGCGTCTATGTGTGTATACGTGTGTGTGTGTGTGCTTGTTTTTGTGTGTCTATGTGTGCATGTGTTTTCATAGTGTGTTTGTGTGTGTATATGTGCATATGTGTGTATGTATGTGTATATGCATATGTGTGTATGTATGTGCTTGTGTTGGTATGCATGTGTCTTTCTATGTATGCATATGTGTGTGTGTATGTATGCATGTGAGTGTATGTGTGTGTGTGTCTATGTGTGTGTATGTATATGTTCAAGTATCTATATGTGTATGTTTATGTGTATACATAGGTGTGTATGTGTACGTGTGTATGTGTGTATGTTTGCGTGTGTATATGTGTACATGTGTGTGTATGTGTGTGTATGCATATGTGTGTATGTATGTGCATGTGTGTGTATGCATGCATGTATATATGTATGCATGTGCATATGTGTGTGTGGATATGTGTGTGTATGTGCTTGTGTTTTTGTATGTATAAATATGCATGTGTGTATGTATACCTTCGCTCTCTTACTCCTCCTTCTCTCCCTCACTCCTGCTTCGCTCTCTTGCTCTTCCTTTGCTCTCTCACTCCTTCACTATTTCAGTTGATCTCAGCACAAATGTTCATGGAGAAATCAATTTCTTTTTCAATTCCCAGTGCATCACTTATGCAACACTAAAGCATCAGAACTAGTTTTCCACCATTGCTACAAGCATTGCTAGTCTTCAATGCTATTAGCAATATCTATCTATCTATCTATCTATCTATCTATCTATCTATCTATCTATCTAAACTTTCATAGCTGAACTCGCGAATAATGGACTTAGACACAATACTTCACATTTGATGCATAGCTTTAAGCAAAGACATCAGGATGTATATTTAGAGCATATAGTAAGTGATCTCATGTCTTAGATCTACATGCTAAAGTTAAATAAGTTTACTTGTTTCTACATGGTTTATTGAGCTAAAATTTGAGGTCTTGTGTCTATTTAAGCAACAATGAACTAGAGAGCAATGCGTAAGAATGTTTATTTATATTTAGGATAACTTGGGTGATGAGTTGGAGCTTTGTAAATTCTATAAGGATTCAAATTGTTCCACTAGTATCATATCCAAACCCATGACACCAATAGACAAACTAGCTGAAGAAGTGGCACAAAAGCTAGGAGACCAAAATAGAAAAACTCAAAGAATGGTCTCATTGAAGTGTTGCTACACTTGTGGAGGAGACCACATGGCCATTGTGTACCCCATGCAATCTCCAAACATAGGGAACTTAAACACCCAATATTTCACAATTGAGAGAAAATATACAAACCACATAGCATAGGGTTGTCCCTAAAGCAATCAGGCTATTAAGCAAAAATAACACTAGCCATACTAGCAGTCAAGTAGATATCAAAAGCAGTACCAACAACAACCATACTTTAGGTGACAACAACAATAACGACCATAATATCAAGCACAACCAAGAACACAACAAGTTTGAGGACAACGATCACCACCCCTTGCCAATGTAATCTTGGTCAAATACGAAACATCTAAAGATAACCTAAATAGAGCATTAGTGCCAATATCCACAATGATCGTAGATAGCGAGCCCAATTCTCAAATTTTTTATTCAATCCATGTAGATAGCTCACCTGCTTACTACATAAAATCCCATGAGCATAATGGGATCTATCAATATGAAGCATCAATATTAGAAACTCATTAGCAACCTAAATATTCCAATGTGATGTACAACATCCAAACCCTAGCCCCCAAATGAGATAGATGGGAGCTCAAGCACCTAGAGCACCATGATACAAATTTTTGGGAGATCACTTCATTGGTAATTGTCCACTTATTCCAATATGGAGACCTCAATCCATAGTAACTCAAGATTTCAGTTCTAATTGTGGAAAGAAACATCTCCTAAGAGTTTGTCTTAAGAACCCAACATGCAAACGATTACCCTAATGAATTTCATTGGTGTGGTAGTATAACCCAACATAAGTGTGAATAATATTGATGTTGTATAGGTAGTGAGAAAAGGAAAACTCTATAGAAACACTAGAGATAGAGCAAGAAACTAAATTTATAGGCTAGTGAGTCATAGAGCACAAGTAAAGGGAGAACCTAGACTTGGAAGGATAGTCATGAAAGAATGAAACAACAATGGGCTAGAAAACTATTTGAGCTAGGAGAGAGCTTTAAAGAAACCAAATTAACATAACAGAACACCCATCTCAAACTCACTCTCAAACTCCACTACCATTCAACCCTTAACTTCACACCCCACCATCCATCCCACCGCAACCTACATTAGAATGGGTCTAACCAAATCCCACCCTAGAGGGCTTTGACATGATGTTGAAAGCCTACCAAGCTTGACTTCAAGAAGGGCCAAGATAGGAGAGATGGATAAATGTTATCCCTAAGCAGAATTAGAGACTCAAAGTACAAAGATTTTTGCAAAAATGGTAGAACTAACTCAAGTTATGTTCAATGCAACCCATCTTTTCAATCAGAGAAACTTCCTTAAATCAAAATTTCACTTTGAATAACTATTGGAGAGATTATGATAGCTCGTGGCTAAACCAGAGACCATAGCCACTTTTGATGCTCAATATAGTGGAATTGAAAAGAAAATCTTACTCTCACATGAAGCTTTTGTTCCTTATTCTATGGATGATGTTGTCAATATCTTGCTCACGCACAAACAAAGGTTACGAACGCATAAAACACACAGAAGAATAGAGACATCAAAAGACGAGAGTGAACGCAGTATTGGGTGCAATCTCCCCCCATGCACTCTGTTTCGATAGTCCACAGAGTGCATGTATTTATAGGAATTTTGATTACATTGAAAAGAGTGGTTACATGAGAGCGGCTTCGAAAGCAAGCGTGAAACTAAAAGTTGGTAACTTTTACAGAAATCCATTGCTTTCAATAACAAAAACTGTGGTCTACAACGAACCTTATTCTAACCATTACTTTTCTAACTCTTTATAACAATAGAACCTTCTATGAAGGTTTATTTATAAGCTAAATAATAATTATTCGGATTATTGATATCCGCCCTTTCATGCCTTGCACGCTCCTCACGAACCTTCAGCTGCTATATCAAAAACATCAAAAACACATTAATACATCAATAATTTAACACTCTAACAATGCATTGTTCAATAATAATTTAACACTCCAACAATGTATTGTTCAACATTTTCCATGTTTCAATCCAACAATGCATTGTTCAACATATTCATGTTACACTCCAACAAATGCATTGTTCAACATATTCCATAAGTTATAACATTGCCCCTTAGTTGAAAAAGCAACTGACCTTAGTTGATAAAATAATAAACATGGATGGCCAGTCACATGTTTCATCACTGAATAAAAAAATAGGCATGTGCCATGTAAAAACACATGCATGGAAATGTTCATGGAGTTGTTACATTAATGTGTTTGTGTATGATATGCAGAAATTAAGTGGTCATAATGAGGTGTTAATTGTGTTTTATGTATCCATTGACATTCTTCAATAGAGTGATTTTTGTACTTAACTAAATATCAATGATATTGAGTACCGGTGCATGTAGTAGTGACATCATGATCATTGATTTTCTCAGGAACTGATATTTCAGATTGTTCTTCAAGTAAAGGAGGGTCATCAAGAAGTGGAGCAAGTGGTAAAGTTCCTTGAAATGGTTTAAGTAAACTAATATGAAAAGAGTTATGTATAGTCCAATGAGATGGAATATCTAATCTAAATGAATTATCATTAATTTTTTCTATAATGCAAAACGGTCCATAATAGCGTGGTGCAAGTTTAATTTTAGGATGCTGCAAAATATTTTTGAGACGTCTTTTAATGATACGCAACCATACAAAACCATTTTCCTTGAATTGTTTGGATAACCGTTTAGTATTGATATTACGTGTATATCGCTCTTGACTTTTCCTAATGGGCTCGTGAACATCATGAAGTATAGAAACGTGATCTTGAGCAATAGAATCAGCCATTGGAATGTCAGTTTGGGTGAGGAACATGGGAGTGGGAAGCTTTTTACCAAAAACAATTTTAAAAGGTGCACGACCTGTAGTGGTGTGTGCAGTGTTATTGTAAGCAAATTGAAGCAATGGCAACTTTTTATCCCATTTATTAGGATTATCTAATGAATAACAACGCAATAAATCAAGGATAGTACTATTTGTAGCCCCACTATGTCCATTACTTTCAAGATGAAATGCAGTACTAAAATCTATTTTAGAACCAAAATGTTGAAATAAGGCAACCCAAAAATGATTACAAAATCTAACATCACGATCTGATAACATTACTTTAGGAAATCCATGATGTGGGAAAATGCCTGCCTCTATGACCCATGTAAGATGGTTCATGCATTTCTTTAATGACAAAATCTTTAAAAGCTTGGGTTATGCACAATCTATGTTGAAAATAGAGAAAACCATCATGAAATGTATAATGTTCATCAGATAAAGATGCACCATTGTTGAAATCATGCCATGCACGTGAAAAATACAAATCAGATACATAAGTGGAAACCATTTCTTGAAAAGAATGTGTTTGGATTGCAAAAATATTATTCAAAACAACAGAATGCGAAGGAAAATGGCTAAGAGCATCAGCTACAACATTAGCTTTACCAGGATGATATTGTATCATGGGTTGGAAAGTTAGAATGAATGATGCCCATTTAAGATGCCTATCAGAGATTAAGGGCTGATTTAATAAATGCTTAATAGCCTGTTGATCGGTTTTGATTAAGACCTCAGAGCCCATAAGATAGTGTTTCCAAATTTGCAAAGCATGCACAACTGCTAACAATTCTTTATCATACGTACTATAATTGTGTTCTGAGGGCTTAAGCTTCCTACTCTCAAATGCAATGGGATGGTCATTTTGCATTAAATAGCATCTATTCCTGAACCACTAGCATCAGTAACGACATGAAAGGGTTCTAAAAAATCAAGTAATTGTAAAACAGGTGCATGTGAAAGTGCTTGTTTCAGTTTGTCAAAGGACTATTGTTGGGTAAGTCCCCATGCAAATTTTATTTTCTTTTTCAACAAGGTAAGAGGCAATGCTAAATAAGAAAAAATTCGAATAAACTTCCTATAGAAACTAGCCAACCCAAGAAAAGAACCAACATCATTGACTGATTGTATTGTAGGCCATTCTACTATAACTCTAATCGTTGTCGGATCCACATGCACACCTTCACTTGAAATAATATGTCCTAAATATTCTAGCTTATGTTGAAAGAAATAACTCTTTTCAGGATTAGCATAAAGTGTGTTCTCTCTTAACAAATGAAAAACTATTTCAAGATGCTTTTCATCTGCACTATCATTCTTTCTGTAAATAAGTATATCATCAAAGAATACAAGAACAAAATCTTGATAATCAAGAAAAATATTGTTCATCATTCGTGCAAATGTAGCAGAGGCATTAGTAAGTCCAAAGGGCATTACCATAAATTCATAATGGCCGGTTTGAGTTCTAAATGCAGTCTTAAAAATATCACTTTGTCATACGAATCTGATGGTAACCCGATTTTAGATCAATTTTACTAAAGACAGGAGCTCCTTGTAACTTATCTAAGAGATCATCTATTCAAGGAATAGGATATCTATTCTTTATTGTGATCTTGTTAAGGGCTCTATAATCAATGCACATGCGGTAAGTTTTATTCTTCTTCTCTGCTAAGAGAACTGCTGCTCCAAATGGGGAGGAACTGGGCCTTATAAGTCCTTTTTGTAGTAGGTCTTTTACTTGGTTTTCTATTTCCTTTTGGTGTAGTGGGGCTTGTCTATAAGGTGCTTTATGAGGAGGAGAACTACCAGGGACTAAGTCTATGCTATGGTCAAAGGATCCTCGAGATGGTGGTAGTTCAGAAGGAAACTCAGACATAAAACAATCCTTATAAGTACTCATGAAAGGTTTATATGCATCAGGAAGTGTATGAGTATAATCATTGATGACATTGACAAAAACAATGCATGAGTTGAATCCTTTCCTAGATGCATGCTTTACTTGAGTGTCAATGGAAACGACTGGAAATCATGTCGTGCAGACAAACTAATGATTTGACCTTTAAATTCAAAGTTAAAGGTATATGTATGGTAATCAATACGTGGGTTATAATGGTGACCAAAAGGCATACCTAGTATAACATTGTAAGATTCCAAAGGTGCAATTAAAAATGTTCGTGAATCAATATATGGACCTATGCTAATCGTAACATCTTGCACTTCTCGTGTTACATTATAATGACTACCTTGAAATACAGCTTTTACTTTATACAAAGAAGGAAACGTTTGTAATTTAAGTTCTTGTACTAATAAATATGAAATGAAATCATGTGAACTACCATCGTCATGTAGAATTTTAACTAATTTATTATTAATTGTACCCTGCATGCAAAGTAGAGAGTGAAGAGAGATATCGTTACCCGAGGTACTTAAGTCCTTCTCCAATGATTCTTGTGTCCAAAGAGGAGGAATTTCTTCATTATGGACCTCCATATTATGCAATCGAGCTGTAGCCGGTTTTATGTGAAGAGGTCGTAATCTGCACCTTATTTTTGTATGTACAGGTTTACCACAATTCCAGCAAGTGATTCGTGGTCGCTTCTGTTGGGCATCCACTGCTGAGGTTTGAACGGTAGGTGGTTTGGTTGGTTGGAAATGTTAAACGCGTGTTGCCGTTAGAGACGCGTTTAAGCTCTTTTCGGGTTCTTGGGAGTGGTAGGGGTTTGCTAATCAGAGGCCCTAAGACTTGATTTTTCCAATTAACTCATTCACATAGCAGTACACGAGTGTTCAAAGAACTTTGTAACACGAATTACTATCACTACTATGGTTCGTTCTCTCACAGATTCTCGGTTCGTACACAAATTAAGACCTTCTTAGTACATAACGCAAAAAGTAAACATTACCGTAACACAGACTTACAACCCTTAACTTAATGGAAAAGTGCTAACCACAAGTTAAGGTAATCAAACAACAACGACGAAAACAAACACAGTACTACTCAGGATTCTCAAAAACAACACTACGGAAACTCCACAGAACCTATCGCCCAGAGAGACAATCTAGCGATTCTTCTCGTTGTCACCGAAGCATCCTTTCATTGGTTTATAAGTAATTACAATTCTTCGCAACGACCTTTTGGTTTGTGCCGAATATGAAAAGAAAATATTTACAATTGCCAATCGGGTGGCTTACACTGGCACGCACGGTCGACTTGAACCCGTAGGGATACAAAATTAAGCTCATTCACATAGTAGTACACGAGTGTTCACAGAACTCTGTAACACCAATTACTATCACTACTCTGGTTCGTTCTCTCATAGATTCCCAGTTCGTACACAGATTAAGACCTTCTCAGTACATAACGCAAAAAGTAAACATTACCGTAACACAGACTTACAACACTTAACTTAATGGAAAAGTGCTAACCACAAGTTAAGGTAATCAAACAACGACGACAAAAACAAACACAATACTACTCAGAATTCTCAAAAACAACACTACGGAAACTCCACAGAACGTATCGCCCAGACAGACAGTTTGGCGATTCTTCTAGTTGTCACCGAAGCGTCCTTTCATTGATTTATAAGTAATTACAATTCTTCGCAACGACCTTTCGGTTCGTGCAGAATATGAAAAGAAAAGATTTACAATTCCTAATCTGGCGGCTTACACTGGCACGCACGGTGGACTTGAACCCGCAAGGATACAAAATTTTTTATGGCTCATCTATTATACCTGTTGATATATTTAGGTAGTGATGTGTGAACACTCTAGGACCACCGGGGCACTTTTTTCCCTCTTTAGGAGGTTTTTTTCCCCCGGCTTGTATATACGCCGATTGCCCTAATGGGCTACTTATCTTTGTACATTCTCTAGTAATACATTCAGTCTTGTGTGTTGTGCTCCAAGCTTCTTCTTCTTCCTTGTGCTGTTCGCGTGCTTCCGCAGACGTCTAACTCCAACAATTGGTATCAGAGCAGGTCGTTGCTTCTTCTAGGGCGCCGTCGACACTCCTCCGTTTGCAGTCTCAGATTCGCACAAAATTTGGTGAGCATACTCAAGGTGTTTCCGAGATCAAAACAGCTTCGTTGTGTGGTGCCGAAATCGCGATCTGAGCTCGTTTCGGCCTCCGAACGCACTATCGTAGTGCTTGTGCAGGCTATTTCGTCCTTTTGTGCCAAAGGTATATACCAGTTTCTGTTCGCCAGTTTAAGCGTCTCGAAGTCTGCTACAGGTCTAGCGGAACTCGTCTGGGCAGTTCTGTTCAACTTTTTGAGATACAGTCAATTTTCTGCATCAAGGTATTTTAGTCACCGGCCATGGCTGAAAGTAGTGATGTATTCCGTATGTTGGCTGTTGAGGATAAGTTGGATGGTACCAACTACCCATTATGGGCTTATATGATGCGACATGTACTGGTTGCAAAAGGATTGTGGAACATTGTGCAGGGTGTTGAAAGACGTCCTATTACACCTGTAACGACAGGTACTGCAAATACAGGTGTTGGAGCTGATGAAGATGGTGTCGAAGATGATATTCCGCAGATTCCTGTTCGTGCTGCTGTTTCTGTTGCACCTACTGCAGAGCAGATTCTTGGGATGGCAGAGATGCCCAGGCACATGCATTGATAGCTTTGTCTGTCAAACGTGCCATTATTCCTCATATTCGCTCTTGCAGAACAGCAAAGGATGCTTGGGATACACTTACCACTTTGTACCAGGCTAGGAATGAGGCTCGTGTTGCTTACCTCCGAAAACAGTTGGAGAGTGAGCACATGAATGAAGGTGATTCGATGGACAGTTTTCTTACAAAGATCAAAGACCTGAAGGAACAATTGATTTCTGCTGATGAGGTTATACCAGATAGCTCACTTGTGCAGACCGTTCTGAATGGCCTTCCTGATTCATATCAGAGTTTTGCCTCTACTCTTCGATTGATGATGAAAGGCAATCCGAATGCCTTGTCATTTTGAGGAATTAGTCTCTGTTCTGTTGCAGGAAGATCAGTCCAGGCAGAACAGGTCCATTATGCGTGTTGCAGATCAAGCTTTCCTGGCTAGTCAGAAGGGCAAAGGAAAATGGAGCTCTTCTACTAGTAAGCAGAAATCTGCAAATGCTGCACAATCGAAGAACCAGGATAAAGATGAGAAGAAATCAGAAAAGCAGAAATTGTTCTGCAAGTACTGTAAAGGAAATGATCATATTATAAAGAACTGTCCAAAACTGGCTGCTAAAGAGGCAAAGAAGAAAGAGGCTGGAATGGTTGTTGCAGAGGCCTCTACACCAAAAACAGAGTCTGCAAATCTTGTGCAGGAAGAAGAATGGGCGTTTACTACTGTCTGCAGTTTTGACCCATCTTCTCATGATCAGTGCATGTCTGCAGTAGACTCAGATGTTTGGTACTTTGACAGTGGGGCGACCAAACATATTACCTCGCAGCGCAGTTTCTTCTCTTCACTCGAGCCTGCCCCTACAGGGAATACTGTCACATGCGCCAATAACTCCTCTTATCCTGTTATGGGAGTTGGTAAGATCATTCTGACTACTGCTGATGGTAGTTCTTTCACTTTGTCAGATGCTTTATTTGTGCCAGGGATAAAAAAGAACCTGTTATCAGTTTCTGCATTAGCCAAGATTGGCTTGGTTGTGAAATTCGTTGATGACAAGTGTACAGTCCATGATCTCTCAAATGGCGATGTGATTATTGCTTCTGGCATTTTATGTCGTGGGCTGTATAAGCTCATAGACTATGAAAGATCTGTGAATGATTCGGCATGTGCAGTTCATGATTCTCAGGCTATGTCAGATGCAAAGCTTTGGCATGCACGCTTTGGTCATCTGAATTTTGCTAGTTTGTTACGCCTCCAGAAATCTGAAATGGTGTCCTCTTTGCCCAAACTTGAGGCACCTGGAAAACATGTTTGTGAAGGCTGTATTTTGGGCAAAATGCAGTGTTCTTCCTTTCCAAAAGATGGTTCAGTTTGGGCTATGCAGAAATTGCAGCTTGTACATAGTGATGTCTGTGGTCCTATGCAGACACCCTCTTTTGGAAATTATCTTTACTTCGTGACTTTCATTGATGATTTTTCCAGGCATGCATGGGTATATCCACTCAAAGCAAAGTCCGAAGTGTTCATGTGCTTCAAACAGTTTTTGGTTTTGGCTGAAAATCTGTCAGCATGTAAAATGGGCACCCTCCGTTCTGATCGAGGGGGGGAATATATGTCTTCAGATTTTAATGCATTTCTGGCTGAACGTGGGATAAAACACCAGTGTACAGTGCCGTATACACCTCAACAGAATGGAATTGCTGAACGAAAGAACAGGTCACTCATGGAGATGGCGAGGTGCATGGTCAAAAGTCAGGCTTTACCACATAGTTTCTGGCTTGAGGCTGTCATGTGTGCAGCATATGTACTGAACAGGTGTCCCACCAAAGCGTTGCAGTCCATCACTCCATATGAGGCTTGGCATGACCGCAAGCCATCTGTTGCTCATCTGCGTGTTTTTGGTTGTTTGGCATATGCATTAGTGCCTGAATAACATCGCAGAAAATTGGAAGATAAGGCAGTAAAATGTATTTTTGTTGGGTACAGTTCTGAAAGTAAAGGCTATCGTCTGTATCATCCACAGACTAAATGCATTCTGGTTAGCCATGATGTTGTCTTTGTGGAAGATGCTATTCAGCCATTGCTTTCATGTACTAAGGAGACATCTGTTAGCTCCAAAGACATGTATGATACTTTGATGCCTCTTTTTACAGGTGGACAGGCTAGCGCTGGTCCTAATGAGGCAACTTCTCAGCCTTTGCAGGTTTCATATGATGATGCAGATCATTCCATTTCTGATGCAGATTTACATGATGCACTTGTTGATGAGAGAGCTGATATTGAACAGGCAAAAACTATGCCAAAATGGCTGGTGCAGACTTTGCGTGACAGCAAATTAGATGCACCTTTGTCATATCGTACTGGTTCAGGCTCTCATAGTACCTCCTTTGCATCAGATTGCTATGCTATGGCTGCATCTAGTCTCTGTGATGAGAATGAGCCTGTTTCTTTTGATGAAGCACAAAATTCAGAAAATTGGATGGCTGCTATGCAATCTGAATATGATGCTATAATGAAGAATGGTACATGGTCTTTATGTGACTTGCCTCCTGGCAAGAAGGCCATTGGCACTAAGTGGGTATACAAGCTGAAGCGTAAACCTGATGGTACAGTTGACAGGTATAAGGCTAGGCTTGTTGCAAAGGGTTATGCGCAGGAAAGAGGCATTGATTTTGATGAGACCTTTGCACCTACATGCCGTATGACTACTGTTCGGAGCATTTGTGCACTTGCAGCCCATCATGGTTGGAATGTACATCAGTTGGACATTAAAACAACATTTCTGAATGGTGACTTGCATGAAGAAGTGTATGTTTTTCAACCCCGTGGCTTTGTGCAGAAAGGGCATGAAAACCAGGTGTGGAGGTTAAAGAAGGCGTTATATGGTTTAAAGCAAGCACCACGTGCTTGGTATGAGAAAATACATGCGTATCTGATTACACATGGTTTTGAGAACAGTCCAACTGAAAGCACCTTATATGTTAAGCGTGCTAATGATGTGCTTTTGATCATTGTTGTCTATGTAGACGACATGCTGCTCACTGGTCCTCTTGAGAAGCATATTGCTGATTTCAAGGCTGATTTGCATGCCTCATTTGAGATGTCTGATTTGGGACATTTGCATCACTATTTGGGCATTCAGTTTATGCAAGTTGATGGTGGAATGGCTTTGTGTGAAACGAAATATATTGACACATTATTGCAGCGTTTTGGCCTTGAAGACTGTAAGCCTATTGCCACTCCTATGGAGACATGTTTACGATTGAGTCTTCATGATGCTGGAGATGCATTTGATGCTGTTCTCTATCAGCAGGCCGTTGGATGCTTGATTTACTTATGCATTACTCGGCCAGATATTCAGTTTGTTGTCTCACAGATGAGCAGGTTTATGCATTGCCCAGGAGTCACGCATTGGAAAGCGATTAAGCGCATCTTTCGCTACTTGAGTGGTACTCGGCTACTTGGGTTGTTTTATCCCAAGGGGGGATCACTACCGCCAGATTTGCATGCTTTTTCTAACTCAGATTGGGCTGGTTGCTATGACACTCGTGTGTCCACCAGTGGTTTTTGCTTCATGCTTGGTAGCTCATGTATATCTTGGTTGAGCAAGAAGCAGCCTACTGTGGCCACTTCCAGTTGTGAGGCTGAGTATAGGGCAGCTTTCACAGCGACTGTTGAGTGTGTGTGGCTCAGACGCCTTATGGCTGATTTGGGTGTTGGCCAGTCTTCTGCCACCACCATCTTCACTGACAGTCAGAGCGCATTGGCAGTTGTGAGGAACCCTGTGTTCCATGCTCGCACTAAGCACATTGAGGTGCATTATCACTATGTCAGGGAGACGTTCTCTGCTGGGGAGATCAGCTTGGCATATGTGCCCACGCAGGAGAACATTGCAGACCTTTTCACGAAGGCTCTGCCTAGGGAGAAGTTTGAAGCTTTCCGCAAAGCTTTGGGCTTACTTCCTTTTGTGGAGTGATTTCCACATAGCTTGGCACTTCCTTATACATGAGTGCCAGCTCCTTGTTCCCCGCATCACTCCCAAGGGGGATTTGTTGATATATTTAGGTAGTGATGTGTGTGAACACTCTAGGACCGCCGGGGCACTTTTTCCCTCTTTAGGAGGTTTTTTTCCCCCGGCTTGTATATACGCCGATTGCCCTAATGGGCTACTTATCTTTGTACATTCTCTAGTAATACATTCAGTCTTGTGTGTTGTGCTCCAAGCTTCTTCTTCTTCCTTGTGCTGTTCGTGTGCTTTCGCAGACGTCTAACTCCAACAATACCCTGTAGATACATTGTTCTAGCTAATTTAAACGTTCTGGTAATTTTCTACTTCATGCTATCCAACATTTTCTTCAAAATGTCTGGTTCGACTAACTGAGCGTCAATACGAACAAAGCTAGCTGTAATTACTTGTGTCATCAAAATGTCTGCTTGTGTCTGCAAAAATGCTTCCTGTAAATAAAAATCATTCGCCAGAGCTGCATCACGGCTTAATTTCATATCAACAATCTATTGATCGATACGGGATAAACGCTCTGGTTGAGCTTCGAGCTTCTTTTCTCTTCTCTCCAATTCGTGTGATTGATACTGTATGGTTTCGTAATAAGCATCGCGCTCTCTTCGAGTTCCTGCGACGTCCTTCTGAAGTTGACCTGTTAAATTCATCTGAACTTTAAGAGCAGAATTTGATTCAAACAAATTGGCTTCTGCTCGCTGGAGTTCTTCATTAGTCTGCTTAGCCAAGTCTGCCATCTCCTGTCCTCGTTGCACGACTTCATTCAATTGTTCTCTAGTTTCTTCTAACAAGTTTCCGAGTGCTATATGGGCATCCTCTTTATCCTTAACTAACTGTTGTAACTGAAGAATCTCTGCATCAGTAGCACTTAATAAATCATCTTTTGCTCTTACTTCAGCCAATGCAACATCTCTTTGACTGATCACTGTTTCCTGTTCAGCAAGCTGTGCTTGAAGCTATTTAATCTAGAAGTGCAGATTATGATTCTCTGCCTTCACTGCATCTACCTCTTCCTGCAACGGAATGATATCCACTTCTAAAACATCAAATTTATGTTGTAGTTCGTGTCTGAGATTATCAATAATCTCCTTCATCTGCTGTGGTAGTTGTTGTTGTAGAGAGTACGCATGCGGAAGCAAAATGAAACGTAAAGTACTCTCACAAAACAAAGAATGTGTGAGACACAAAATGAGTAGACCATGAAGTGGGTAAACTCATGTGGATTAGAAATGAGCTTGCCAAGAGCATGGAGTAGGCTCCTCAAGCTTCTAACCAAGTACAAATGAGGGGAGAGGCCCTCCTTATATAGATTTGGGAGGGGCTCTCAAAAGTACATCATATGTGGGATAAGTCTCTTGAAAGGAGAATGAATACAACTGGTAGAAGCACATGGCAAGGTACCCAAATACAAAGGAAGTACAATATAAAATGAAAATAGACTGGAAATGGAGTGCCTCTTGGATACAAAATGGAGATGCACTCGTGCGGATACAAATGTAGATGAAGTAGGAGTGATCATGTCGTCAACACCTCCTCTGCAGCTCCATTTTAGAGCAGCTGAATGCTACAGAGGTCCACCAAGCGCTGAAGTGGGGCCGGAGGTAAAGCCTTCGTGAACATGTCCGCCAGGTTCTCCTGAGAGATACACTGCTCCAGAGTAATCTCCTGAGATATGAGCTTCTCACGGATGAAGTGGTACTGGATCTCGATGTGCTTCGTCCAAGCGTGGAACACTGGATTCTTGGCGATGGCCAAGGCTGACTGGCTGTCCGTGCGAAGACATGTCAGAGTATCCTCCAAAACACCAATGTTAGATAATAAACGTCGAAGCCAGATGGCCTCACATGCTGCAAAGCTCGATGCTCAGTACTCGACCTCGGTAGATGATAGTGCAACTGTAGGCTGCTTCTTACTTGCCCAAGAGATAGGTCCTGAGCCAAGCAAGAATACATACCCAGAAGTAGACCGTCGAGAATCAGGATCACCAGACCAATCTGAATCGGAATATCCGGCGAGTTCGATGCCCCCTCTGTACCAAAGACCATGATGTCGGGTGAGGGCAAGGTAACGAAGTAGCCTGTGAGCAGCATCCCAATGAGTCTGATGAGGCTGATGTGCAAACTGACTGAGTATACCAACTGCATAAGCAATATCTGGTCTAGTGTTGGCAAGATAGAGTAAAGAGCCAACAAGTTGTCGATAGGTATGCACATCCACAAGTGATGATGAGTCCTCCAGTGTAAGCTTGATGTTTGGATCAAGTGGTGTAGATACTGAGCGACACTGATCCATGTTATATCTGGAAAGTAAGTCAGAGCAGTACTTCTTTTGAGATAGGAATATACCTTCTTTTGTTTGCCAAACTTCCATGCCTAAGAAGTAGTGAAGTAATCCAAGATCTGTCATAGAGTACTCAAGGTGAAGCTGTGTGATGATGAACTGGATGGGTTCTTCGTTTGAGCCTGTCAAGATCAAGTCATCTACATAGAGAATGATGATGGCTACTAAAGATTCCTTTTGATAGATGTAGAGATTAGCATCAGCATTGCTTTGGTGAAAGCCCTTGTCTTCAAAGAACTTGTGAATCTTTTCATACTAGGCCCTGGGAGCTTGCTTGAGTCCGTAAAGTGCCTTGTGAAGCTTGTAGACTTGATCTTCTTTGCCTTTGATCTTGAAGCCTTCAAGTTGTTCAACATATACTTCTTCTTGAAGATCACCATTGAGGAATGCACTTTTGACGTCCAGCTGGGAAATGGGCCACTTAAAGTGAGCACTTAGTTCTAAGACGATTCTTATGGTTGTGAATCTTGCAGTAGGGGCAAAGGTTTCTTCATAGTCAATGCCATGTTGTTGCTTGTATCCCTTAGCTACTAATCTTGCCTTATATTTATCTAGAGTGCCATCAGACTTGTATTTGACTTTGTATATCCACTTGACTCCTATGACTTGATGGTTGGTTGGTTTGGGAACTAATGTCCAAGTCTTGTTCTTTGCTATTGCATCGAGTTCTTCTTTCATAGCTGTTTCCCATTCTGGTTGGCCTTGAGCTTCTTTGTAGTTAGATGGCTCTGAAATTTGCTGAATTTGGTGCATTAGAGCATAATTAACATAATGACTTTGTTCGCGTTGTTGCCTATCAAGAAGCCTTTGAGATCGGCGTGGTTGTTGTGAAGTACTTGCTTCTGAGTTGGGTCTTGGAAATACTGAGTCCCCCTCTGAAGTGTAGATAGATGGATTAAGACTTGTACTTGAATCTTTTCTTGAGTATGATGAAGCTTCATTGAAAATCACATCCTTCGAAATGGTGATGGAGTGGTTTTCCATATCATATAGACGGTATGCCTTTGATTGGTCACTGTAGCCTATGAGTATGTGTTTCTTGGACTTTGATTGTAACTTGTTTCTATCTTCTTTTGGTACATGGACAAAAGCTTCACTACCAAAGACTCGAAAGTATTTCACATTTGGTTTTCTTCCATAGTATGCTTCGAAGGGTGTTTTGTTGTGTAATGCACTTGTAAATCCTCGATTAAGAATGTGAACGGCAGTATGCACTTGTAGGGTAGATCCTTGTGATGAAGCATTGTTCGTGCCATTTCCATCACACTGCGTATCTTCCTTTCAGCTACTCCATTCTGGGATGGAGTATGAGGCTGAGTAACTTGTCTTTTGATTCCTTTTTGTCTGAGAAAGTTATCAAAGTCATGATTGATAAACTCACCACCTCCATCGGATCTAATGGTTTTGACTTTAGTTGAAGCTTCATTCTCAACTTCCTTGATCCAAGTTTGAAACTTAGAGAATGTATCTGACTTTAACTTCAAAAAGTACACCCAAATAAAGCGAGAGTGATCATGTACTAGAAGATAAAAGTAGAGGGATCCACTCAAGGATGGGGTGTTCGTAGGTCCACACAAGTCCATGTGGATAAGGGCAAGTGGGTTCCTTGCTCGAGTTGAAGCTTCCTTGGGAACTGGGGCCCTGTGTTGCTTGCCTTGGGTGCAAGCTTGGCAGACATCAGTAAGTTGCCCGATCTTTGGCAATCCCTTCACAAGTTGGGATGAAGCGATTTTTGATAAGTAAGAAGTGTGACCAAATTTCTGGTGCCACAAATTTGAGTTTGATTCTTTGGATACAAAGCATGATAGCTTGTAGAGGCCCTTTTCTTCTATACCTTGAGCTATGACATCCTTTGTGTGGGGATCAACTACCTTAACTGAGGTGTTAACAAACCATACTTGTTTATCTTGGTCTGTAATGGCCTTGACAGAAAGTAGATTCATGCATAAATTTGGAACAAAAAGAACATTAGATAAAGACTTGCATTCCCCCTGATGGTTGGAAATTTGAACTTTGTCTTTGCCTTCGATGGGTAAACTTTTGTTGTTTCCGAGATAGACTTCTCCCGTGTGCTCTTCGAGTTCTAGAAAGGAGTCCTTGTCTTTGCACATATGGGAGGTAGCTCCGCTATCAAAGATCCACTCATGTGGGGAGCTTGAAGTCACTAGTGCGTTGGCTTTTGTGGAGATGAAAAGTTCCTTACTCGAGCAGTGGGATCTATGTTGAGAACCTTTGGATGCTTGCCTAGACGTAGAAGCCTTCGATGATTGTTTCTTTTTGTAGCAAAACTTTTCTAAGTGGCCTGTTTTGCCACAGAAATTACAGGTGAACTTCTTCGATGAATTGTGTGACCCTTGCTTAGATCCATTGCTATCTTGATGACTTGTGGTTTTGCCCTTATTGAATGGGCCTTTGGCCTTCATGGCAGACTCTTGTGAGGAAGTCGATTTGGCTCACGAGTCATGGAGGAGAAAAAGTCGACGAACCTCTTCCCAAGATAAAACTTGGCCGCGATTATATAACGTTGTGATAAATATTTCGTACGACTTAGGTAACTTGTTGAGAAGTCGAATGGCCATGTCTTCACTAGAGATCTGCCTACCACATAGTGCCAATTTACGTTGGTAATCGTCAAATTGGGCTATGACCTTCGTAATTGTGTCGTGTGGCCTAATGGTTAAATTATGAAACTCGGCCTCTAATGCATAGATCTTCGAAGGGGTCTTGTCTTCATACAATGCGGCTAACGTATCCCAAGCGTCTTTGGACATCTTACAGGCTGTAATATGACCTTTCGTCAATTCGTCGCAGGCAAGTAACAACTGGCCTAAGGCTCTTTTGTCCTTGACATTCCATACATGCCAATTGTCTAAGTTGGTATCCCTATTGGGTTCGGGGTTTGACCCATCTACGACTTCATGAAGAAGATTCGTGTAGAGATAGGCACGCATGACATCTTTCCATAAATTAAAATTTTGGCCATTGAGGCGTTCATCCTTAGGCATAAAAATAGGGGTGAAAGATGGTAAGAAGTTAGCCATAGATGATGAGCTACCTTCACTTTTGGTGTTTACAATGCTTTGAATCTAAAGTGTTTATAAACACTACCAAAATCTTCACCAAACGCACTGGCTTTGATTAGAAAGTGTTTAAAAACACTACCAAAATCTTCGCCAATCGTGCAAGCTGGGAAGAGAAAGTGTTTAAAAACACCGCCAAAATCTCTTGCCAAAGATGTCGCTTCAAAATAATTGCAAAGCTTCAAATGAACGACTCGATACCAGACTAAAATACTCCTTGGGGAGGGGGGGCTTAGAGTAGCCCTTCACTTGCACCAAGAATTAGAAGAGACACTTCGGGGGGGCTTAGAATAGCTCTTCACTTGTGCACAGAGAGACACCGTGGAAAAGTGGGGTGGGGAGAGTCAACGCTCAAAGAAAACTTGTGGGTGGGCTTAGACTAGTCTCCAATCCCACAATCATACACGCACAATACTTTTGATTGCTTGAGTTTACAAGAGAGGGCACTTAGTGCCAATTGGTGTTGAGAGAGAAGCCCTTGTGAGAAACACAAATGAGGGCCGATTAAAGTGTCGAAATTGGAGTTAAAACCCTTGGAAAGTACAAAATAATGTCAAATGTGATATTTCAAAAGTCCTTAGTGAGGGTTACAAAGTTGGGCAAAGGGTGCTATTTGGTGTGGTTAAATGGATAGATTTAGAACCTTTGGGGAGATACAAGAATAAACTTGTGCAATATGATCTGATGTGATTTCCCAACTTTAAGTGTTTGATGAGAAGAAAATACTTTGCTCAAGTCACCAAAATGGAGAATATGGGACCATTTGAAATGTGTAGCAAAATACTATTGTCCTTGGTCCACGAGCAATGTAAGGAATCACGAAAGATTAGGATTTTTGAATCAATAAGCTTAACGTAAGGGGATCGTTAATATCTCATAGAGAGATAATTAATGACTCCTTGTCAAATAAAGTCAACTATTTTTATGAAGGACCTAGAACCAAGGCCGCAATACTTTTTTAAATGGAAAGGAATCCAACAATGCATTGCACCATGGATATGACTTTGCTGCATACGTAAGCAATTATGCCAAACTATTCGAAAAACATTGGCGCTTAATTCTTCCACTTATTGCCTCATAGAGTAAGGCTCGAAATTGACTATATGAAGTGCGTTTCGGTCGCTTCATACAGTAATCGTGCTTGGGAGATTTTTTTTTTAGCAGGTCACGTGGATTCTGACTTATCTGAACCACGCACGAGACAGAGTCTAAACTTGGTGCTACACCACGAACGTTTGGGGGAAAGAATGAATGCGTGTTCTATTCAGGATCACATGTTGCAGTAAGAACCCACCTTTTCCAGTACACAGAGGGTCCGAGAGTACATCCTTTGGATACATGAACCTGCAAGCTAATTGAAGAAGGTTCAGAATCTCTCCATGTTCTGTGTACCTTTCTCACAGAATCATGTAGAGAAGACAGAGTCGAGGAAGAGGTAGAAGAAACGATGAGCAGGCGCACACAGTAGGTGGTGCTAGCACCAATATTAATACCGCACAATCTCTCTCTCTCTCTCTCTCTCTCTCTCTCTCTCTCTCTCTCTCTCTCTCTCTCTCTCTCTCTCTCCCTGCGACAGAGAAGGTGAGGAGGATATCTGCTTTCTCTTTGCCGCAGGCAGAATGCTGCTGCGCTTGTGACAGGGACACGTAACCAGGTCTCCACTCTCACGAACAGAAGTTTTTGAGCTCCCTTCGCAGCCGCCTACCTCCTCAGAAGGCGTGTGAGGATCAACGCTGCTTCTCCAGCTCTGTGTCGGATTATGAGGTTCGTATCATGAAACCCGCAGATGCAGGCACTGAGATGCGGTCTCCTTCTTCAACATCTGTCCAGAAGCACGTTTAGATGGTAAGCTAGGCGGCTTCGCGGAAACTTCTTGTAAAGTTTCGGACCTCCTTCCTTCTGGCAGCATAGACGATGGTGTCGCTAGCAGCAGTGACGTAGAAACAACTTTATCGACAGGTTTAGTTCCTGTTTCCTGCTTCAAGTTGGGCTCCCGTAAGCAGGTATTTGTGGGTACCTAGATTCTCCCAGATCAGGTTGTGGCGAACTATTGATCTTGGAACAATTAATCAGAGGACAGTATAGGCTTATCAGTACGATACATGATAGTAAACCAACAATGTTCCGATTAGATATGAAATGATTTTGTAATAAACATACAGGGGTACCAAGAGGACAGTATAGGCTTATCAGTACGATACATGATAGTAAACCAACAATGTTCCGATTAGATATGAAATGATTTTGTAATAAACATACAAGGGTACCAATAATGATGGGTACAGTGTTGATGAACACTTACGAAACTTAAAATAGTGGAAAAACAAACGAGTCCTGAATAGTGCCACACAATCAATACTCAGAAAAAAATGCTTATAAGCACCGATAAATGATGAACTTCATCACCAAAACTGAAGAGCAAGGGTGGGAGGGTGGGCAAATGGGCAAAATGAGGCCCAAAAAGAGAAAATTGATGGCAAAATCCTCTCTCAATGAGGAGGAAGCACAACCACCACCATTCAAGCACCACCACCACCAAAATGATGAACAAATGCACCATCAAGACCTCCTCCTAGCGCTCTGATACCATGTAGAGAGTACGCATGCGGAAGCAAAATGAAACGTAAAGTACTCTCACAAAACAAAGAATGTGTGAGACACAAAATGAGTAGACCATGAAGTGGGTAAACTCATGTGGATTAGAAATGAGCTTGCCAAGAGCATGGAGTAGGCTCCTCAAGCTTCTAACCAAGTACAAATGAGGGGAGAGGCCCTCCTTATATAGATTTGGGAGGGGCTCTCAAAAGTACATCATATGTGGGATAAGTCTCCTGAAAGGAGAATGAATGCAACTGGTAGAAGCACATGACAAGGTACCCAAATACAAAGGAAGTACAATATAAAATGGAAATAGACTGAAAATGGAGAGCCTCTTGGATACAAAATGGAGATGCACTCATGCGGATACAAATGTAGATGAAGTAGGAGTGATCATGTCGTCAATAGTTGCGACAGGTGGATCAACATATGACCCATGGATGCTAGCTCAGTAAACATAGGTATCGAAGGAAACAACATAGGAGGACATGGTTGAGATGAAGAAGCTATCAAGAGTTGATGGGAAGTGGGTGGAGAATAGTTAGGTGACGAGGATGAGGAATCGGGTGCTTCAGGTACAATAGGTGGAATGGGGACAATGGGTTTAATTGGAGGTATGGGTGGAGGAGTGGGTTGTAGATTGTTAGCCACCAACAATTTTTCATTAAGTTGCTGCGAAGTCACTTGAGATTGGGCAACTGCAGAATCTACTGCTACAATCAATTGTGCCAAAACTTCTGCAACAATAACCTGCGTATCTTCTTGCACATCTTGTTGGGACTGCTGCTGAGATCTTCCTTAGAAGATCTATCTTCAGAATCGGTAGTAACACTTTGATCTCGTTGCTGGATCGGAGAAGATTGAGCGGACGAATCATGGTGAATCGAGGTGGCAGTGTCGTGGAAAATCTCTTCTTCATTTTTATCTTCGTTATTTCTAGCGGCAGACCCTTGCACTTGACTGTCAGAAGAACTTATCCGTATGCGTTTTCGATGGAGGAACTGGAAGATTTCTTCATCATCTTTGTCGTCGTCTTCAAGTATTTGAGCAGATTCCTCATGATATAAGATTGGAGCTCTTGGAGGTGGTTGCGCTGCTTGGAGGGCCGAAAACAAAAAGGTTATGATATGCGGTAAACGTGAACGCGGAAGTTCTCCCTTATTTACATGTTTAATAACTGTAACGCATTCACGGTGAATGCGCCGGAAATAGTAAGAAGCAAAATTGACAGGCTCCTGAGAAGCCATGTGAAGCATAAAGTAAAATGGGCGTGAAATTCCGTAAGTGCGTTTCTGTACATTCAAGATGGCCACTAAGAATTGAAGAGCGGTCCGTTCAGGATCAGGGCGACAGAGTATGGCATACTCAGTCGATGAGTGCCTTGAGAACAATTCAATTATAGTCTCAATCGGAAGGTTAGGACCATTTTCTCGTCCTTCCGGAGAGAGTCGCAAAGCGGCAGAAAATGATTGTAGGGTGATTACGGTACGAGATGGTAAACACGTAATAGGCCAACTCTGCTCTGTCGCAAGTGTGGAGGCAATAGCAGCGATAATTTGCATGTAATACTGATGGCACTCCGCTGAATGTCAAGGCAATTCAGCGAAGTTGGACAAACCTCGGATACGCAAGAATTCAGTTACGTCCTGAGGGAGTCCGTCACGGAAGGTAGCAAAGTTTGCTAAAGCTTCCATGATGCACACATGACAGCATGAAGACACAAATACATAGTGATTACAGAAAACGCAAAGCACACAGAACATGCAGACACAATAGCGATTAATAGCGGAAAGAAGAAGATTAAATAGATACTCGGTAACGGGAGGTGATAAAAAATGCTAATCATCACGCGATGTTGAGATGGTAACCTTCATAACTACGGTGTGCATGCATGAACAAAAGGCGACTATTATTCATGGTTATGTATCCAAACGAGGAGTTTATGGTCTTTATTCAACTAACACGCAAAACTAAAAAAAGGGAAAAGAGAAAAAAAGAAAAAAGAAAAAAATATGCGGGCACATTAGGAAAAAAGGTGAACCCTGCATGGGCCTTGTAAGGATCCCTAATTTTTAGGGATTAAGATTAATCTTGTGTGGTACTGAGGAAGAAAAAAAAACCACCAGTGGTTTTTAATTTAAAAATACTATTTCGAAGGGATCATAATTGAGTTTTTTGCTATGTTGGATTCGTAGCTTTTAATAGCCGTTGGATATTACTGATTAATGCATCAGATTAACGAAGTTTTGTCTAGCAAAAAAGGACAAAATAGAGTGCTCAGTGTGTTTGGTTCGTGGGCATTTGAGGCCGTTAGATGCTCTCCATGGACAGATGCGATCGATAACCAAGTGTCTGGCATAAAACGACAAAACAAGGCAATCACATCAGTTGAAAGATGTGGGAAAAAAGAAGAAAAAAAATTCAAACTCGCTGTTAATTGACGGACGTCCGATTTCTCTCAGGAACGCATGCGATTGAAGTTTGGGTCTGGCAAAAGATAAAAAGAGTCACATTACTGGAGGGAGATGGGGAGAAAGTAAGAGAGAGGTACCGAAATCGGCAGCAGATTATCTATCCTCCGTTCGATGCATGAAGATCCGACGTGTGGCATTCATCTCAGATTTCACGTGGTTCGAAGTAGAATCCAACTGTTGGATCTCTCAACATCTAATGGCCTAAAAACAAACTTTTCCTACATTTAATGCCATGGCCTGAGATCCATCCGATGAGTATCATATCCAATGGACTCTATTAAAAGATTCTCAATCTTCTCCAAGGACAATCTTATGCTTTGGATCCATAGCCCATCGGACGGTGCACAAGTAAAGGTGCGTTTGCCTCCTTATTTCAAGATCCACCATTGGATATCCTCAATATCCAAGGGTAGAGATCAAACTATGATCAACGACTTCAAATTTTGCGCTCCATGAAACCACCAAGGGAGGAAATTTCGATTTTTTTGGCAGATTTTAGTGGTTTTGACTACTCCAAACCCATGGAAGCCTAGGCCAAGCCTACTTGATTGAGGCTCTAGACTGTGGCCACCACCCTCTTCTCATTGGTCCATCCCTAATCACTCCTTAGGCTAAAAGGCCCATGCAGGGTTCACCTTTTTTCCTAATGAACCGCAGAACACTTCAGTGCGAATCAGGTGCTTGATGATATGGCCGCAACTTTGAACCATTTATCACTTTAGGAAGAGGATCTCCGGTCAAAGTAGTCAACCAAAAAGTACCTGGGCCCACTTGTTCACTAATCCGGTAAGGACCAAACCATCATAATTTGAATTTTCCAGCCGCACGATTTGATTTGGCATTATAAAAGAGCAAAAGTTGTCCCACCGTAAAAACTAGAGCTCTAATATACCAATCATGAGTACGAGCTTGCCGCAATTGCACTCCTTGAAGAGTCAGAAAACTTTCCCAGCGATGCTCATCTAGTTCTCTGAGTGTGTCCAACCGAAATGGCAAAGAATCTTCAGGTAACATTTTCTGAGTGATAACCACGCGTAAGCTGGGTACTACAAGTTCCATTGGTGCTATTGCTTCTGGCCCATAAGCGAGCTTGAAAGGAGTCAGTCCGGTTGCTACTTTGTAGGTAGTTCAATATGCCCATAATACTGCAAGTAGTAACTGATCCCATCTTTCTAGTGATTCCAAAATCAGTTTACGAAGCATAGTCAACAATGTTTTGTTGTAGTCTCTACTAAACCATTAGCACGAGGATAATACGGTGAACTGAATTTATGTAGAATCTGAAAAGAGTGTGTGAGCACTTGCATTAAATTATTAGCAAAGTGGGTGCCTTGATCTGTCACCAGTTCCAGAGGTAATCCGTAACGTGGAAATACGTCCTTCATCAGGCATTTTGCTATCGAAAAAGCTGTAGCGGACCGTAAAGCCTTTCATTAAACCCTTAATTAACCTTGGAATTAAACTTGAACCCTATAAAACATGTTCAAAACCTATATTTGACCCCCAAATACCCTTGAATTTACTTTCAAAACTTAGATAAACCCTTGACTAACCCTTACTTTTTAATCTATACCAACAACTATATTTGAAAACACCTTTTTAAATACTTCCCATATTTGTACTATCATGAAACTTCTTGTCCTGCAAAAGATTAAAATCAAACATAAGTCAAAATTTTCATAAATTATTCAAACTTATTTCAATCAATGAATCTTTTAATTTTTAATAATATTTTAAGAGGAATAGATTCTTTCTGACAGTGCAATGCTAATAGCTACTCTATGCGCATTCTTGAATGAAGCTACACACAATACCTGCAACTCATAATTTGAAGCTTGGACAACTTTGCTAAATTGCTCGACGCTCATTAGAAACTCAAGAGTTGAAGCTCAAAGGCATTCGCTGAATCGCGCTGAGCTCAATGGACCCTAGGTGCTGGAGTATGGATGCCGCTGGAGCCTGGAGGCTGGAATACTATATATAAAAATAAAAGACGATTTTATCATTTGCACTTATCAATTGACAAGCAAATTTATATTCGTCCTGTCTATTGAGAGGTACATTTTCATGCATCAATTTTAGGCCCTCAGCCCGAGTCTATTTCTCTCTCCACTAATCAATGACATCTCCATCTTTTCAAGAAGCCAGAGCCTGAGGAGATTGCTCATCTTTAAGAACCACATGGATAACCATCCACACTCTATGACCAAACTTCTGCCCAATCCATCATCTGCAATCGTCATAGTTGCCACCCCTCTCATACTTAGAGTTGTCACCAATAACACCTTTGATGCTCTTTCTTCTCCCCCCCTGCAGTGTTGATTTCTAACGGCCGTATTGCCCATTTTGGCCATTTTGGATCGTAAAATAAGTTCATAGATTTTGTTTGACCTTCAAAAATTTCATTAAAAATTGAAAATACAGGTACAATGTGTTTCGGCCCACCGGGTAGAGTAATATGTACATGTCAGAATGTAGCGATTGTTGTTGAGGATTGCTAGAGGTGTGATTGGTCCAATAAAATCAAGACCCCATTTTTGAAAAGGCTCCAAAGGTAATACAGATTGGAGAGGGAAAAAGTGGCGTTGTAAAGGCTATTCAGATCGCTGACAATTGTCACACTGCTGCACAAACTGAGATACATCTTTGTATAGGCCACTAGAGCCCACTTTGCAAAATTTTTCGGTGCGTAAAATCTGCTGCAAAATGTCCACCAGAAGGTATTGAATGTGCCAGAGCGATAGCCGAGTTTACTTCATGTGCAGGAATACAACGAAGCAAGATCCCAGTGTGATCCATATAATACAACTGTCCGGCCGGAATCTGCGACTATAAACTGCAATTTTCCGACACATAGCAGGAGAACATTGAGGGGGAAGACATCCATCAATAAGAAAAGTTAATAACTGATCATAGTAGGTAGGTGTCATAGAAGGTTCTGCTAATTCATCACTAGCCAGTTCACTAATGTAAATTGCTGGTGTGGTGTCATCAACACCGACCGGAGCTTCACCGGAATCCAACCGAGAGAGAAAATCTGCTAATGCATGTGTAGTGTCGGGTCCATGAATCACTTCGTAATCAAACTCTTGTAACAATAAAACCCAACACGCCAAACGACCACCTAAAAGCTGCTGCCTAACCAGATACACCAGTTCAGTATGGTCTACATGAAAGATGAATTTTCGGCCTAGCAAATAATGCCGAAATTTCTTTATAGAATACACCAAACGAAGACAATCTCTTTCAGTTACTGAATAATTCTTTTCAGCAGGAGCAAGCTATCGACTTTCATAATAGAGAGGCCAAAATCACTTATCAGTTTGTTGCATTAAAACACTTCCAATGGCTATATCTAATGCGTCTACAAAAACATGAAATGGACGTTCCCAATCAGGAGGTTGTAGAATTGGAACCTGCGTTAATAATCTTTTTAGACGATCAAATGCAGTTTGACATTCCGGAGTCCAATCAAACTGTCGAGGAGTACTAGTTATTAGCCGATTTAGGGGTATTGCCAAATGGGCAAGCCACCGTAAATGTCAACCATGCCACCTGACTTGACCCATGAAGCGCATCACTTCTTTTGGTGTGGTAGGTATAGGTGCTTCCAACACGGATGCAACTTTATCTGGATCAACCTGTATGCCTTGTGCAGATATAATATGGCCAAGTAATTTACCACAAGAAACCGCAAAGACAGATTTTGTTGGGTTTAAGCAAAGTCGATATTCGCGGCATTTCTCGAAACAACACCGTAGATGATACAGGTGTGCCATAATTTTGCCGAATAAAGAGAAATCATCTAAGTATATTTGCATAAAAGAAGTGAGGTAGGGTGAAAAAATTTCCTCCATACATCACTGAAATGTGCTAGGAGCATTCCTTAACCCAAACCACATGACTGTACAAGCAAAAACACCCCAATTCGTAATAAACACTGTTTTTGATATATCTTGCTCAGCCATTCGGACCTGGTTATATCCACTGTAACCATCGAGAAATGAATACATCTCATTCCCAGCCACTCTGTCTAACATTGTATCTAGAAAGGGAAGAGGAAACAGGTCTGGTACTATGGATGCATTCAATTTCCGGTAATCTACACAGATTCTGAGCTGCTTGTTTTTCTTCGGAACAATTACACTGGGACAATGAATCCAACTTTTAACAACCTATCTAGTTCTGCTTTGACTTCTGCGGCATAGTTAGGGTTCATTCGGTAGCTAGATTGTTTAATCGGCTTTGCTTCTGGTTTAAGGACGACCCGATGCTGGTAGATGCGAGGATCCAGACCTTTCATATCACAATAATACCAGGCAAAAACATCACAGAACTCACAAAGAAGCTGGATCAAATCTGCTTGAAACACTTTAGACAATCCTTCCTTTATCTTGACAGGTCACGGATTTACGTCATCTCCCAAATTATAGGTGATTAACTGATCTTCGAGAACATAGAATTGCCGAGGTTTCGCCGAATCGTCAGCTGACTGTAAAAGTTGCTGCAAAGTGGCTTCATCCATAGCATTGTTATCATTGGCATCTGCATCTCCGGTCACGGGCATCACCGTACAGGCTGCCGGACTCCAGTTTTCTGCTACAGATTGCAAATCAACAGTTCCCAAGGAGATCAAATCTTTGTTATTCTTCAAAAATTCTTCTTCTTCATCATCAGATAAACCATCTAACATGTGGAGTGGCTCTGCTACATAAGGTCTGGCATGTAGTTCACAGGGCTGAATAGCATCCAGTTTGACAACATATTTATGGTGGTTGTCTTTGAAAGTGAGTTCCTGTGCTGACCAATCCTGTATAACCTTAGTCTGTTTCAACCAGGGTCGGTCAAAAAGAAGATTATAATTGAGACTGGACTCCGGTAGTTCTAAAACTACGAAGGTCATCTTAAACGTTGTACCATGCAAAGTGATCAGGACATTCCGTACGAGTCCTACCGGATGGACTCGGGATTGGTCGGCCATTCTAACAAAAAATTGGACAGGCTCAATTTGGGTCCACCCTAACTTCTTGCAAAGAGCTGCAGTTGCTATGTTTACACCAGAACCACCATCAATTAGTACTTGAGTAATTTTGTGATTCTTGTGCCATACCGTAATTAAGGGGACCGCATGATCCACCATAGAGTCAGCTTCCGGTTGTAGCGTTGCCGTCGCTAGAATGCAGGAAGAGCCAGGACTGAGCTGTTGCTAGAATTGCTGCCGAACTCCCAGCACTAATGCAAGTAACTGTCCAAGAGGGAGAGTAATAGACACCTTAGATAAAATTTCCCATGCCTGATCTACTTGAATTGTACTTTTCATCGATTCTGAAGATGATGTGCCTGTTATTTGGATAGAATCTTGTTCCTGCGATCCTTCCTTTGGCAGCAGAACCTGTGTCACCGGAATTGGATCTGGGAACAGTATAATGGCATTACAGTTGCTGGTCCCTGCACTTTGGCGTTATATGCACAATTTTTGGTGAATGTCCGGTGGTATTGCAGATAGCGCAATACATCTGATTAAGGGCACAGGTGGCACTGGTATGCCCTGGATTCTTGCACTTAGTGCAGTACATCTATCTAGCCGGATCATGTGAAATATTTTTACTGGATTTCAACCACTCCAGGTCTTCGGTAAAGCCTCCAACCTTATGCTCGAGTTGCAAGGCCATTGCAATAATCGCATCTAGTGTCATGGCTCCCACACAACGGATGATCATAATCTGTCTGAGCTGCGGAGTCAAACCATTAATAAACCACTGAGTGATGACATCATCCGACAGGTTGGCATGGGCCGGCGGTAGTTGTCTCAAATGAGTTCGAAACAGGGTGGCATATTCGTGCACAGTCTGGCGCAGCTTCTGTTTATTGTTCTGCAAGTAATCGAAAATTTTGGCAGGGTTCTTCTTAAGCGGGAATCTCTTTAAAAACGCATCTCTTACTTCCTCATAGGTAACGAAATGATTGAAATCATACTCTGTAAGCCACCTCGCTGCTTCATTAACTAATGTTGACTGGAATATGATGGCCTTGTATGCCGGATCGGGTAGATGGTTTAGCACTGCATAACTCATTTCAAAGGTGCATATATGGGCATCAAGATCATCACCTGGAAATCCACCAAACTTGGTGTAAGTTACTCCTGTTGGAACCGGTCGGAGTGGAAGTGGTTGTTGTTGTTGCTGTTGTTGTTGTTGTTGTCCACTCATGGCGCTAGTAGTGGTATTGTTACTATCCCCTGAGTTCTGAGGTGGTGTTTCTTGCTCTTCAGAATCTCTATGGTCAGACTGCTTACCTTCCTGCTTGAAAATAGCGTCCAGCCTTTTACGGATTTCTAATTCGAATAGCCTATCCTCTTCTGTGGTATCAAACGTAGGCATGCTTACTCCCAACAATTGTGTCCGGAATGAAGATTCACGAGGAAATATCACACTGTCACCGGAAAATTGTAAATTCTCTGCAACTGGGATCGAACTGCCACCGGAATTAGTGGAACTTTCCCCAACCCAGAGTATTCTTTCACCTTCAATGACCTCTCTCGGCTAGACAGACGGGTTCGAATCCTGACCAGACGGTATCGGGTCAACTACACACTACGTCCTTGTAGACTCCGAAGTTACAGTATTTTCTACAGACTATGCCAAAATTACACCGGAATCTACCGGAATTGCAGTATGGTCCACTAGAATGCTACTGGAATCACTACTAACGTGCTTCGCTTCTTCGACGAGCGGACCTAACCAATCTGTGCTTCTGCCTCCTGAAGGTGTCCTTAACCAATTCGGTACCGCCCAAGGCTGTCGATCTCTCCTGTACTTCGGATACGACTCGCCGGACCAAGTAACCGGCATATATCACCTTTACAACACTTGCGTACTACTCTACCTTACTGTCGATTCACAATCTATGGTTACCTTCCCACAATCAATTTGCAACACTCTGTTGCCACTTTCCCACAATTAATTTGCAACATTCTGGTGCCACATTCCCACAGACGGCGCCTTGGTGTACCCTGATGTACCCTGACAGGATGTACCCTGGTGTACCCTGAGAAGTGTACCCTGATAGTGTTGGAGGATAAACACTCTTATGTGCACAACAAAAGCAAATGAACCCTCCTAGGATCCTGAAATTTTTCAGGCATAGGTTCTGTATTTTCTGAGTTTCTCTAAGTATATGCAAAGACTGAAAATGAAATTTTGCAGGCATAAACTAAACTTTAAGAGCTCTCAAATGAGAGTAAAATCACTCCATTTGGATACTGCATGATGCCTCAACCAGCTGCAACAAAACAGATAACTTGATCTCTTCACAGAGTATGAGCTAACTAAACAGACACTGTTCTGGTCATTTCTCTGCACATGTGCAGGCACTGAACCTAAGACTTATACCAAACAAAGTAGAACTTATAAGCTTTCCAACAAGACAAAAATCATTGCAAATGGATTCCGGATGAAGGAGAAACAACAATTACAAGACCGGGGGGTCTTCCAAAAACATCTAGATAGATAGAGTGTGTAAAAGTGAAATTTCTGCAAAATATGCAGAGAACAGCTAGTAGGGGGTGTGCTTAAGCAAGGGGGCAGCTTGGGCACGTATTTCCATGACTCTAAGTCATAATACAACTCATTAGAGGTTTTAAAGACCACATATTAACCTCTTTAACCAATCAAAAGCATATACATGTCAAAAGTGAGGTCCAATCACATCAAGAGGTGAGCTAAATCTTCTCTAATCAACTTCTTTCCATTATGGGCATAATTGGATGCCTCCAACTCGTGGAAATCAGCCTCCTTTGATTGTGGATGATGTGGAAGGCAATTTGGGGCATGTTCCCACACTCTTGAGCTTGAAAAACTTTCAACACTCCCCCTCAAGCTCAAGTCTTTTCCTTTCGTTGCTTCAGCCTATGTCTCCTATGTTGATAGCTTCCTTGAATCCTCCAAGCTTTGTACCTTCAAGAAACTTTGTCATCATGTCTGCAACCTGCATTTTAGTGTTCACATACCTTATATCTAGCTCTTTTGCCATCACCTTTTCTCTAACGAAGTGGTAATGAACCTCTATGTGCTTGCTCCTTGCATGAAACATGGGATTGTTAGCTAGATAGATGCTTGAAATGTTGTCTCCATAAAGAGGAAACTCCTCCACTTCTACTTCCAAGTCCTTAAGTAGCTTCTTAAGCCATAATAGCTCACATGTAGCCAATGCTAAACCTCTGTACTCAGCCTCTGTGGATGAAAGAGCAACAGTGGGTTGCTTCTTAGAGCTCCAAGAGATCACTTTTGTACCTATCATGAAAACATAACCCGATGTACTCCTTCGATCATCCTTGCTACCTGCCCAATCAGCATCACTATATCCTTTGACACTTAGATCAGCATCATATGAGTAAAATAGACCTTGGTTGATGATGTGCTTGATGTAACGAAGCACCTTTCTAGCCGCCATAAGATGATCATGAGTAGGTGCATGCAAAAATTGAGAGAGAACACCTACTACATATGCAAGATCAGGTCTAGTGAATGTAGCATAAATTAATGAACCAATTATGCTTCTATATAGTGTAATATCTTGTATAGCCTCTCCTTGACCTGCAACCAACTTTGTATCGGGCTCCATGGGCTGAGAAAGTGGCTTACAACCACTCATACCAAACTTGTATAGCACATCCAAGAAGATGCCATTGTGTGCATAGATTACCTCTATTCCCAAGAAGTACTTTAGTGTTCCAAGATCAGATATCTTGAACTCCTTCCCTAGCTTTGATTTGATATCTTTAATACCTGCAATATCACTTCCTGTGATGATCAAATCGTCCACATAGATGCATATGTATACCGTCTTGTCTCCTTGCTTCTTCATGTAAAGTGATGGATCTGCAACACTTTCTTTGTATCCACAACTTGATAAATAATCCACTAACCTCTGATTCCAGGCCCTTGGGGCTTGCTTTAGTCCATATAGTGCTTTCCTTAGCTTGCAAACATGATTTGGGTACCTCATACTAGCAAATCCTTGAGGTTGGCTCATGTAGACTACTTCTTCAAGCTCTCCATTGAGGAAGGCATTCTTCACATCCAACTGATATAAGCTCCATTTCCTTGATGTGGCCACTGCAATCAAAGTCCTAATTGTTGGCATCTTGGCTACGGGGCTAAAAGTTTCATCATAATCTATCCCGTAGCTTTGGGAGAAGCCTTTCGCCACCAACCTTGCTTTGTACCTAGCAATGGAACCATTTGAATTTCTTTTAATTTTGTAAACCCACTTATTACCTATCACCTTCATGCCTTCCTGAGCTGGTACCAAGCTCCAAGTATGGTTCTCATCAAGTGCTTTGAGCTCTTCCTTCATTGCCTCTTGCCATTCCTTGCAATCCTTAGCTTCTTCATAACTAGTTGGTTCTTTGTCCTTGATTACCTGAGTCATGTATGCATAATGCTTTGCAATGAAATTATCATATAATAACCTTTGTACTGGATATCTTACTCTTGAAGAACTTCTTTCACTTCCTTTTGGTGTGGTTTCCATCTTCTTTCTTTGTTTTGCCACTCTTGGAGTTTGAATTTCTTCTATCTCTTCATCTTCCAACATGCTCTCGTCCACATAGCTTCCTTCGTCAACTAAAATCTTCTCTTTGCCTTTGACTTTGCTTTCTTCAGAGCTAGTCTCTCTTTCCCTAAGACTTCCACTCCATGGTGAGGGTGTCCTTGTGTTGCATGAGTTGCTTGGACCACTTAAATCCATGCTTTCTTGAACTCTATCATCATTCTTCAAATCTGTCTCACCTATGTCTTCAACCTGCAATGGACTCGTGCATGCATACCAAGGCTTCAACTCATCAAAGACAACATCCCTACTTACCTTCAGCTCCTTGGTGATGGGGTTATAGCATTTATACCCCTTTTGTTCCATAGAATATCCCAAAAAAATACATCTTTGAGATTTGGCATCTAACTTTGACCTCAACTCTTGAGGTACATGTACATAGCATATACAACCAAAGACTCTAAGATGTGAAATGCAAGGTTTTCTTCCACTCCATGCTTCCTCAGGGGTTAGATGATCTATACCTGATGTAGGACATCTATTCATGATGTATGTGGCTGTATATGTAGCCTCTCCCCAATAACAATGCGGCATATTAATTTTGTTGAGCATACACTTTGCTACCTCTGCTATGTGTCTGTTCTTTCTCTCTGCTACCACATTTTGTTGAGGGGTATACCTGCATGTAAATTGTCTTTTGATGCCATTGACCTGCAAAAATTCAGAAAATTCATGGGAGAAGTACTCTCCCCCTCCATCGGATCTCAAAGTTTTGATAAACTTGCCAGATTCCTTCTCCACCTGTGCTTTGAATTTCTTGAAGTAGTGGAACACATCTGATTTGTTTCTAATGCAATACAACCACACTTTTCTTGAAAAGTCGTCAATGAAGGTTACAAAATACCTATTTCTAGCAAGGGATGCTTCTCTTGTTGGACCCCAAACATCCGTGTGAATGAGGTCTAAAACATTTGCACTTAAATAAGTACTCTTCTTGAAGGGCAGCCTTGATTGTTTTCCTTGTTGGCAAGCTACACAAATTTCATGCAACATTTTAGATGTAAAATTTGGTAGGCCTCTTACCAAGCTCCTCCTTTGCATGTCCTTGAGCTTTTGTAGGTTGATGTGACCTATTCGTTTATGCCATAGATCCAAATCTGCTATCCTCTTGTCTCCATATGTGACATACATTGAATGGTGTGGCTGATTTATGTCCATTGTGAACATTCTCCCTTGCTTTTTCCCTTTTGCTATGAGCTTGAAACCTGCCCTTGGATCCTCAACAAAACATCCTCTTTCATTGAACCTAACTTGATAGCCTTTTTCTACCATTTGGCCTACCGAAATCAAGTTTTTGGTAATAGTAGGGACATGTAATACCTCTGATAAGCACTTTGCTCTTTGATTTCCTTCCAAACTGATATCTCCCACATGTTGAATGATATGCTCTGAGTTATCATCTGTTTCCACATGCCCTTGATGCTTTGGGACTTGCAAATTACTAAAAAACTCCTTTCGACATGACATATGATTGCTACATCCACTGTCTACATACCATACATCTTAACTAGCTTGAGTTGTATCTTCACCATACCTCATGGCAAGTAAATAATCATTCCCTTGGCTGGATGATGTGTTTGCATAATTACCTTGCCCTCTATAGTTGTTGTTGTTGTTGCTTTGATTCCCTTGTCTTTGAGCTCTATGATAGCATTCATTTGCAAAATGACCGGGCTTACGCATACAAAGCATCCATTTGAAGTGGCTTGTCCTCTTCCACCAAATCTTCCACCTCTTCCTCTATTTGTGGCTCTTCCACCTCTTTGACCTGCATTTTCTTGTTGTCCTTGACCTCCTTGGTTGCTTTGATATCTTCCTCTTCCTCTTGTAGCACCTCGGTTGTGTCTTCCTCTTCCTCTACCTGCATACAACAATTGCCCTTGGCTATCCTTGGCATTATGACCACCAAGGTTCATCTCCTCTGTCACCATGAGAGTGATTAGTTGATCAAAATCAGGAAGAGAGTCCCTTACATACACTGAAGTTGTGAAAGCCCTCCATTTTTCATCATCCCTAAGTCCATTTAGGGTGTGGGCAACAAGATCGTTATCATCTAGGGCACAACCAATTGACCCTAGTGCATCTGCAAGCTCTTTAACCTTTAATATGTAATCATTAGCACCTTGAGAGGGGCTTTTCCTAAGATTATTTAGCTCATTCTTGAGCTGAATTTTTCTAGCTTTTGTGGAGGTTGAATACAATCTCTCCAAGCACTCCCACACCTTCTTCGATGTATCCAAATCTTGAATATGCCCTACCATAGAGTTGCTAATATGCTGAGATAAAATGAAAATGACGCTTTTTTCCCTTTCATCCCACTCTCTTACTGCTCTTCTCTGGTCATTGGTTGGATTTACCTCATCTATGTAGGGTTTTGGCTCTCCACCACTCACAAGTCCCCACAAACCTTTCCCCATCAAAAAATTGCTTATTCTAAATCGCCACGGTTGGTAGTTTCCTTTTTCGAGCTTCTCAATCTGAGCATTGAGATCAGCCATGGTGCCTCCTAAATCTTTTGATCCTCCCCCTTGATGCAATTAAGTTGAAAAGGATGGCTTTTACCTCAAAAAATAGAGCTACTCCTCTTGATGAAGCTTCGTCTTTGATTTGATGATGTATTTGCTTCCCCTTGTTGTTGACGTGCCCGTTCTTTGCTTCCTTCATTCAAACTTTGATGAAGTCTTTACTTCACTTCAGTAGCTCCTTCTTCTCTCTTTGATACTCCACTTATTGCTCTGATACCACTGTTGGAGGATAAACACTCCTATGTGCACAACAAAAGCAAATGAACCCTCCTAGGATCCTGAAATTTTTCATGCATAGGTTCTGTATTTTCTGAGTTTCTCTGAGTATATGCAGAGACTGAAAATGAAATTTTGCAAGAATAAACTAGACTATAAGAGCTTTCAAATGAAAGTAAAATCACTCCATTTGGATACTAGATGATGCCTCAACCAGCTGCAACAAAACAGATAACTTGATTTCTTCACAGAGTATGAGCTAACTAGACAGACACTGTTCTGGACATTTCTCTGCACATATGTAGGCACTGAACCCGAGACTTATACCAGACAAAGTACAACTTATAAGCTTTCCAACAAGACAAAAAACATTGCAAATGGATTCCGGATGAAGGAGAAACAACAATTACAAGACCGGGGGTCTGCCAAAAACATCTAGATAGATAGAGTGTGTAAAGGTGAAATTTCTGCAAAATATGCAAAGAACAGCTAGTAGGGGGTGTGCTTAAGCAAGCGGGCAGCTTGGGCACATATTTCCACGACTCTAAGTCATAATACAACTCATTAGAGGTTTTAAAGACCACACTAATCTCTTTAACCAATCAAAAGCATATACATGTCAAAAGTGAGGTCCAATCACATCAAGAGGTGAGCTAAATCTTCTCTAGTCAACTTCTTTCCATTATGGGCATAATTGGATGCCTCCAACTCGTGGAAATCAGCCTCCTTTGATTGTGGATGATGTGGAAGGCAATTTGGGGCATGTTCCCACACTCTTGAGCTTGAAAAACTTTCAACAGATAGGATGTACCCCGAGACGCACCACGTCGCGTCGCACCGTGCCGCCTTGAAAAGTGAGAAAAACTGCAAGTTATGTTAAATATAAGAGGAAAGAACTTGACTGACAACTCCAACAAAGAGTGTAGTGGTAAAAGTACTTCCCTTGAAAGTAGGAGATTGTGGGTTCAAATCCTACTACCTTAGGGAATCTAAACCACTCTATTGCCACTCATAATTAAAATTGCCTCGCGCGTAGCCAACGGTAGCCTTGGGTGCCAATGTTGCCAATGTATTGCCTAAGTTCTTTGCCTTAGTCGATGCCAATGTTGCCAATGTATTACCAACGTAGGTTCTGGTTCTAGAACTAGAACAGAAATAGAAACAAAAACTGGAACTGGAAACGGAGTAAGCCGAAGGAGTAAACATAGGTGAAAACGTAGGTTCTGGTTCTAGAACTAGAACAGAAACTAGAACTAGAAACGGAAACGGAAATGGAAACGGAAATGGAAACAAAAACAATGAGCAGCGAACAGCAAACAACGAACAGTGAAACAGATCCCTCCGTATTGACGCGTGCAGAGCTCTGATACCAAAACATGGAAAATGTTGAACAATGCATTGTTGGAATGTTAAATTACTATTGAACAATGCATTGTTAGAGTGTTAAATTATTGATGTATTAATGTGTTTTTGATGTTTTTGATATAGCACCTGAAGGTTCGTGAGGAGCATGCAAGGCGTCAAAGGGCGGATATCAATAATCCGAATAATTATTATTATTTAGCTTGTAAATAAACCTGCATAGAAGGTTCTATTGTTAGAAATAGTTAGAAAGTAATGGTTAGAATAAGGGTCGTTGTAGACCGCAGTTTTTGTTATTGAAAGCAATGGCTTTCTGTAAAAGTTAGCAACTTTTAGTTTCACGCTTGCTTTTGAAGCCCCTCTCATGTAACCACTCTTTTCGACATAATCAAAATTCCTATAAATACATGCACTCTATGGATTGTCCAAATAGAGTGCATGGGGGGAGATTGCACCCAATACTGCGTTCAATATCGTCTCTTGTTGCGTCTATTTGTCTGTGTGTTTTTCAGCATTCGTAATCTCTGTATGCCCGTGAGCAAGATCCTGACAACAGATGATGTAATCCCTTCCTCGATAAATCACTACTCCTAGTGTCGAAGAGAAGGGGGGTCATGATGGTTTGAGTGTGCAGGTTGGATGAGGCCCTCTATTTGTATCCTTTCGTTGAGTGATGTTTGCATCCTTGATGCCTTCTTGGGGATAGTCTAATGAGAGCCTCATTGTCTACCATTAAGGGGGGGGGGGACACTAGCATGCAATCATGGGAGTAGGTCATCAGGGTCGAAGCATGTGGCCATCAGATGGAAAAAGAAACATATAACTCAAAATTCATATCAATCCTTTCATATACAAAAACTAGAACATATGTAAACAATTAATGAAATAGAAAGCTAATGTCTTGATACATCATAGCTTATCATGAAAGATCAATCAGATAATGCAGACACAAAGTAAGATCACTCTCCAAGTGATGGTGGATAGTACAACACTATCAATTGAAGATGCGAGGGTCTTCAGACTCTCTGGTCTGCAAAAGCTCTACTCATCAAACTCTACGATTGGAAGAGGCTTGGGTTGTCATGATGTGACATCTTTTTCCTATCAAGTAGTTTAAATCTTATTTGTTTATTTTCTTTTTATTTACAAAATTTTTTTAATTATATTTTCATTTTTATTTAATAAGTTCTTAATTTTCATTTGCACCATTATTTTCCATTATTTAATTTAATTTTATTTTAGGTATTTTATATATTTATATATAAGATTTATATATTTAATTATCTAGTTTTTATTTCCATTAAATAAATAGCTACCTTCATTTTGTTTTTTTTATTTTACTATGTAGCACATAATTACGAAATGAAGCAATAAAAAAAAGAAACTCTCTCCTCTCTCTCTCTATCTCTCTCTTTCTCTCGATTCCTCCATCTCTCTCTCTCTCTCTGTCTCTTTCCCCCTCCTTCCCTCTCTCTTATAGGAGTGCTAAAAAAAATGCATTAGTTCTTGACATCATGAAGAAATTACACTAGCATTCAAGTTAAAAAAGTCCCCTCATGTAGAACATAGGCTATAATTGTTCCAAATTCTACTAGAACAATGGTTGTAATCATGTATGAATAGAGTTTGGCGAAAATATTGGAGTTTAGGAGATCATTTGCCATATCGTTTAGAATTGCAACACTTCTTCCAATACCACATCCCATTGTCATTGCAGCCCCAACGAAATTTGTTAGTGGTAGCATACCCATAACAAGTAGCTTTTTGGTATAACCAAGAGCAATAGCTACAACAAAACTATCTCCATAGTCCACAATATCTTTAACATCTACCTTAAAAGTAGGAAACTAATATAGACCATGACTTATTGCCAATATTAAACATCCTTTGTCACCCATCTTCATAATCACATGCTTGGTTTACTCTGTCTCAACCAAAAGACTTTGAGCTTCTATCAATATGCCCCTTTTAAGACCCCCCCATTGAACTCCTTTATCATGCTCTCGGAAACATTGCTAACCTTCTAAGCCAAGTGAACCATCCTTGACTAGTTTCTTAAAATACTATCATTATTCTTTCTACTATGAGGACATGTAGTCTAGTGGCAAGAAACAAAGAACTTTTAACAAGGAACAAGGAAGGTAAATCTAGCTTACGCTTCCTATATGAATATTTATCCTTCTCATTGATCCTCTCGTCCAGTATATGCCAGGGAGATGAAGCCAAGAGTTTCCTTTAATAGAAACTTTCCAGATATCAATCATTGCATCCACTAGATGAATTCAAGAATGAAAAATTTCATGCTTGCATGAGAAACATTCCGGTAAATTAGCTCAACATTGTTTGCAATCGCGGGAGCCAAATCTTTGACAAAGAGTAAACTCTTGATATATTTTAGTGGTGATGCATGTGAAAACACTTAAGACTCTTAGGGCACTTTTTTCACTCTTTAGGATGTTTTTTCCACTGACTTATATATACACCTATAACCCTAATGTGTTACTCATCTTTGTACATTCCCTTGCTCATACATTTACTATTTTCTATTGTGCTCCAATCTTCTTCTTTTTCCTTGCACTAGTTGCATGTTTTCATAGACCTCAAGCTATAAAAATTGGTCTTAGAGAAAGTCAGTGCTTAATCAAGGGCATCCTCGACACCCTCCAATCACAATGTCGAAAGTGCATGAAAATTGGTGAGCATAATCAATGCAATAAGGAGTTCTTCTCTTTGTGGTGTTCAAATTTGGATCTGAGATTGTTTTGGCCTCGGAATGCACTATTGTAGTGCTTGTGCAACCTCTCATCTTTTTGTGCCAAACATTTATACACATTTTGGCTTCTTAATACAAACACCTCGAAGTCTACCACAATTTTATCAGAGCTCGACAAGGTAATTCTGTTCAAATTTTTGAGAATAATCATTTTTTTGCATCATGGTATTTTAGTAAGTGGCAATGGCTCAAAGCAATGATGTATTCGTATGTTGGATGTTAAGAATATGTTGGACCAACTACTCATGGTGCTCATATATGATGCAACATGTATTGGTCACAAAAGGACACTAAAATATTGTGCAAGGTCTTGAGAAATGACCTACCATGCCTCCAAAAACTATTATTGAAGGTGATGCGGATGGCATTGAATATGAGGATCTTCAAATTTCTTTTCCTGATGTAGTTCCTACCACACCTACTCTAGAACAACTTCCATAGGATGTCCGAGATACTAAGGCATATACATTGATAGTGTTTTCTGTCAAACATGCCATTATGCCTCATACTCACTCTTGTAAAATAGGAAAGGATTCTTGGGATAAACTTACCACCTCATACAAATCCATAAATGATTCTTGTGTTGCTTACCTCTGAAAAAAATTAGACAGTGAGAACATGAATGAAGGAGATTCTACTAATATTTTTTTGAAAAAGATCAAAGGTTTGAAGGAATAATTGATTTCTATTGCTCATGTCTTACCAAAGAGTTCAGTTATATAGACTGTTCTGAATGGTCTTCTAGATGCATATAAGAGTTTTTCTTCTGCTCTTTGGTTGATGATGAAGGGCAATTCAAATGCCTTTACATTTGAGGAGTTAGTCTCTGTTCTTTTGTAGGAAGATCAATCTATGTAGAATACATCCATTATGCATGTATGTTGACACTCATGGTTAAGGAAAAACCATAGAAGGGCATCAAAGAAGTGGACACATAGGAAGAAGGAGCAAGTAGGGAGCTCCAAGAAGCACATGTTAATTTTTCCAAAGAAATCCTTATAAATATAGTGATTTTTATCACTAAAAACCATTGTAAATACCGTTTTCCATTTTTGCAACTGCATTTTGTTCAAGCCGAGGAGACCTCGAGCTTAAGGAGTATTAGAAGTATCACCCTGCCAATTCTCATAATTTTTAGACTCCTTTTGATCCCTCAAATAAGCCCTGGAACCTAATTTTAACTAGGTTGGACATTAGGTCTGGATAGGGCGAAAACCACTCAAAAAACTATAAAAAGGGCTGGAGAGCTCATTTTTGGGGTTAGCTTGTTGTAGATATGAGCTTGGTAAGAGATTTCTTTTGTAATCGAAGATTTCCATTGTTCCACTCTTTGCTCTTACCTTGTGTGCATGTGTGTGTATGTGTGTGCATGCTTTTGTGCTTTCACTCATGCACTTGTGCCATCACCTGCTCATAGTCTTCATACTAGCCCTCACATCTCCGAGGATTGACATTTATGAGGTGAAGCTCCTCACATTGGTACTTTCCATTGTGCTAGAGTGATACCAAATTTGGCACAGTTTCAGGGAGCGAGCTTGGAGGACGAGCATGTGATGATAAGACGTAGAATAGTGATGTTGGAAGCTAAAAAAATCACCATTTTTAGTTCCGTTTCTGAGTTTTTCTTCTCCTTCATCTTCATCATCATCACCATCTTGTCCCACCTTCATTTTCTCTGATTTTTTCAGTTTTCGCATATACATTCACGTCCTTTTCACTTGTGGTTATGAGAAAGAACCTTAGAGAGGGTGCAAAACTGAAATGCTAAAGAAATACACCTCAATATACCCAAAAATTGAGTGAACTGTCCTGGACATGACAAGACCTGTGCCAAGTGTTGTGAGTGTGGTATCACGGGTTTGAAGATATATTTTGCATCTACAAGCACATAGGAGCGACAAGGAGGACACAAGGTACTCATATTTGCAAAAAATTTTGAGTTTGGACTCCAAAAAATCTAAGTGTCGTGATTGGTTGAGTTCAAGTGTCGCGATACTTGAATTCCCGTGTGTCACGATATTTGGTAGATATCAAGTCTCACGATATCTGTGACATCTAAGTGTCATGATATCTGACCAGTGTCATGTGTCATGACCCCCCAAGTATCGTGTGTCGTTTCCATCAAGTGTTGTGACATCCAGGTATTGTGAGTCAATTGTCGCGATACTGAGCAAGTGTCGAGTGTCCTCCAAAGCAAGTGTTGTGATATCTGCCACGATATCTGAGGTTGACCAAGTGTCGTAATATCTGTGACCTTTAAGTGTCATGATATCCCTCAGGTGTCCAGTGTCATGGACATCAAGTGTCGCGCCATCTGCCGAGTGTCATGTGTTGTGACCATTGTGGGAGCGATTCGTGACGACTCGTGGATCAATTCAATCGTCTCGCTAATGGCACATGCAAGGTGACTATGGAAGAACAAGTAGTTTTTACTAAGGACCATAAGGCAAAGCGTTTCTATATCTATTGACTACGTCTATATAGGATGGAAGGATCAACTTTTCACTAGTTACTTTATCTTTTATAATTTCCGTTACGTTTGAGTCTATATGAGAATTATCAGTATTTCTAGCTATGGATGGAGGGAATAGATTTTCACTATCTTCATAACTAGGTAGAACAATGGAAATTAAAGGTAATACTCTAGACAATCTACGATCAAACTCTATTAAATGAAAAGGTTCCTCTACAATTTTATCCTTAACTATTTCTTCAATTTCCATATTTTGTGTATCAATAACTTCTAATGGACTAGGAAATAGTAATTCAAACAAAGATGGAGGTAAAGAAGTATTAGTAGATGATGCTTCGTCAGACATATAGAATAAAATGCAATAGATTGATATATATCTTTTTTAATTTTAAATTGTTTATATGAATGATATCCTATACAAAAGCTATATAATACTGTATATAAGAATGATATCCTATACAAAGCAAAACAATAGAATTCCAGCTAAGTATATTTTCTTTTCCACTCTTTAGTTCTTCAATTCGTCTTCAACAGAGGCTCCAAATCATCTGAGAATTAACATGAGAACCATAAGTATGCTTTCATAATATATTAAACACTCATTAACATTTTAATATATTAAAACTCATGTTATAAATTAATTAACTTTTTCAATACATATATATCATAAGTACATACATTCATTTTAATATACATATTGTAATAAACATATTTCATTCATTCACACATGATCTCTAATCACTCATGCATTATATACTTGCACATGCCTTAAACATTCATTCATGCATAACTTAAGCATACATCTTATATTTCATATGCATACATAGGCTTCATACATTTAAGATACATATACGTACATGCTACACATGCTAACATACATCTATATTCACATTCCTCTTATGCATTCCTACACACTAACTAACATCTAACATGTATTAACATATGCATGTACTAACATCTATGTACTAACTAACATCTAACATGTATTAGCATATGCATGCACTAACATCTAACATCTATGCACTAACTAACATCTACATGTATAAACATATGCATGTACTAATATCTATGCACTAACTAACATCTAACATGTATTAACATAACATGCCTAACATTCGCTAACATGCCTAACATTTACATGCAAGCACTAACATGTATTAACATATGCATGTACTAACATCTAACATCTATGCACTAACTAACATCTACCATGTATTAACATATGCATGTACTAACATCTAACATCTATGCACTAACTAATATCTAACATGTACTAACATCTACCATCTATGCACTAACTAACATCTAACATGTATTAACATATGCATGCACTAACATCTAACATCTATGCACTAACATCTAACATCTATGCATTAACTAACATCTAAAATGTATTAACATATGCATGTACTAACATCTAACATCTATGCACTAACTAACATCTAACATGTATTAACATATGCAGGTACTAACATCTATGCACTAACTAACATCTAACATGTATGAACATATGCATGCACTAACATGCCTAACATTAACATGCAAACATTTAACATGCAAGCACTAACTAACATCTAACACTAACATTTATATGAAAAACATTTAACATACAAAACATTTAACATGCATCTAATGCATTTATCATATGCTTCTATCATAAGATAAGTATGGGTTGGAGAAGTTTGGTTAATGGACAAGAAAAGGAAATGAAAAGTTATGCTTAGTTAAGATAAATGATTGGATAAGGAGAAGTTGGATAAATATAATGAAATCTTTGAGAAAGATAAAGGATAATGGCTAAATGGCTCCTTCTTTTGTTAACCTGGGAAACATAAAAGAGGTTTAGGAAATCAAACATACATATGTAATCAATTCAGTTAAATAAACACACACAACATACCCTTCATAGCCTCCATTTCATACCAAATATACATAATAAATACTTTAGTCATCCATATCATTCATTTCAAACAAATATACTTAATGCATATGCTTGTCATAAATTAAACAAAAAAAACATTGTTACTTAGTACATGAAAATTAGATTAAAAAAATGTAATGATCCTAAATAAGTTACTAATTAAAACATACACACATAAGTACATATACACACAAACATAAATACATGAACATTCATAAATCATATATATTTGCATACATAAATACATATACTTTCATACACATACATAAATACATAAACATACATAAATCATATATATTCACATGCATAAATACATATACGTTTATAAATAACTTTTGATTTCACATAATTCTAGTATATATTCAATAAATATTAATTACATTAATATATGAAAATAAACATATAAAATATGTATTAGTAGAACTTAAAACATAATATAAATAAAAAAGAAAATGAATAAAATATTTAGCATAAAATAAAAATAATAAAAAGAAAAAGAAAGGAAATTAAAAATAAAAAAACCCTTCTTTCTCTCTCTCTCTCTCTAGCTCTCTCTCTAGCTCTCTCTCTCTCTCTCTCTCTCTCTCTCTCTCTTTGCGTGGCGGCCAGCTACAGGGGGAAGGCAAGAGAAGAGATTAAATAATTCCCACCCCCCTACTAGCCCAACATAGCACACCAACTACAAACACATACATATAGGCTAAATTGGGTATGAAGTTTTATTTTTTTAATTCATTTAGAGGTCAGACCTCATAAGGAATAAATAGTAAGATACAAAAATCCCACTTATTAATGGATAAAATTTTCAAAATATACATGTATTTATAATAAGGCTACCATCTCTTCCACAAGCTTTGAATTCCAAAATTTCTATTTAACTATATGATTTCATTCATATAAATACAAGTTTCTCATGCATCAATTATAAATATATCAGATATTTAACATCTTAAATTCTACTTGATTTTTTTTTTTAATTTGAAAATATCCTTTTAACTCATTGAGTAATGCAGTGCATATACACAAAAATCAAACAAATCTTTAGTTAAAACTTTTTCAGCTGATTTAAAACAAATATTTTTAATCTTCATCAACATCTTCATCAACATCATCATCAGTATCAATCTCATCAATCTCATAATGTTCATTATTTTGTTTCTTGAAGAGTTTAACCCTGTTCCCTGCAATTAAATTTCTCAACAAAGAACCATCAAATTCTCTAAGTTTAAATGTACCATTATCAAAAACAGTTACAACTACATACAGACCAAACCATCTTTTAATTAACTTCTTCTTAGCATCATACTGTGTATCAAAAGTACTATCATAAACTAATACCCAATCATCTACTTCTATAGTAAGAGGCCTAAGTCTATGTTTCTTATCAAAATAGATTTTATTTTTAAGTCGTGATTCTCTAACTTTTTGAACAGCTTCTTCAATCATTTTATTTCCTAGATATAACTTCATAATCCTAACAAAAATCAGATCTTCACGAGTCATCTCATTATTCCACGGAAGCGTGGTCCATGAAATAATCTAGGTCTAGATAGGAAAAATCCGCTTCTGAGAGTACATTAGTTCTGCAGGCATAAATCCTGTAGACCTAGTATACATCATCCTGTCTGCCCATAGTGCAAAAGGAAGGAACCTAGGGCACTGCTCTATATTACCATTGCAGGCCTTAGATATTGCCTTCACAATAGAGGGATGACCCCGTTCAATCTTACCATTAGACTCCAGATTATAAGCAGTTGTGAGAGATAGATGAATCCCATGCTGGTCAACAATTCTCTAGCCTCTTGAGCATCTAACTCGCCCCTATCTACTACTATCTTTTCTACATAGCCAAATCTAGAAATAACTTCCTCTAACAAAAATTTACATATGTTAAAAGTAGTTTTAGTACAAAGAGCTCTACCCTCTACATGATAAGTCAAATATTCCCTAGCTCAAACTATATACCTCATCCTATCTAAACCTTTAGGCATGGTCACTAAATCAACTACCCACTTGTAATGAATACAAGGAGGGTAAGTTGGGTGTAGAGGTTCCCTATGTCTAACTGACAAATGTACCTGACAAGTAGTACAAGAACTTACAAAGTCACGTATATTCACATACATACCTGGCCACCAATAAGCTTCTCTGATTTTATCATACGTTGCATAGAAGCCTTTATGTCCTGCCCAAAGAGTTTCATGCATATCTATCATAGCTCTATTTTGAAGTTTTTTATTTCCTAAAACTCATTGCGGATATCTAGTTTTCCCTTTTGCATGATGCCAAATAAAACCATCCTTTAGAAAGAAATTAAATGCACATTTCCCTAATATCTCTAAATCTATTAGCTGACCAAACAGGTAATTGCTTCAAAGTGCTAAGATAATATCCTATATCATACCAAATTCACTCATATTCTTTTTCATTAATTTTTTTATACATATAAACATCAGAAATATAAGTAATCACATTTAATTCAGTTTCAATCATGTCATCATTTTCAAACTCAGCCCTAGAAAGCATATATGCTACAGAGTTAGTTTTCCCAGAAATATGATTTAAAACGGGATTAATAAACTTAATATAAGATATTCACCTTAACATTGCTATGTTTGGAGAAGAACAATTAGTAATCATTCCTGTTAATGGTAAACAATGTATTTCTATTATTACATTAGCTCCTATAAAATATTCCTTGTCAATTTTGAACGGAGTAACTAAACCCCATAATTCACGTTTTATTTGTGGATAATGTATTTGAGTTTCATGTAAAATTTTAGCTCCAAATCTAATAGCGTATCTATTTCCCTCACTACCATCTTGACCTAGTATCCATCGTATACCTATGTGTTGGAACTCAAGGTGAAGCATAAAACATGGAAGCACATCAAGAAGTGGACATAGAAGAAGAGGGAGCAAGTAGGGAGCTCCAAGAACTATATGTCAAATTTTCAGAAGAATCCCCTACAAAAATAGTGATTTTCATCACTAAAAACCATTGTAAATACCATTATCTATTTTTATAACTCCATTTTGTTCAAGCCGAGGAGTCCTCAAGCTTGAGGAGTATTATAAGTACCATCGTACCAATTTTCATAATTTTTAGACTTCGTTTGAGCCCTCAAATAAGCCCTGGAACCTAATTTTTAACTAGGCCGGACACTAGGTCTGGACAGGGCCAAAACTAGTCAAAAAACTATAAAAAGAGCTAGAGAGCTCATTTTTGAGGTTAGCTTGTTAGAGAATAGAGCTTTTGTAAGAGAACTCTTTTGCAATCGAAGCTTTCCATTGTTCCTCTCTTTGATCTTACTTTGTGCGCGTGTGTGTGTGTATGTGTGTGCATGTTTGTGTGCTTTCACTCACGCACTTGTGCCTTCACTTGCTCGTGGTCTTCATACCGGTCCTCACGTCTCCGCGGATTGACAAGTAAAGGAGGTGGTGCTTACGCTTGAGCTACACCAAATTTTGGCGCCGTTGCCGGGGAGAGAGCTTTGAGGACGAGCATTGTGATGGTAAGATCGTAGATTTGCGACGTTGGAAGGTAAAATAACTGTCATTTTTGTTCATTTTCTGATTTTTCTTCTTCATCTTCTTCATCATCATCATCTCCACCTTCTTCCATCTTCTTCTTCATAGAAATTTCTTGTTTTTTAGTGCATTTTCACCATTTTCATACCATTTTTCATGCATTATTGTGTGGGAAGGAGTTAGGAGGTGCAAGGGAGAGCAAGCTCTGTGTTTTTTTTCATGATTTTCTGCTCATACGGAGCTCGCCATTGCCGGCGCTCAGAAATTTGAAGTTCGCGCCAAAAAACGCGATTCTGTGATGAAAATCACGATTCTGTGAAAATTCAAATTTTTTGAAAAATCACGATTTTCTGTTTTCCCGCCTAAAAGTTGGCTGAAAGAATCGATTCTGTGGTCATTCTCAGAATCGCGATTCTGTGATTGTGCTCAAAATTGCGATCCTCACAAATCACGATTTTCAGCCAAAAAAATACGATTCTGAGAAAACACGATTCTGTGGTTATGCTCAAAATCGCGATTCTCACAAATCACGATTTTCAGCCAAAAACACGATTCTGTGAGAACACGATTCTCTAAAACACGATTTTATGAAAACACGATTCTCTGTTGACAATCGCGATTTTATGTCAAAAAACACGATTTTGTGAATCACGATTCTCTGAGACAAAATCGCGATTTTCAAAAACACGATTCTGTGCTCAAAATTGCGATTCTCACCAATCACAATTTTCAGCAAAAAACAGGATTTTGTGAAAAAGGCGATTCTGTGAAAACACGATTCTCAAGACTCAAAATCGCGATTTTCAAAAACACGATTCTGCGCTCAACATCGCGATTTTCAAAAACACGATTCTGTGCTCAACATCGCGATTTTCAAAAACATGATTTTGTGCTCAACATCGCGATTTTCAAAAACACGATTTTGTACTCAACATCGTGATTTTCAAAAAAAACATGATTCTATGCTCAACATCACGATTTTCTTAAACACGATTCTGTGCTCAGCATCGCAATTTTCAAAAACACGATTCTGTGCTCAAAATCGCGATTCTCTAAAACACGATTCTGTGCTCAACATCGCGATTTTCTAAAATACGATTCTGTGCTCAACATCGCGATTTTCAAAAACACGATTCTGTGCTCAACATCGCGATTTTCAAAAACACGATTTTGTGCTCAAAATCGCGATTCTCTTGAAGTTCACAAAATCGTGATTCTCTTGATTTTACAAAGTCGCGATTTTTTCCAAAAGGTCATGTTTGCCTGTTTTGATCCCCAGGAGCCTGATTTGACATAACTTTTTCATCCAAAGTCCATTTTTTGAGCTCTATAGCTCGTTTTCAAGAATAACGCGTTGATTTTGAGATAGGATAATTTGAAGTTGACCCTCAAGTGGGACTAGGGAACCAAGGGGGCTCCAAAGAATTTTGAACCATACCAAAGGGAAAATTTGGACTCTTGACTAAAGCATATGAACCTGAGATCTGGTAGACACTTAGGCAAGGATAAACAAAGCATTAGATCTTCTGAGGCTAGTATCAACCATACATCCAAGTCTTGGGCACAACAACTAAATGGTCATATTTTACTAAGTTCAGACACAAGTGATTCAGAAATGTCTTTTAGCATGGGAAAACCTGCAGGTGGCTTAGCGACTGCCCATCTACAAATACCAGAAGGTCCTTATAAGACACAGTTGGAATATATTCGGACCAACCGATTAGGCGCTCGCATCTATGAGGATGGCCTGAGGCGATCAGTGGTCCAACTCAAAAATCCAAATCAATCCTTTGGACTTGAACACCCGGTGGTCAAGTTGGAAGAGGGTTCATACATTGATAAGGAAGGAACCATGTATGTGGTCACCAACCTACTAGATAGGACCGATGAGTTTGGAAATATCATTCATGAGAATGAGATAGGAGACCTAGAACAAGGAAATGTAGGACAAGGACCCCAGACTCCTAGAGGCAAGTCAGTTTTGACTAGAGTGATCACTCCAGACTGGATCCCTCAAGACAACAAAAGCATAGAACTATTTTTTAATAGAGAAACAGAGGAAGCCTTTTGGAGATTCAAGCCAGATCAACCTAGCCAATTGGGCATAGTTATCATCTATGAATTCAAAGATCCTGAGATACCAGGCAAAGTTGTCTACCTGGATAACACATCAGAGAAGATATTCTTGGTAACAGAACATGATAGACATGCATATACTTGGAAGAATGAATTGATTTTCCCTCCACCAAGATCCAATGTTTTCCATGGCCTCCAAGGAGTAGGATCATCCCAAGCTCATGAAGCCCAGAGAGAAAGAACTAGAGAGAGACCTGATGTAAGTTTTGCACACCCGGTGGGCAGAAATAGAGCACGATTTGAAAATGAAAGACCTGAAAGAGAGAGACATCAAGCACATAGGCAACAAAGAGATGAACATGATTTTCCATTGCCTAGACCCCGAGAGCACCCAAGAACCCTTAGACCCACTCAAGTGATCAAGGCAATGAAGAATTATTTTGACGGGTCAGGAGATCCTTATGATCATGTGGCCGAGTTCAAACAAGTGTTAAGAGCTGAACAGGTTGAGGATTTGTTCACCCAGTACGAGGCATTTGGTCTGACTCTTAAGGGCACTGCCTTAGCTTGGTTTCAACCACTGAGTAGTCGCAACTATCGCGATATAGGTCAACTGCTAGACGAATTCATTGTAGAATTTTCCAAGAGTGGTATCAGGCATAACACTTCATCTTTGATCCACAGCTTCAAGCAGACACCCCAAGAAATAGTGCGACTAGCAGGTAGAAGGTTTAGACAGTACCTAGAAAGATGCCCTGCTCCAGAGCTACCCACACCATCCAAACAAGTGGCTTTGTTCTTAGATGGCTTACTGAGCACAAAGTTAAGATCATATGTGTACTTGAAAGAGCCTAGATCCATAGAAGAGTGCGTGCGGACGTGCATTGACATAGAAGATAACTTGGGTGAGGAGTTAGGATTGTCCAAACTCTATAAGGATTCTGATAGTTCTACTAGTCATACTTCAAAAATCTCCACGGAAATAGAGGAGATAGCTGAGCAAGTTGCCAAGAAGCTGGGAGTCCAAAATAAACAAATACAGAGAGTCACTCCATTGAATCAGTGCTATACTTGCGGAGGCGACCACATGGCTAAAGTATGCCCATTGCACAACCAGAACATGAGAGAAAGGAATGCTCCATATTGCACTATTGAGAGAAAATATATGAAGCACACGGCTCAAGATTGTCCCTATAATAGGCACGCTGTTAGATAGAATTATCAGCAACCTTACCCACAAGGTAGGTATCAGAACCAATACCAACAGCCATATTATAGACCACAACAGCAATATCAGGCACCATATAGGCCACAACCTGTCTTGGGAAACCAACCACCAGCTCCGAACAACGTGATTCCAGTCAAATATGCTGTGGGAGAGGAAAATCCAAATAGAGCATTGGTGCCACTAATCCCATTGATACCAGATAATGACTCTCATGCTCATAGTTCAGACTACTCCCATGAAAGTAGTCCACATGCTTATTACACAGAGTCACCTGAACATAGTGAGATTTACTCGTATCAATATGAGGCACCACCTATGGAGCAAAATTGGGAGCCAGAATACTCCAATGTCATGTACACAAATCCTAAACCTAGGCCCCAGTTGAGACAAATGAGACCACAAGCCCCTAGAGGATCTTGTTTCAAATGTCAAGGTGACCATTTCATTCGTGACTATCCCCACCCACCATCTCCGAGTCAAGGACAGGCTATCACAATACAGGCTTTTTGTTCTGAGTGTGGCAAAGACCATCTCCCCAGAGATTGTCCAAGAAACCCCTCCAGTGCACCCAAGATTACACCCATTAATGTGGTAGGCTTAGTGGCAGATTCAAGTTCAAGTAGTAGCAATGTGGCTCCTATACAAGCTGTCACTAGGGCACAAGCCTTAAAACAAGATAAACCAGCAGAAGAATCAGAGTCGAATGAATCAGGAGAGCCTAGTAAGAGGAAAACAAGAACATGGAAGGATACCAGAGAGAAGGCCAATCGCAAGTGGAATAAAAAGTTATCGGAACTAGAAGAAAGTTTAAAAGAAGCGAAAACAAAAATAGAAGAAATTGCATCTCAAAGCCCCTCGCATGCCGAAACTCCATCCACTCCACCTCATCCCACCCCACCACCCATTGTAAATAGGCCGCAATCAGGGTCTGTTCTTGCAGATCCAACCCCAGAAGGCTTGGACATGATGTTCAAGGCCTACCAGGCTCGACTTCAAGAAGGGCCTACAGCTGCAAACCTAGACAAGAGTTACCCTAGAGCAGATTTAGAGATTGAACGGATGAAAATGTGCATGAAAATGGTAGAACAAGCTCAAGCTATACTCGAGACTAGTCAAAAGTTCAATCAGACAAACACTGTCAAACCGGATTTGCATTTCCAAGGCTTACTAGAAAGATTAGAGCAATTGGTAAACAAACCACAAGTTTCTTTACCTCCACACACTCAACCAGTTATTGAAAGAGGAAGCTCACCACCAATGGGAGCTTATGTTCCTAATTCAACAGATGCTGGAATACCTCCTTCAATTCAACAGTACTCTCAAGAGTTCTTGCGGGAAATACAAGAAGAGAAATGGGCCAAGGAGAAGGGTAATTCCCCTCCTATTCCTGAGATTGATGATCTTCATGATCAATTTCCCCAAGACATTCCATCTATTTACGGAGATGAAGCAGAACAACAAGAAGAAGAAAGATTGGATTTTGAATCTAATACCCTAGAAGAACTGCCTCAATTTCTAGGTCCATGGGAATCTGAATCTCTCCAGATTAGAGCTCCCACAATACTGGTAAGAAATGAAGACTCAGTGGTTCCAAGGAACACTGATGTCGTGAAGAACACTAAGGTTCAGTGTCACCTCACTGTAAAAGAGCTACTAAAAACAAAACCTGAGCTATGGAATCATGTGAAGGATCAGGTTCTAGAACTTGAGTCCAATATGCCAAAAACAGGCTCCAAGCAAAAAGTACCAGAGATACCTCTAGACAAAATAGGGGACATGTGTGAGGGTGAAGAAGGTAATACTTATCTTCCAATCACCTACCAAGGTTACACAACCAAAGCAATCATAGATTCAGGTGCTGGTGTTGCTATTGCAACCACCTCCTTGTGGAAGCAATGGGGCAAGCCCACATTAAGACCAACTAGAATGAAGCTTCAAATGGCTGATGGTCATTTTGAAAGACCTCTAGGATTGCTAGAAGGGATAACTCTAACCACTTGTGGTGTAGAGTTTGAGCACACATTTGCTATATGTGACTTTGAGAAAAAATAATGTCTATGAGATGATCCTAGGAAGACCCTTCCTATGACAATTGCAAATAGTACAGGATTGGGGAACCAACTCCTTGTACTTGCAGCACTTAGGGGTCACCACCAAGGTCAATTTGAAGGATTACTCCTTCAGAGATGTACCACCGCTACAGTGGAATTCTATCCACAAAGCGAAAGAAGAATCCATCTCTGTGCATTCTGAAAGTTCACCTGATCCATCATGGCTGCATGAAGATACTCATTTGTGGATGTGCAAGGTCGCAGAGGAAGAGGAAAAAAGTTTAAAGGCAAGAGAAGAAGGAACTCCGCCAGGAGATAGACCAATTAAAGACCCAGCCTATACACCGATGATCTTTCCAGATGAGGAATTTGAGCCTCATGGCTGGCCAGAAATCTTAGCCACCATGGACATTGCTGTCAATGAAGAACAATGGACACCTCATTGTGATGAGGAGGGTTATGATATCTCAGTGTTCATGTGTCAGCCCTTGCTAGAAGAATGTGACCCTAGTGATGTCATAGAAGAAGAAGAGAATGACGATGATATAGAGTCCATTGTGATGGATAGTTGCTTTAACTCAGAGCAGCACTATCTAGAAGATATAGGAGTGTTCACCCAGAAAGAAGAAGAACCTCTCACAAGTATTAAAACGGTAAATTCAAAGGATGGAAGTGAGAGCAGTCAAAAGAAAAAGAAAAGAAAAGCAGTGAAACAAGAAGAGGAGGAATCATTGTTTGAAGTACCAGAAAACTTCAAGAAATATGAAGTTGACGACTGCAAAATTTTGGTACGAATGCCTAAGAGAGAGGCCATCATAGGAGAATCATATGATAATAAAGAAAAGACCAAGAAGATTGTAGTGACCATAGAAGAGAACGAAGAGAGATGCACATATATAGGAGATGACCTAAGTGCAAGAGAAGAAATGGAGCTTGTAGCTCTATTAAGGGAATATAGGGATGTGTTTGCGTGGCACTATAGAGACTTGAAAGGGGTAGATCCAAGAATTTTCTCTCATACTATCCCCATGACTGCTGATGCCAAGCCCACCAAACAGAAGCCCTACACATATAATGATACCTATGCAGCCAAAATAAAAGAAGAAATTGATAGGCTGATTGAGGCTGGATTCATCTATGAGATTGAGCACAATGAATGGGTGTCCCCCATTGTAGTGGTACCCAAGAAGAACGGGAAGTTGGGAGTGTGTATTAACCTTAAAAAAGTTAATGCCGCTACGATCAGAGATAGTTATCCACTTCCAATCACAGAACACCTATTGGAGCGTGTTGCAGGCAAGGAAGTTTATAGCTTCCTTGATGGATTTTCAGGTTACAATCAAGTAGCCATTGCCCCAGAAGATCAACACAAAACATCTTTTGCCACAGAGTGGGGAATCTTTGCATTTCGTGTTATGCCATTCGGGCTCACAAATGCACCTGCAACATTCCAACGGCTCATGTGTCATGTCTTCAAAGAGTTCTTGCGAAAGAGCTTAGAAGTGTATGTGGACGATTTATGTGCTCATTCCCAAGAAAGAAGATACCACATTCCTGAGCTCAGACAGATCTTCAACAAGTGTAGAGAATATGGAGTGTGTCTGAACCCAAAAAAGTGTGTGTTCATGGTGCGTCAAGGTAAAATCTTAGGTCATATTGTTTCTAAGAATGGAATCTCAACAGATGAAGATAAGGTACGAGCCATAGTGGAGCTGCCAAGGCCGAGGAATGTTAAAGAGGTTCAAGCTTTTATGGGCCATTGTGGATATTACCGTAGGTTTATCCACATGTACGCGATCATAGCTAGACCCCTTTATACCTTGTTGTCTAATTTTGAGTGGAACGATGAATGTGAGAATTCTTTCAATGAACTAAAGAAACGTTTGTGCACAACACCAATATTGACCACTCCTGATTGGAATAAGTCATTCCATGTCCATGTGGATGCATCCAATCATGCCATAGGATGTGTGCTAGCACAACCCACAGGTGAAGGGAATTTAGATTTGCCCATAGCATATGCTAGTAGACAACTAAACCCAGCCAAAAGAAATTATACCACAACCGAGCGCGAAGGGTTAGGCATGGTATATGCTGTGAAGAAGTTTAGACACTATTTATTGGCCAACAAGTTCAAGTTTTTCACTGATCATCAAGCTTTGTTATACTTGGTCAATAAACCTTGCAATACAGGACGCTTAGTTAGATGGTTCCTCTTACTAATGGAGTATGACTTTGAAGTTGTTGTCAGGAAAGGTAAAACCCACCTTCGGGCAGACCACCTTTCTCGCATCACTTCAGGAGAGTCACCACAAGGAGTGTCTGATGAATTACCCGATGCTTATCTTTTCAATTTAGAAGTTGTTCCTAAATGGGCAAATAAGTTGGTACCAGTCCTAACCTTCGGCCCTGCAAATAAGAATGCGAAAACATCGAAAGAAGAAATTGTAAAATCACAAAAATATCACATATTGGCAAGAAGCATGTACAAACAACACACTGAGGGTGTATTAGCTTGTTGTCACGTTGAGGACGATGAACATAGTAGTTGGTTGCAACAAGCTCATGAAGGATTGCTAGGAAATCATTATTCTAAACAGCGCATATTACAAAATCTGAAACGTTTAGGAGTGTATTGGCCTAGCATGGACAAAGAAATACATGAGTGGATTAAGAATTGTCCAATGTGCAGAGAGAGACCGCCAGTGGAGCATGCTACCCTTTATCAAGTGTCATTAATTCCAGATTGGAGTGCTGCATTGATAGAGTTTATGAGGTCGGGAAGATTACCCAGAGAGGCCAGTCTAGCAAGAAGACGAAGCATGGAGCAAGAGGCTCAAGGCTATGCCTTAGTAGGAGAGAACCTATACCGAAGAGGCAAAGATGGTTACTTAAGACTGTGCGTTCATGAATCAGACTATTTAAAGGTCTTAGAGACTGCACACAATGGTGTTGTAGGTGGACATTTTGGTCCTGATCGAGTGATCAAGACCATTCTATTCTCAGGACTTTGGTGGCCCACTCTTCATATGGATGCACATACCTATGTGAAGAAATGTGACACATGCCAACGTGCACAATATCCAGTTAGAAAAGACGAGATGCCTTTGAGGCCAATGATGGGAGGGCGTGCATTTTCGAAGTGGGGCATAGACTTCATAGGTCCTATTAACCCCCCATCCAGAAATTCCCATGCAGAATATATTATTGTAGCCACAGATTACCTTACAAAGTGGGTAGAAGTGAAAGCCACAAGAAGGAATGATGCTCAGACTATGGCTAAGTTCTTATTCGAGAATGTATTCACGAGATATGGACTACCAATAGAGTTGATGAGCGATAGAGGCACACACTTCTTGAATGAAGTCATTGAAAATCTTCTCCAAGAATTCTTGGTGATACATAAGAAGTCTGCCCCCTATCACCCACAAGCTAACGGACAAGTCGAGAGTACCAATAAGATCCTTTGTAACATATTGACGAAATTGGTAAATAATAAACGCTCTGATTGGGACAAACAACTTCATCATGCTGTTTGGGCTTACCGAGTTGCCTACAAAACGGTACTCAATGTCACCCCATTTCAGATGGTCTTTGGACAGAATGCGGTGCTACCACTGGATTTCTTAATCCCTGCTTTAAAAGTAGCACAAGAGCATGAGTGGAATGGACATGAATTGTCATCTAGGATCTTTGATCTAGAACGCTTAGGTGAGACAAGGCTACGAGCGGCTGCAGGCATCTACGCTGCAAAGAAAAGGCAAAAGGCATACTTCGATGCACACATTAAGGATAAGGGACTGAAAGAGGGAGATCTAGTGTTGGTTTACACACCAAAACAACATGCCCGTAAGTTGGAAAAACGAGGATATGGACCCATGATCATTAACAGAATTTCCACTAGCGGCGCGGTTCAATTGGCTACTTTAGAAGGTGATATCTTGCCAAACTATATTAGTGGTTGTAGAGTCAAGTTATATCAAGAACCTCTTACAGAGGACATGCTAATGAGACTCAACATTGCTAAGAAACGAAAAGAAGAAGAGTTAAGAGTGAGAGAAGAAGCACAGGCAGAGGCCAGAGAGCGTATTAGGCGAAATAAGTTAAGGCGATTAGGCCTAGATGTCAACTCAAAAGCCCCAAAATATCACATGGATATGTGCCAAAAGTCAGGCATAGCGACTTCTCAAGTCATTGACCGAAGACCCTTTGTGACCATAGAGATAGGACAAGGGAAGGATGCAAGGACGGTGAAAGCATTGATTGACTCAGGTGCAACAAGTAGTGCAGTTAGACTTTCCTACTGCCAAGACTTGTAGTTGAACATCAATCCCATAGAAGCTTATCTCATAGGATTGGGAGGTGTGGAAACCCCTTGTTTGGGCGAGGTGGAACTTCCCATCTACCTTCAAGATGTTCCAATGAAAGTCAAAGCGCTAGTATGTCAAGATGAGAACCTTACAGAACCACTTGTCTTGGATCAAGATTGGATCTATGACCATGCAATTAACTTAAACCTAAGAAGTCAAATTCTTCAAGTATGGGTACATGAACAATGCATTACATTAGAATTAGAGAATTGCATGCTCACAGATCATGGCACCACACACTCTCTTAGTTCTTCTAAGACTAATCATATGGAAGAAGATGTTGTATGTGTCAAAAGCTCTATGATGCAGACGGAGTCAATCGTGGAAGAACAGGTTCGAAGACAGGTGGATCTTTCTTCTTCTCCAAAGACTCTGGTGACCACAATAGTTCCACCACAAAGACAAACACAACTGTTCACGACAACTGCTAAAGCAAATAGAAAGACAACATTCAACAAGAAAGTAGTTCTGGGCATGACGTAGATCTGGGTACGCAAAGGAGAGCAACCTCCAGCCTTGCCCTCACAAACCCCATCCAGGCAATCCAACCAGGCTAGACAACGAAGGAAGAAGCTCGGACAAGCTCAACCACAAGATTTTTGAAAAATTTGGGTGCCTAAGAAATTAGTTGCATCTCAACAAGGGCGATTACACATGTGGGTACCCAGGGAGCTCTTACGTCCGCAACAACCTATGCTCTCCCATACGCGAAAAGTCTCAACAAAGAAGCCAAGGCGAGGCAAAGGTGAGAACCAAACAACAAGAACAAAAGTGAACCAACTAACCTCTTCAACGCAAGTCAAACGACCAGCCACAGAGGTATGGGTATGGAAGCCAAAAGCACCGGTAGGCCCCAGAGAACCAAAGGGCCAACCACGAAGGATCCAACCCTCAAGAAACCATCCAAACATGAAGCAGCCAAAGGAGATCGCTACACAGTCGAAGACTGTTCTCAAATGGATCCCTATAAGGAAGAATGATCAACTGCCATCTCGAGATACAATGGATACCTCCAACAAAGATGGAGTCAACATCTGCAAATGACATCAAGCCTCGACGAGCGACAACCATGTGATCCTCGCACAACCCAGTCTTTTGCACCATTGAGGTCATGCATTTCCAAAGTATGCATTAATATAGGGCCACATTACATGGCCGTGCATAGACACATTGGAGAGTTCCATGCACAAGAGCACATTGACATACGATAAAATTTTTTCTGATTCTAACATCCGTCTTCTTGTTTGGTGACATTGTTCCAAAAAAAAAAAAAAACTTGTTCTTAGGCTTGGCTCTTGGAACATGAATGAGTCATGCTTAGTTGAAGGTGGAATTGTTGATTACTAGGCATTTATCAATTTGGATAGAACTGTGTCTCGGCTAGCAGATGATATTATTGCTGCCTTATCTGGTAGATGGCAAGCACTTGGCATGAAGATGGCATCTACAACTATGATTTTCTCTTACCATGGTAGGAATGAAGAGCTTGAAGGTCCGCAACTTGAGTGATGCTTAACTACTTCATGTACGAGAGCATCCAGGGAGATATGTGCAAGGGGTAGTTCCGGTACCCTGCAATCTTTGTATGTATACTGGATGAGAAGACTCCTGCTTATGGTGAGCTAATGAGAATATGTGAACCTAAGCTTGGTGTAATTACCCAAGGTTTTTGTCAAAGAATATAAAGAAATTCAATTCTCAGTATTTGCCAAACGTTGCTTTGAAAAGAGGAGACAGAACCAGGCACTCACAACACAATCTCATCAGTGGACCATCAACACGGACATTCATAAACAATGTTCCATCCCAAGGATTGAGTGTACAACACGACGAGATGAACATCGATCGACCTTCTTCATGGTAAGAATCTTTACTTTGGAAACATCATAACCATGATAGCTTAGGAAACCACTTGGTCGGCATACCCTTGAGCACTTAGCTCAAGACCCCCAATTTTTTGCACCATATTTCTTCCAATGCATTTTCCAAGTAAGCATGCATAGGGCTACATTACAAGGCCATGCACAAGGCACATATTTTCCTTAACCCATGCACAAACACACTTACCTATCATCCATTATGGGTTATGAGTACTTGGCATGACTACTATGAACATCATCCTTGGAAGATTTGAGGTCATCAACGGAGACTCACAACAACACAGTCATGCTGGAATCCAAGGAAGAAGCACATACCAAGAGACTACAACTTGCAAAGACTCGCAGTGATAGATGAAGAACCAAACACATCTAGAAGTCAGACGACTTTTGTTCATACAGAAGGGACACTCCCTCTCAAGGCACTACTTGGAACAACCACTACAACAAAGGTCTGTCACGGACGACAGACTCGAGAGGGGGGGGGGGAGTGTTGGAACTCAAGTTGAAGCATAAAACATGGAAGCACATCAAAGAAGTGGACATAGAAGAAGAGGGAGCAAGTAGGGAGCTCCAAGAAGTGTATGTCAAATTTTCAGAAGAATCCCCTACAAAAATAGTGATTTTCATCACTAAAAACCATTGTTAATACCATTATCTATTTTTATAACTCCATTTTGTTCAAGGAGTCCTCGAGCTTGAGGAGTATTAGAAGTACCATCGTACCAATTTTCATAATTTTTAGACTTCGTTTGAGCCCTCAAATAAGCCCTGGAATCTAATTTTTAACTAGGCCGGACACTAGGTCTGGACAGGGCTAAAACTAGTAAAAAGACTATAAAAAGAGCTAGAGAGCTCATTTTTGAGGTTAGCTTGTTAGAGAATAGAGCTTTTGTAAGAGAACTCTTTTGCAATCGAAGCTTTCCATTGTTCCTCTCTTTGATCTTACTTTGTGCGCGCGTGTGTGTATGTGTGTGCATGTTTGTGTGCTTTCACTCACGCACTTGTGCCTTCACTTGCTCGTGGTCTTCATACCGGTCCTCACGTCTCCGCAGATTGACAAGTAAAGGAGGTGGTGCTTACGCTTGAGCTACACTATGGGACTAGTATCTATAGTTAAAATTCTTGGTTTATTATTGGAGTAATTTATACGTTTTAAAGCAGGTGCATTACAAAGTAAACTTTTTAATTTCTTCATTGCTTTAATATGAGTTTTAGTCCATTTAAACTTGCTATTTTTCCTAAGTAAATCATACAACCGATTAGCTACATGGGCATAATGCGGAATCCAAATAGCATAAAATACACATGCTCCTAAGAAACATCTAAGCTCACTAATGTTCCTACAAGTTTCAGATAATTTATTTATAGCATCTACTTTTGGAGGATAAGGCCTACGACCATAGTAACCACATAAATGTCCTACAATTAAAACTTCATTAACACCAAATAGTGATTTTTCTATGGAAAATGTTAATCCTACTTCTTCAAATCTTTTAAGTATTTTCTCATAATCTAAAATATGATTAGATACAAACTTCCTACATCCTAATGAATCTAGTGTTTCATCTTTTTCTTTTTCTTCATAGGCTTTAATTGGAATATCATCTATAAACAGTATGGTCACATGAGGAATAAAATCATGAAGAACCATATTCATTGCCTTCATCATATGAGCTACCGAGTTGGTAGCTCCTTGAGGAAGAGTACACATTTAGACTAAACCTGAAGGAGTCTTCATCGTAGTAATATCTCTACTCTCAGTAGCTAGCTGGAACTGATCATAACCTGAATATAAATCACCCATAGAATAGCTAGAATGCCTAACAAAAGCTTCGGTAAATTCTCCTAGAATAGGGCCGGTTCCTACATTCCTAATTGTAACTTTATTTACGGGTTGTAAGTCTTGGATAAATCTAAGCTTAACATTCTTTTTAGGAATAGTAAACCATCTATTAGAATAAGGTGTGGAGGAAGGTTCTTAAATTTTCATATGCATCTTCTCCTTAAGCAGTTTCATTAGCTCATGTAAATGAGCCTATTGAACTGGTATAGGGCGAAGATTCCAAGGTATATGGGCTACGGTAAATATAATCATAGGAGATACTATTCTAGGGTCAACACATCCTATTTCATGAGATAAAGAGAAAAAGCTTTTTCGTGTTTTCTTATCATTTCACGAAATAATTCACGTACAGTAGGCAGTAAAAAAAAATCTTCATTTCCTATTTTTATTAATTTAATCAATCAATAAAATTATGTCCTATTTTTGAAATATCACGTAAAATGGGATCATTAGCTACTTGTTTTATTTTTTGGTCACTCCCTTTAGGTAAAGCCTGGGCTATAGGTTTAACTTTTTTATCAACTCTTTTATACTTTGTATTAATTTTAGCTTCATTATGAAAATCAAAAACAAATTTTAAAATTAATTCATATTCATTTAATGAGTTCAAAAGTATAACTTGCATTAATTTTTCATCGTGTAAAGTTTCATTAATCTCATCAAGTAAAGAAGAAGAAAAAGATGTTTCAATTATATTTTCAATATTTTCATTTGTAGACATATAACCTTTACTTTTCCAATATTTTCATGTTTTTTCATTTTTTTCCTAGGAATATCTTTACTATTTAAAATTTGTAATTTTTAGGATGTAAAATATACTGAAAAATGTTCTAATTTATGTACACATTTTTGCGAGATTTAAAACTAGTTACCACTGTTGTCCTGCTCAACAATGGTGTCTAGTAAAAATTCTGATCAAAATAAGGCCTAGAATCACTAAGAGGTAAATGAATCTCGTGCAACTTCTCTTGTGATCGAATTGGTGTTTTCTTGATTTGTTCTCTATTTATAGTGTGGTTTGGATTAACAGTCATTACTTGTAATGATTTCAAATCATCTTTTGGCCTAAATCTAGCATATGCAGAGCTGTCTTCCATTACTTTTGTTTCCATTCATGTTTCACAAAGAAACGGTTGTCCTAAAATGATTTTGTAAGAACAATTATCTTGTATAAAAAAAATGAAATGTTTGCACAAGCTCCTAAAAGTGCACCACATCCGTTATCTGTTGTTCTCATTATCCACCCATGTTGTTTATCTATCGGCCATCTAAATTTATCATACACTTCTTTTGAGATTACATTAATTTTAGAACGTGAATCTAATAAAGCTAAAGATATACATGAATTTTTTCTATCTCCTCATTAGGGGAAAAAATGGACCTTGCATGGGCGTTGTAAGGATCCCTAATTTCTATGGATTAAGGAGCTTAAAATATGAGTAAAATAATGTACATCAAACCACTAGTGGTATTGGGAGTAAAATATTATTTGCTGAATCATCATCTTCAAAGTCACAAAGCGTGTGCATGTGTGACCTTTGGATGGCTGAAATCAACGGTGTACTTTCAAATGCTTCAAAATTAAGAGAGAGAGTATGTCAGATTTTGTGGGGACTGGGGACAAGATCTTTTCTAGTCTTTGGAAAGTTTCTGGCCATTAGATCTAAATGAATCCAACGCGTGAGTGCGAATGGGGCTGAGAAGAAAATCGGAGCAGATGTGGATTGCTGGATTGAGTGATAAATCTGACGGAGATCGTGAGAGGGCCCCAATGTCAAGTGAGAGATGAATCTCAACCATGGGATCACGCCCAATCCAAAGGCCACAAACTAAGGCGCAGTCTCTCCATCTAATTCAAATTTGAACGTCAGATTTGAGGGAAGATCCAAGGGCCGATAAATGCTTGTGCAGTTTGTCATCATTACCTTGTTCTTAGCCGCTTGTTCTCACTCCCATCCAAGGGTCCAAGATGAAAGTTACCTTGACTTTGTCCATTTAACCATAGCCATTGGATCTTTCAAGCAATCCAAAGGCTCTGAATAATTTTCAAGTTTTTCTAAACCATTCTCAAAAGAAACCCACAAATGTTAAGTGGTTTTCTCATGTTTGACCACCAAAAAACAAGGGAAGCCCATGCCTACCCTATGTGATTTAGGCACTAGACTGTGGCCACCACCCTCTTCTCATTGGTCCATCCTTAATCACTCCTTAAGCTAGAAGGCTCATTTAGGGTTCATTTTTTCCCCTAATGTAAATTTTCTTTTATTTCAGGTGTTTCCCTAGCCCAAAAACTCTTTTTATAATTACTTTCAGATTTTTTATTTATATTATCACGAAGAATTGGACCTAGAAAATTTTTATTAAAATAACCTTCACTTTCTTCCTCATCATGAGAGTCAGAAGAAAAAGAATCTTTAGAAATATGAGACACATCTACATTTTCTTGCATTTCAAGATCAGTATTAAGTGGAAATCTTTTTCTTTTAATCATTTTAATAAAGTTATCTTTAAATTCAAGTTTACCTATCGAAAATAATTGTTCAAGTGGCATAGTCACTTGACTTTTCAAAAGTAGGTCATAAATTATTTCTTTTGCACCATTTTTCTGTTCTAATTCTAAAGTTAAAATGGCTTTAGGAGTTATTTTACGTTTCTTTGTTTTTTCCTCATTTTATTCTTTTTATTCACTAGGCTTTGAATATAAAGGTTTGTTTGATGTTTCAGGTTGTTTCCCTTCCCATATTTCTCTTCTTTTCTGTTCATTTGACTCTAAATTTGTATTTTCCTTAAATTGAACATTTTTAGGTTCTTCTCTCAATTGTTTTATAGTTACCCTTCGATTGGTTTCATCTATATCCTGAGTTTCATCCCTTTTCCTCTTCTCTTCCCCGTTTGCTATATGTGAAAAGATAGAGAAATGATCTACAGTTAAGTTCCATGTTGTTTTATGCATTACACCGTCTCTAGCTTTTATTAGTGCTTCAGTTGAATAATTTTTAGTTTCATTAGAGGTTTCATCATCTAGATCACTCTCATCACATTCTAAACTAACCCTAGAAGAGCTTCTTTGTGCTTCAGATATATTTTCATATAGTTTTTGCATACCCCCTTTTCCCCAATTTATAGCTAGTGGAAGGTAGGTGTGGTAATCACATAATTTTTTATCTATATCTATTACTAGTTTTCTTTCCTTTGCTTCTTTTAAAGATTCATAGGTGTAGGACATGTGTTGTGTAGAGTCGCACAAAACACATCGTCGAGTGGGTGCGCCTCTCCGTTCATTATTTTGAGCTACTGGTTGATTCATAAAGGGTGCTATAGGTATAGGATTTATTTCTGGGGCTTGAGTAAATTGGGGTCCTTAAATTTTCCTATCTTGAGTAGTTAACGAATGGACTGTATTTTGAAGTGTAGCTACTTCCTAAGACATATTTGTATGCATCTTCATCATATTATCTAATTTACTAAATAATATTTCAAATTGTAGTTCAGTAGGAATTTTAGATGTAGAGGCTTGTTCAATTGTACTAAAATTAATATTAATTTTAGGATTTTGAGTAGTTGGACCTACTGGCGGAAAACTTAGATTCATATCATAAAGTAGTGTTTTTCTTTGTTTCATTTGTGCTACTTCCTCACAAAAAAAAGAAAAAAAAGAGCATTAAAGAAGGAGAAGAAAAAAGAAAAAGAAAGGAAAGGAGAAAATAAGGGGAAAAGAAAAAGAGAAAAAAACTCCTCTGAAACTGCATCATCAAAATTTTAAAAGCAAAAAAATTTTCTTTGAATTGAATGAATTGCAAAAAGCAAGAGAGATGGTCTTCTCTCTCCTCTTGCCAAAAGGACAACATGGAAATGAGTGCACAAACAACCATAGCCTAGAGCATAGAGTAAATAGAGTACCTGAAAATTAACATGAGCTTCTGAATACGACTCCCCTCCTTATATACATGAGAGTAGCCCACCATAGCCTACAATTTTCCTAAGTTAACTGAATCATGCAGTCTACAATAACTCCACTTCAACTCAACTTCTCTCGACCAAAAAATAGGCATGGGTTTTTTCTCCATTTGTCTTCCCAAAAATACACAATAACCACTTAAAATAAATATCCATTTGATCTTAGACTTTTATCATTCATTTAGATTTAAATAAATGCAACCCTTCAATTATTTTTAATTATTTTTTCACTTTAGAATTAATTAAATTAAACCTATCAATCAATAAATTTAAATATATTTCCATAACCTTAGTGTTATTTAAATAATGTCAATTACTAATTAACATATTTAATTAAACACCTTTTTAAATACTTCCCATCTTTGTATTGATCATCAAAACTTCTTATCCCGCAAAATGTAAAATTAAACATAAGTTAAAATTTTCATAGATTAATCAAACTTCATTTAATCAATTAATCTTTTAATTTTTAATAATTTTTTGAGAGAAATAAATTCTTTTCGACACCGTCAATTGTCAAGTGTCATGGACATCAAGTGTCGTGACATCTCAGCAAGTATCGTGTGTCATGGAATTCCAAGTATCGTGTATCGTATGCTTCCAAGTATCGCCGATACTTACTAAGTGTTTTGTGTCGCCTGTTTTGAAGCAATCCCAGAGAGGTCCTGTTTCCCTGTTTTAACCCCTAGAGCCTTGAACTGGCATAACTTTCTCATATGAAATCCATTTGCTGTGATTTTGGGTTTGTTGGAAAGCTCGTGGGGAGTACCTGGATTATTAGATATAGTATTTTTAAGTTCACCGTTAGGTGGACTAGGAAACCAAGGAGTTCCAAAGGATTTTGAGCAATACAAGGAGAAATTTCGGACTTGTAGACAAGGCTTTTGAGCTTGAGATCTGGTAGACACTTAGGCAAGGATAGGCAAAGCATTAGATCATCTAAGGCTAGTGTCAACCATACCGCCAAGTCTTGGGCTAAACAACTAAGTGCTAACGGTGAACTAGGAAACCAAGGAGTTCCAAAGGATTTTGAGCAATACAAGGAGAAATTTCGGACTTGTAGACAAGGCTTTTGAGCTTGAGATCTGGTAGACACTTAGGCAAGGATAGGCAAAGCATTAGATCATCTAAGGCTAGTGTCAACCATACCGCCAAGTCTTGGGCTAAACAACTAAGTGGTTATCCCTACGCTCTAAGTTCCGATGCAAGTGACTCAAAAATGTCCTTCAACATGGAAAGACTCACATGTAGCTCAAGTACTTCCTATTTACACAAACTAGAAGGTCCCTATAAGACACAATTGGAATATATCAAGACCAACCAATTAGGTGCTCGCATCTTCGAGGATAGCCTGAGGCGATCAGTGGTCCAACTCAAAAATCCAGATCAGCCCTTTGGACTTGAACATCTAGTGGTCAAGTTCAAACACGGTTCATACATTGATAAGGAAGGAACCATGTATGTCGTAACCAACCTCCCAGAAAGGACAGATAAGATTGGACACATCATTCCATAGAACGATCTAGGAGACCTAGAGCAAGGAGACCTAGGACGAGAACTCAAGACCCCTAGAGGTAAGTCAGTCTTAACTAGGGTGATCACTCCAGAGTGGATTCCCCAAGAAAACAAAAGCATAGAGGTATTCGTGAATAGAGAAATGGAGAAAGCCTTTCAAAGATTCAAGTCAGGTCAACCTAGCCCAATAATCACCATCTATGAGTTCAAAGATCCGAAAATGCCAGGCAAAGTTGTCTATCTAGATAACACATCTGAGAAAGTGTTCTTGGTATCAGATCATGATAGATATGCATACACTTGGCAAGGTGAATTAATTTTTCCTCCACCAAGATCTAATGTTTCCCATGGTATCCAAGGAGCAGGATCATCCAAGGCTCATGAGACCTAGAGGGAAAGAACCAGAGAGAGACTTGAGGTAAGCTTTGAACATACCATGGCTAGGGACCGATTAGGACATGAAGGTGAAAGACCTGAAAGGGAGAGACATAGAGTACATAGGCATCAAAGGGATGAACATGATTTTCCATTGCCTGGATCTCAACAACACTCAAGAACCCTTAGGCCTTCTCAAATTGTCAAGGCTATGAAGAAGTATTTTGATGGGTCAGGAGATCCTTATGATCATGTGGTCGAGTTCAAACAAGCTTTAAGAGCTGAATAGGTTGAGGACTTGTGCACTCAGTTTGAGGCATTTGGTTTGACTCTCAAGGGTACTGCTTTAGCATGTTCCAACCCTTGAACAGTCGCCATTATCGAGACATAGGCCAACTGCTAGAAGAATTCATTGTCAAATTTTGCAAGAGTGGTATCAGGCATAACACATCATCCATGATCCACAACTTCAAGCAGACACCCAAGAAACAGTGTAACTTGCAGAAGACGGTTTAGGCACTACTTAGAAAGATGCCCTGTGCTAGAATTACGGACAACAGCTAAACAAGTGGCCTTGTTTTTATATGGCTTACTGAGCACAAAGTTAAGGTCATATGTGTACTTGAAAGAGCCTATATCCATAGAAGAGTGTGTGTGCATGTGCATTGACATAGAAGACAACTTGGGTGAGGACTTAGGACTGTCCAAACTCTATAAGGACTCTAACAGTTCTACTAGTCATACCTCTAAAACCTCCACTAAGATAGATGAGATAGCTGAGCAGGTTGCCAAGAAGCTAGGAGTCCAAAATAGACAAGCACCAAGGGCCACCTCATTGAAGCGATGTTATACTTGTGGAGGAGACCATATGGCTAATGATTGCCCGATGATGGCTCAGCCACAAGGGAACCCTAATGCTCTATATTGCACTATTGAGAGAAAATACAGAAATCATACGGCTCAAGATTTTCCATACAATAGGCAAGCCATGAGACAAAATTATCAGCAACCTTACCAATAGGGTAGGTATGAGAATCAATACCAACTGCCATATTATAGGCCACAACAGCAATATCAGGCACCGTGTAGGCCACAACCTGTCTTGGGAAACCAACCATCAGCTCTTGCCAATGTGATCCCAGTTAAGTATACGATGGCGGAGGAGAACCTTAATAGAGCATTGGTGCGAGTGACCCCAAGTTTGATCTCAGAAAATGACCCTCTTGCTCATAGTTCAGACTACTCCCATGAAGGTAGTCCACATGGTTATTACACAAAGTCACCAGAGCATAGTGAGGCTTATTCCTATCAATACGAGACACCACTTATGGACCAAAGTTGGGAGCCAGAATACTCCAATGTCATGTATACGAATCCCAACCCCAGGCCCCAAGCAAGATAAGTAAGACCAGAAGCCCCTAGAGGACCATGTTTTAGATGTGAGGGTGACCATTTCATTTGCGATTGTCCTCATTTAGCAACTCCGAGACAAGGACAAAACATCAAAATACAAGGCTTTTGTCCTGAGTGCGGCAAAGAAAATCTCTGGAGAGAATGTCCAAGGAATCCCTCTAGTGCATCCAAGGTTACACCCATCAATGTGGTAGGCTTAGTGGCGGATTCAAGTTCAAGTAGCAGTAACGTGGCTCCGAAACAGGCAGTTACTAGGGAACAAGCATTAAAACAAGATAAACCAGCTGAGCAATCAGAGCCAAGTGAATCCGGAGAGCCTAGTAAGAGGAAACCAAGAACTTGGAAGGATACTAGAGAGAAATCTAATCGCAAGTGGAATAAAAAGTTATCTAAACTAGAAGAAAGCTTAAAAGGTGCAAAAACAAAAATAGAAGACATTGCATCTCAAAGCCCCTTGCATGTCGAGACTCCATCCACACCACCTCATTCCACCCCATCATCCATTGTAAATAGACCACAATGAGGGTTTGTTCTTGCAAATCCAACCCCAGAAGGCTTGGACATGATATTCAAGGCCTATCAGGCTCGATTTCAAGAAGGGCCAACCGCTGCAAACTTAGACAAGAGTTACCCTAGAGTAGACTTAGAGATTGAACGAAAAAACATGTGCATGAAAATGGTAGAAGTAGCTCGAGCTATGCTGAAGACTAGTCAAAAGTTCAATCAGACAAAGTCTATCAAGCCAGGTTTGCATTTCCAAGACTTTCTAGAAAGATTAGAGGAGTTGGTAAACAAGCCCCAGGTTTCTTTACCTCCACATGCTCAACTGGTTGTTGAAAGAGAGATTTCACCACAAATGAAAACTTATGTTCCTGATTCTTCCATGGATGAGGGAGCACCTCTTTCAATACAACAATACTCTCAAGAGTTCTTACGGGAACTACAAGAGGAGAAATGGGCCAAGGAGAAGGGTAATACCCCTCCTATTCCTGAGATTAATGACCATCATGATCAATTTCCCCAGGACATTCCTTCCATTTATGGAGACCAAGTGGAGCAACAAGAAGATGAAAGATTAGATTTTGAATCTAATTCCTTGCAAGAATTGCCACAATTCACAGGCCCATGGGAATCTGAATCTCTTCAGATCAGATCTCTGACAATATTGGTCAGAAATCAAGACTCAGTGGTTCCAAGAAACACTGACGTCGTGAAGAACACTAAGGTTTAGTATCATCTCACTATCAAAGAGCTGCTCAAAGAAAAACCTGAGCTATGGAATCATGTGAAGGATCAGGTTCCAGAACTTGATTCCAATATGCCAAAAGCAAGCTCTAAGCAAAAAGTTCTAGAGATACCTCTTGATAAAATAGGGGACATGAGTGAAGGTGAAGAAGGTAATACTTATCTTCCCATCACCTACCAAGGTTACACAACCAAAGCGATCGTAGATTCAGGTGCGGGTGTTGATATTGCGACCACCTCCTTGTAGAAGTTATGGCGCATACCCACATTAAGACCAACTAGAATGAAGCTTCAAATGGCCGACGGTCATTTTTAAAGACATCTAGGATTGCTCGAAGGGATAACTCTAACCACCTGTGGTGTTGAGTTTGAACACACATTTGCTATATGTGACTTTGAGAAAAATAATGTTTATAAGATGATCCTAGGAAGACCCTTCCTATGATAATTGCAAATAGTACAGGATTGGGGAACCAACTCCTTGTACATACAACACTTAGGGGTCAGCACCAAGGTCAAATTGAAGGATTTCACCTTGAGAGATGTACCACCCCTACAGTGGAATCGTATCCACAAAGCGAAAGAAGATTCTATCACTATGCATTCTGGAAGTTCACTTGATCCATGAAGATACTCACTTGTGGATGTGCAAGGTCGCAGAGGTAGAGGAAAAGCACCTAAAGGCAAGAGAAGAAGGAACTCCCCAAGAGATAGATCAATTAAAAGACCCAGCCTATACACCGATGATATTTCCAGATGAGGAATTTGAGCCTCATGGTTGGGCAGAAATCTTAGCTACCGTGGACATTGCAGTCAATGAAGAACAATGGACACCTCATTGTGATGAGGAGGGTTATGATATTTCAGTGTTCATGTGTCAACCCTTCTTGAAAGAATCTGACCCTAGTGATGTCATAGCTGAAGAAGAAAAAGATGATGATCTAAAGTCCATTGTAATGGATACTTTCTTTGATTGAGAAAAGCACTATCTAGAAGATGTAGGAGTACTTCACCAACAAGAAGAAGAACATCTCACAAGCATTAAAACAATCAATTTAAAGGATGGAAGTGAAGGTAGTAAAAAGAAAAAGAAAAGGAAAGTAGTGCAACAAGAAGAGGAAAAATCATTGTTTGAAGTACTAGAAAACTTCAAAAAATATGAAGTTGAAGACCGAAAAATTTTGGTACGGATGCCTAAGAGAGAGGCCATCATATGATAATAAAGAGAAGACCAAAAAGATTGTAGTGACCATTGAGGAGAACGAAGAGAGATGCACATACATAGGAGATGACCTAAGTGCAAAAGAAGAAGTAGAGCTTGTATCTCTATTAAGGGAATATAGGGACGTGTTTGCATGGCACTATAGAGACTTGAAGGGAGTAGATCCAAAAATTTGCTCTCATACTATCCCCATGATGGTTGATGCCAAGCCCACCAAACAAAAGCCCTACACATATAATGACACTTATGCAGCTAAAATCAAAGAATAAATTGATAGGCTGATTGAAGCTCGATTTATCTATGAGAATGATCATACTGAATGGGTGTCCTCCATTGTGGTGGTGGCCAAGAAGAATGGAAAGTTGCGAGTGTGCATTAACCTTAAAAAAACTAATGCTCTTATGATTCGAGATAGTTATCCACTTCCAATCACTGAACATCTATTGGAGCGTGTTGCAGGCAAGGAGGTTTATAGCTTCCTTGATGGATTTTCAGGTACAATCAGATAGCCATTGCCCTTGACGATCAACACAAAATGGGATTTGCCATAGAGTGGGGAATCTTTGCATTTCGTGTGATGCGATTGGGCTCAGCAATGCACCTGCAACATTTCAAAGGCTCATGTATCATGTCTTCAAAGAGTTCTTGCAAAAGAGCTTGGAAGTATATGTGAATGACTTATGTGCTCATTCCCAAGAAAGAAGATACCACATTCCTGAGCTCAGACAGATCTTCCACAAGTGTAGAGAATATCGAGTGTGTCTGAACCTAGAGAAGTGTGTGTTCATGGTACGAAAAGGTAAAATCTTAGGTGGCATTGTTTCTAAAAATGGAATATCAACAGATGAGGACAAGGTAAGAGCCATAGTAGAATTGTCGAGGCCAAGGAACGTTAAAGAGGTACAAGCCTTTATGGGCCATTGTGGATATTACCGCAGGTTTATCCACATGTATGCCATCATAGCTAAACCTCTTTATGGGTTTTGACAAATTTTGAGTGGAACGATGAATGCGAGAATTCCTTTAGTGAGATGAAGAGACATTTGTGCTCAACACCAATAATGACCACTCCTGATTGGAGTAAACCATTCCATGTCCATGTGGATGCATCCAATCACGCAATAAAATGTGTGCTAGCACAACCTACAGGTGAAGGAAATTTAGATTTGCCTATAGCATATGCTAACACACAATTAAACACTACTAAACGAAACTATACCACAACTGAGCGAGAGGGTTTAGGCATGGTATATGATGTGAAGAAGTTTTAACACTACTTATTGGCCAACAAGTTTAAGTTTTTCACTGATCATTTAACTTTATTATATTTGATCAATAAACCTTGCAATACAAGACACTCAGTAAGATGGTTTCTCTTCTAATGGAATATGACTTTGAAGTGGTTGTTAGGAAAGATAGAACCCACCTCAGAGCAGACCATCTTTCTCGCATCACTTCGGGCAAGTCACCATAGGGAGTGTCTAATGAATTGCCCGATGCTTATTTGTTCAATTTAGAAGTTGTTCCTGAATGGGCAAATAAGTTAGTACCTATCCTAACCTTCGGACCCGCAAATAAGAAAGTAAAAATGAACAAGGATGAAATTGTAAAATCACAAAAATATCAAATATTGGTAGGAAGCATGTACAAACAAGATATAGAGGGAGTATTAGCTTTTTGTGTCAAGGACAACAAACAAGCCATTCAATCATGGACAACGAACAAGCCATTCAGTCAAGAAGGGTGAAGCGACGGGGAATCGGGCTAAAGAAACCCGTATAGGTTTTACGCTTAGCTAATACCCATAGCGAGGTGAAGCTAATACCTTTAGGCACTATGTGTGCTAAAGTTGACCGTAAACGGTTAGGTTAGGCGTTTACCTATATGGCAAGCTAAAGAAAACTAAGCCTTTTAGGCTTAAGCGGTTTAGCTTAAGCCTATCGGTAGTAGTTGGTTGCAACAAGCCCATGAAGGAATGCTAGGAAATCGCTATTCTAAAGAACAACCATTGCAGAATCTAAAATGTTTAGGAGTGTATTGACCTAGCATGGACAATGAAATACAAGAACAGATCAAAAGTTGTCCAGTGTGCCAGGAGAGACCCCCCAGTGGAGCATGCGACTCTTTATCATGTATCGTTAATTCGAGAATGGAGCATTCCATTGGTATTATTCATGAGAGGAGGAACATTACCCAATGAGCCTGGTCTAGCAAGAAAATATAGCATGGAACAAGAGGCTCAAGACTATGCCTTGGTAGGAGACAACCTATACCGAAGAGGAAAAGATGGTTACTTATGACTATGCATTCACGAATCAGATTATTTGAAAGTCTTAGAAACTGCAATAGCGGTGTTGCAGGTGAACATTTTGGTCCTCACCGAGTAATTAAGACTATTCTATTCTCAGGACTTTGGTGACCAACTCTTCATATGGACGCACATACCTATGTGAAGAAATGTGACACATGCCAACGTGCACAACATCCCATAAGGAAAGATGAGATGTCTTTGAGGCCAATGATGGGAGGACATGCATTTTCGAAGTGAGGTATAGACTTTGTAGGTCCCATTAATCCCCTAGCTAGGAACTCCCATGCAGAATACATTATTGTAGCCATTGATTACCTTACCAAGTGGGTGGAAGAGAAAGCCACAACAAAGAATGATCCTCAAACAACGGGTAAGTTCTTATTCGAGAACGTGTTCACTAGATACGGGTTATCAATAGAGTTAGTAAGTGATAGAGGTACACACTTCTTGAATGAAGTCATTGAAAACCTTCTCCAAGAATTCTTGGTAATACATAAGAAGTCTGCCCCCTATCATCCACAAGCTAATGGACAAGCCAAGAGCACAAATAGGATCCTATGTAACATATTGACAAAACTCGTAAATAATAAGCATTTTGATTGGGACAAACATCTTCATCATGTTGTTTGGGCTTACCAAGTTGCTTACAAAACAATACTCAATGCTACCCCATTTCAGATGGTCTTTGGAAAGAATGTTGTGCTATGCTTGGGCTTCCTAGTCCCAGCATTAAAAGTAGCACAAGAGCATGAGTGGAATGGACATGAATTGTCCTCTAGGATCATTGATCTAGAATGCTTAGGCGAGATGAGGCTACGAGTGGCAGCAGGCATCTATGCTACCAAGAAAAGACAAAAGGCATACTTTGATGCACACATCAAGGATAAATGATTGAAAGAAGGAGATCTAGTGCTAGTTTATACGCTAAAGCAACATTCTCGTAAATTGGAAAAAAGAGGATATGGATCCATGATCATTAATCGAATTTCCTCTAGTGGTCTGGTTCAATTGGCCACCTTGGAAGGTGACATCTTGTCAAACTATATCAGTGGATGTAGAGTCAAGCTATATCAAGAACCTCTTACAGAGGATATACTAACGAGACTCAACACAGCTAAGAAGCGGAAAGAAGAAGAGTTGAGAGTTAGAGAAGAAGCACAAGTAGAGGCTAGAGAGCGCATTAGACGAAACAAGTTAAGGTGACTAGGCCTAGATGTCAACCCAAAAGCCCCAAAATATCACATGGTCATGTGCCTAGATTTCAACCCAAAACCCCTTGTTTGGGAGAGGTGGAACTTCTCATGTACCTTAAAGATGTTCCAATGAAAGTCAAAATGCTAGTGTGTCACAATGAGGCCCTTACAGAGCCACTCATCTTGGGTCAAGATTGGATTTATGACCATGCAGTCAACTTGAACCTAAGAAGTCAACTTCTTCAAGTTTGGGTACAGGAACAATGCATTACTTTAGAATTAGAGAATTTCATGCTCACAAATCTAGATGTCATTCATTCTCGCAGTTCTTCTAGGACTAATCCTAGCAAAAATGATGTGGTATGTGTCAAAAGCTCTATGTTCCGGAAAAACTCAATTGTGGAAGAACAAGCTCAAAGACAAGCGAACTCCTCTTGTGCAAAGACTAATACGGTCACCACAACACAAACAAAAAGGCAAGCAGAACAGTACCTGACAACTGCTATATCAAATAGACAAAGATTTCAAGAAGAACATAGTTCTGGGCATGATGCAAATTTGGGTAGAAAAAGGAGAGCAACCACCAGCCTTGCCAACACAATTCCCACCCAGGCAAGCTAACCATGTGAAGACAAGAGCCAAAAAACTAGGACAAGCTCATGCACAAGGTCTCCGACAGATTTGGGTACCAAAAAAATTAGCTGCAGCTCAAGGAGGGCGATTACACATGTGGGTTCCCAAAGACCTCTTACATGCACAAAGGCCTAGGCTATTCACCATGCAAAAGGTCTCAAAAAAGAAGCCATGGAGAGAAAAGGGTAAGAACCAAGCACAAAGAACAAAAGAAGATAAACTCAACCCTTCAACAAAAGTAAGAATATAATCATCAAGGATATGGATTTGGAAGCCCAAAGTACCACTAACTTCCATAGAACCATAGAACCACCCACGTTGGACACCAAGTTTCGACAATCATCCATAGAGGAAGAGGCCAGAGGTGATCTCTATAAGGCCAACTACTATTCTAAAATGGATCCCTAAAGGGAGGAATGGTTAGTTGTCATCTCATGATCAATTGATCACATCATTTCAAATTCCACTGGCCACCTTGAAACAAAGATGGCATCAATTCTGCAAATAACATCAGAAGCCTCGACCAACAACAACCATGTGCCTTTGGCATAACCTTTTCTTTTACACCATTCACATCATGCATTTCCAAAGTGTGCATTAATATAGTGCCACATTACACGGTCGTGCATAGACACAATTGAGAAATCCCAGGCACATACGACACACTTGACATATGTAAAATATTTTATGCTACTAACCATTGTCTTCTTTTTTCTGACATTGTTCCACAAAAAAAAAAGGACGAGAAGAAGAAAGAGGACTAGGCGATCCAAGAATCTCACCAGTGGATCATCAACAAGGACATCCATCCGCAACGAAGGACAAGCCCATGGTCAATCACCATGATGGGAGTACAACACAAAGAGACGACTATTGACAAGACCTTTCACCATGGTAAGAATTGTATGCTCCAAGAATATGACCATGATAGATTAGGAAACCTCTTCATCATCATACCATTGAGCACTTTACTCAACACCCCATTTGTTGCACCATAATTCTTCCAATGCATTTCCCAAGTATGCATACATAGGGCCACATTGCAACGCTGTGCACAAGGCACATATTTTCTTCAACCCATGGACTAACACACCTACCCATCCTTCGTTATGGGTTACAAGTACTTGGCATACATTGTGAAAGCCATGTTTGGAAGATCTGGAAGACATTCATGCTACAACATCAGAACCTCTAGAGCAACTCACAACCGATAACTACTCAAAATCAACAGTGACAACATCTTTTGAGCAATTTGTAATTTTTGGTAAGATAACAAATACATCATCTCGCTTAAATCCATGGAAGAAGTACATACAATGGAATCAAAACTTGCATAAGCTAGCAGGGGAAAACTAAAGAATCATGCAACTGACCAAGCTACATTTGGAAGAGGGACATCTTTTGTTAATGGACACTACCCCTCAAGTACTACATCGAACTCCTACACCAACAAGGGTCTTTCACGGACGACAGACTCTAGAGGGGGGGGGAGTGTTGACACTCAAGGTTAAGGAAAAAACATGGAAGCACATCAAAGAAGTGGACACACAAGAACAAGGAGCAAGTAGGGATCTCCAAGAAACACATGTTAATTTTTCTAAAGAAATCCCTATAAATATAGTGATTTTTATCACTAAAAACCATTGTAAATACCATTTTCCATTTTTGCAACTCCATTGTTTTTGAAGCCGAGGAGTCCTCAACCTTGAGGAGTATTAGAAGTATCACCCTGCCAATTTTCATAATTTTTAGACTCTGTTTGAGGCCTCAAATAAGCCCTGGAATCTAATTTTTAAGTAGGCAAGACACTAGGTCTGGACAGGGCAAAAACCACTCAAAAAACTATAAAAAGGGCTAGAGAGCTCATTTTTGGGGTTAGATTGTTGTAGATTTGAGCTTGGTAAGAGATTTCTTTTGTAATCAAAGCTTTCCATTGTTCCACTCTTTGCTCTTATCTTGTGCACATGTGTGTATGTGTGTGCATGCTTTTGTGCTTTCACTCATGCAGTTGTGCCATCACCTGCTCATAGTCTTCATGCTTGTCGTCACATCTCCGCGGATTGAAATTTATGAGGTGAAGCTCCTCACGTTGGTACTTGCCATTGTGCTAGAGTGACAATGTAGCACATCAAGCTTTCGTAGCTCATGAAAAGGGTAATGGTAAATGGTGTTATATTCCACACATGTACATGCTATTTCATATTGGAAACTCCAATTTTAAAAATTTCTGTTGGAGAAGCTACTCCAGCATAGACCCTATGATATACCCAAAATTCAAGGATTTTTGTTTCTAACATTAGCTAAACACCTCCAGATGGTGTGTACAAAATTGCAAGATGAAATGTTTCTCCATTTAGGAGATATAAAGAAAAGAGTAAAAGCTAGACTCAGCAAAGTTTTAAAATATTATAGGTATAGAGGCTTAGTACTTTGGTCATTGTCAAAGATCCAAATGTCCAAAAACCATGAAATTTACATCAATGAAAGTAGATAAAGGTAGCTATATGTTGTTAAAATTCTAAATAAATTGGATATCAAGTGGTAGGTCAAATGACCTATTCTTGTGAGACCAATCTCTGGCGAGGACATTCCATAGAGTGGTACATGTGTCTGATGAGCACATGCTATTTTCATATTGGAAACTCCAATTTTACAAATTTTTATTTGAGAGGCTACTCCAGTATAGACCCTATGATATACCCAAAATTTGAGGATTTTGGAATTTATCTTCATAATTAGAAGATATTATAAAAGTGCAGCAACATTGTTTCTAGGCTCCTCTAAGTACAGGTGTAATAGAGATAGAATTATATTTTTGAATGACTATATGATTGCACTATGAATTGAACTTTTGTGAGACAAAACAAGATACGTTGATCTAGATTTGAGCACAAAGAAAATAGAAATTAGAATTTGTTTGATAAGTCTAAGGTCTTCAAGAAGATGACCCTATACATTTTCAGAGTTGGTCATCAAGTGTTCGACCCTTCTAGTAAAATGGTCATACCACTCTGAGCAAATATCCAAATCCATTGATTTCTTTTCCTAATGAAAGCTTGAGCAAAGACATAAAAGGCTGGAAATTTTCATAGATTCTGCATGAGTAAAAGGTAGTTAAAAGTAATTTTTAATCTACTACTGTTGCAAATTGTTTATGTAGGAGAGGTTGTTTAAAGAAAAAGATTTTCCACATGTTATTATGATAGTTTTTTGATATGGTGTGATAACCATGGGCTAGCCATGCCCTAAATACTTGTTTATTGATCATTGGTTTATGGTGACCATTCTTAGTAGAACAGAGGAGACTTTGTCGAAGTTTTCAGAAATATATATAGTGCCATGAGAGCATGGAACATGAGAACTTTGGTAGTTGTTCTCATTTCATATATTGTGAATTGATACAAGTTGTATGAATTTCAATTTGTTGTGATTTAATATTTGATTTAAGTCACATGAGTTGATATTTGATGCAAGCCGCATCCTTTGCAACTCTAGTTGAGTTGATTTATTAAAACATTTTTGAGTTCTCAACTCAAGATGAGTTCATGTTACTGATAGTTATGAGTGATAGAGTCATGAAGTGTTACTTCAGGAACACTTCATGATTTCATTACATTATTTATGGTTGTGAGTACTCATCAAGTTATTCTTATTGTTTTGGAGAGAAGTTTTTGACTTTTATCTCATACACGCATCTATGTGGGGTATAAAGTTTGGTGGTATGGGATATCAAACTTTGTATTCTACCTAGGTGTAGAATAGATGGTATGGGAGAGAAGTCTCTGAGATTGTATTTTTTATATGATTTGGAGTTGATTTATGTGATCTTCTGGTATCATCTTATTATTAGACAACAGAGGGGCAATTGAGACATTCACTCTGTATGTAATTGCAAACAAGGCAAGTCCACACACAAGTAGCCTAGAAGCGGAAAGGCAAGGTTTGCACAAAAGAACTATGAATAGGCAATTGCATTAAGGAGAAATTCATAGAGTACATACTACTTTATTTGATATGCCTGAGGTAAGGCCATGTTTCATACATAGTGTGTATGAGGTGAGCTAGATGCTTATCCTAGTGGTCTATGAGTGTGCACATATCTACTTACCATTTTTTAGAGTATTTAGTGGACTTACATTTTGGTTCTCATTATATATAGGAGTGCCATATTATTACAATGTATTACTTGAAACACCTCATTCCTAGTTAGGAATGATTTGATCATAGTGATCATCAGATGGTGGTTATGGATAAAGCAAGTTTCATCCACTTCCAACATTTTGCATGTTATTATTGAGAAGGCGGTGATAATTCCACTAGTTGCTATACTTTCTTAGCACGTCTTCACTTGGCATGATGGATTTAGTTCTAGAGAGTGGATTGGGATTTAATTTTTATGGGAAATATTTTGATCCATAGTTTGGATGTGACTAATTGAGAGCTTGGTCCATAGTTTGAATCATTGACATATTGATATCTTGGTCCATAGTTGGGATCATTGACATATAGATATCTTGGTCCATAGTTTGGATCGTTGATAGATTGCCATCTTGGATTCATAGTTTGGATCATAATGAGATTTTCTTGAGTTTTATTTCACTATAGTCAGTAAATCAAGCAGATTTACTTGAGCTTAGAGATTGAACACTACTTGGAAAAGATTTCCATTTCTTTTTAGTATTCATCCATAGAGAGTTGGACATAGTCAAATTGTTCTAGCTGAGCATAGTATTTTTTTTTTGTTACTCTCGTGGAGTAAGCGATTTCGCATGATTATACCATATGAAAATCTATCAATGGGTAATCCAGGGAGACAAAGGTAAGCTGCCAAGGTCTCTATAGGTGAAAAGCTGTCACAAGTTAGTGGTCAAGTTCTAGGCATAGGGAGTCCGAGGATATTATGAGTACTTATGTTGCACACATACGTACTCATTAAGCCTCAGAGGGATTCCTATAGTATGCCTAAAGCAAGGAATACTAATTATTGGTGGAAATGCTAGACAAAACGCAAAGAGACAAGTTGTCTAATTTTTTATTATCTAGTATTTTAGCCACCTACCACACTCTACTTTTATTATTTGGAATCATAGATTTTGATTCCCAGGTTCATAGCTCCTTCTATATCATTGAGGAAAATGATCTTTAGAAGGCGGAGAGAGTGTTATATTCCAGAGATGTGCATGCTTGGAGGAACTAGAAGGTCCTTGCTCGGGGGATAGCCAAGGCTAAAAGCCAACAAGTTCATACGAAGTACCTACTCATGATGGCCTGATGAGTAGAGGAGCCTTAGAGAGAACTCTAGATGGTGACTAGGCAAGGGCTATAAATAGGCTGGGAGGTGAGTCCTAGGCATTTCATTCTCCACTTCTCACATTTGGTATCAGAGCCTACAAATTAGGCTTAGGCAAGGTGGCACACGGTGCAGACAACGCGTCGCAAGGTACACGGTGCTAGGGTACATGGTGCAAGGGTACATGGTGCAAGGGTACATCAAGGTACATCCCACTAGGGTACATCGGCTAGGGTACATCCACTAGGGTACATCCCGAGAGGGGAGCAGTAGATTGAGGATCCAAGATAACTTGCATGGGTGAGAAATAGGTTCAAGAGACCGAGGTTGAGAGCAAGGCAAGTCCATAGGCTAGTTGCCAAGAAGCGGAAAGGTAAGTTTCAAGATACCAAGGTTGAGAGCAAGGAAAGTCCATAGGCAAGTGGCCAAGAAGCGAAAAGGCAAGGCTCAAGACACCAAGGTTGAGAGTAAGGAAGTCCGTGGGCAAAGTGGCTAGTAGCGGAAAGGCAAGGCTCAAGAGACCAAGGCTGAGGACAAGATGGTTCAAGAGACTCTACGAGGGTGAGGATATCAATTCAAGGGGAGACCAAGGATTGATCATTGAGGAGAATGATATCTATAAGGAGAAGAGAGTGATAGACTCAAGATATGACAAGTAGGAGATGGTTGAACCACACCCTAAGATGGAGGATTAGAAATTAATCCTCAACCATGGCTTTTGGGGCAAGTGGTTAGCCCATCGTACTCCTAACCGGTAGGTCATGAGTTCGAATCCCACAAGGGATCGCCATCTTCTAGTAATATGAAATCTGTTAATTCTACACACTCTAAAGTGGAAGAAAAAGATGATAAAAAATAAAAAAGATGAAATTGTTTTGCAAATCATGTTTATGAAGGCTATAGTTTGGAAAAAATGCAGCATTCCTCCTTCCCGAAATATGGTTTAGTTTGAGCTAGTAAAGAGTTATAGCTTGTTCACATTGATGTCTATGATCCTATGTAGACACCTTTTTTTGGTAACTACCTTTACTTCATGAATTTTCCTAATGATTTTTTGATGCATGCATGGGTCTATCCATTGAAAGAAAACTCTCCTGTGTGTATGCACTTCAAAACATTTCTGGTTCTACCTGAAAATTAGTCACCATGTAAAATGGGCACCCTCCACTATGTCGAGGGAGGGAGTACATGTCTTGTGGTTGTAATGCATTTATGACTAAGCATGCAATAAAACATCCCTGTAGAGTGCCTTATACACCTCAACAAAATGATGTTTGTGAAAGAAATAATAGGACTCTCATGGAGATGGCGAGGTGTATGGTCAAATGTCAAGCTCTACCAATACGCATCATATGAATATAACAAGTTTCCCACCAAAGCACTATAGCATATCAATCCATATGATGCTTGGCATGGTAGCAAGTGCTGATATATTTAGATAGTGATGTGTGTGAACACACTAGGACCGCCGGGGCACCTTCTTCCCTCTTTAGGAGGTTTCTTTTTCCCCGGCTTGTATATATGCCTATAACCCTAATGGGCTACTTATCTTTGTACATTCTCTAGTAATACATTCAGTATTGTGTGTTGTGCTCCAAGCTTCATCTTCTTCCTTGCGGTGTTCACATGCTTCCACAGACATCTAACTCGAACAACTAGTATTAGAGCAAGTCACTACCTCATCTAGGGTGTCATCGACACCTCTCCGGTTGTAGTCTCAGAATTGCATGAATTTTGATGAGCTCGTTTTGTACTCCGAATGCATTGTCACAGTGCTTGTGTAGGCTATTTCATCTTTTTGTGCCAAAGGTGTATACCGGTTTAGGTTCTCCAATTTTAGCATCTCGCAGTCTACTATAGGTTTAGCACATTTGTCTGGGTAGTTCTGTTCAACTTTTTGAGATATAGTGAATTTTTTGCATCAAGGTATTTTAGTCACCAAGCATGGATGAAAGGAGTGATGTATTCCATATGTTGGCTGTTGAGGATAAGTTGGATGGTACCAACTACCTGTTATGGGCTTATATGATAAAACATGTATTGGTTGCAAAAGGACTATGGAACATTGTGCAGGGTCTTGAAAACCGTCCTATCACACTTGCAATTGTTACAACTGTAGGAACTAAAGCTGATGCAGAAGGTGTGGAAGATGATGATATTCTGCATATTCCTATTCATGTTGCAGTTTCTTCTGTACCTACTGCAGAGCAAATTTGTTGCGATGGCAAATATGCCCAGGCACATGCATTGATAGCCTTGTATGTCAAACGTGCCATTATTCCTCACGTTCGCTCTTGTAGAGAAGCTAAGGATGCTTGTGATACACTTATCACATTGTACCAAGCTAGGAATGAGGCTTATGTTGCTTACCTCCGAAAAGAGTTGGAGAGTAAGCACATGAATGAAGGTGATTCTATGGACAATTTTCTACAAAGATTAAAGAACTCAAAGAACAATTGATTTCTATTGATGAGGTTATACTAGATAGCTCACTTGAGCAGAGTATTCTGAATGGTCTTCCTGATTCATATTAGAGTTTTGCTAGCTCACTTGTGCAGACCATTCTAAATGGTCTTCCTGATTCATATCAGAGTTTTGCTTCTAATCTTCATTTGATGATGAAAAGGAATCCAAATGCCTTTTCATTTGAGTCTCTATTTTGTTGTAGGAAGATCAGTCCAAGTAGAAGAGGTCCATTATGCGTGTTGCAGATCAAGCTTTCCTGGCTAATTAGAAGGGCAAAGGAAAATGGAGCTCTTCAACTAGCAAGTAGAAATCTACTAATTCTACACAATCAAAGTGGGAAGAAAAAGATTGAAAGAAATCATGAAAGCAGAAATTGTTTTGCAAGTACTATAAAGGAAATGATCATATCATAAAGAACTGTCCAAAACTGGCTGCTAAAGAGGCAAAGAAGGAAGAGGCTAGAATGGTTGTTGTAGAGGCCTCTACACCAAAAACAGAGTCTACTAATCTGATGTAGGAAGAAGAATGGGTGTTTACTACTATTTGCAATTTTGATCCATCTTCTCATGAGGAGTGCATGTCTGTAGTAGAATAAGATGTTTGGTACTTTGATAGTGGGGTGACCAAACATGTCACCTCGCAGTGTAGTTTCTTCACTTCACTCGAGCCTACCCCTACAAGAATACTATCACATGTGCCAAGAACTCCTCTTATCATGTCATGGGAATTGGTAAGATCATTCTGACTACTATTGATGGTAGTTCTTTCACTTTGTCAGATGATTTATTTGTGCCAGTGATCAAGAAGAATCTGTTATCAGTTTTTGCATTAGCCAAGATTGGCTTGGTTGTGAAATTTGTTGATGACATATGTACAATTCATGATTTGTGAAATGGTGATGTGATTGTTGCTTCTAGAATTTTATGTCATGGGCTATATAAGCTCATAGAATATGAAAGATCGGTGAATGATTTGGCATGTGCAATACATGATTCTTAGGCTATTTCAGATGCAAAGCTTTGGCATGCACACTTTGGTCATCTGAACTTTGCTAGTTTTCTATGCCTACACAAATCTGAAATGGTGTCCTCTTTGCCCAAACTTGAGGCACCCAGTAAACATGTATGTGAAGGCTGTATTTTGGGCAAAATGCAGCATTCCTCATTTCCAAAAGATGGTTCAGTTCAGGCCACTCAGAAATTGCAGCTTGTTCATAGTGATGTTTGTGGTCCTATGCAGATATCCTCTTTTGGAAATTATCTTTACTTCGTGACTTTCATTGATGGCTATTCGAGGCATACATGGGTATATCCATTGAAATGTCACTCATGGAGATGGCAATTTGTATGGTCCAGAGTCAGGCTTTACCACATAGTTTTTGGCTTTAGGTTGTTATCTGTGCAGCATATGTACTTAATAGGTGTCCCACTAAAGCGCTGCAGTCTATCACTGCATATGAGGCTTGGCATGATCACAAGCCATCTGTTGCTCATCTATGTGTTTTTGGTTGTTTGGCATATGCATTAGTTCCTGAACAACATCGCAAAAAAATGGATGATAAAGCAATAAAATGTATTTTTGTTGGGTACAATTCTAAACGTAAAGGCTATCGTCTGTATAATCCACAAACTAAAAACATTCTGGTCAGCCATGATGTTTTTTTTATGGAAGATACTATTCAGCGATTGGTTTCATGTACTAAGGAGACATCTATTAGCTCCAAAGCTTCATGCCATTGGCACTAACAAGGTTTACAAGCTCAAATGTAATCCTGATGGAACAGTTGACAGGTATAAGGCTAGGCTTGTTGCAAAGTATTATGCATAGGAAAGAGGCATTGATTTTGATGACACCTTTACACCTACATGCCAAATGACTACTGTTCATAGCATCTCTGCACTTGCAACTAGCTCATCATGGTTGGAATGTACATCAGTTGGACTTTAAAACCACATTTCTAAATGGTGGCTTGCATGAAGAAGTGTATGTTTTTCATCCCCATGGCTTTGTGCCAAAAGGGAATGAAAATGAGGTATGCAGGTTAAGAAAGGCTTTATATGGTTTGAAACAAGCACCACGTGCTTGGTATGAAAAGATACATGCCTATCTGATTGCACATGGTTTTGAGAAGAGTCCAATTGAAAGCACCTTATATATTAAGCATGTTAATGATGTACTTCAGATCATTGTGGTGTATGTTGATGACATGTTGCTCATTGGTTCTCATGAGAAGCATATTGCTGATTTCAAGGCTAATTTACATGCCTCATTTAAGATTTTTGATTTGGGGTATTTGCATCATTATTTGGGCATTCCCTTTATGCTCATTGATGGTGGAATGGCTTTGTGTGAAACAAAATATATTGACACATTATTGCACTATTTTGGCCTTGAAGATTGTAAACCTATTGCCACTCCTATGTAGATAGGTTTATGATTGAGTCGCCATGATGTTGGAGATGCATTTGACGTTGTTCTCTATGTGTTGGCTGTTAGATGTTTGATTTACTTATGCATTACTCGACCAGATATTCAATTTCCTGTCTCACAGATGAGCAGGTTTATGCATTGCCCAAGAGTCAAGCATTAAGCGCATCTTTTCCTACTTGAGTGGTACTCGGCTACTTGGGTTATTTTATCCCAAGGGGGCATCACTACCACAAGATTTGCATGCTTTTTCTGACTCTGATTGGGCTGGTTGCTATAACACTCACGTGTCCACTAGTGGCTTTTGCTTCATGCTAGGTAGCTCATGTATATCTTGGTTGAGCAAGAAGCAGCCTATTGTGGCCACTTCTAGTTGTGAGGCTGAGTATAGGGCAACTTTTAGAGCGATTGTTGAGTGTGTGTGGCTCAGATGCCTTATGGATGGATAGGGTGTTGGACAGTCTTTTACCACCACCATCTTCACTAACAATCAGAGTGCATTGGCATTTGTGAGGAACCCTCTGTTCCATGCTTGCACTATGCACATTGAGGTTCATTACCATTATGTCAGGGAGAGGTTCTCTGCTGGGGAGATCAACTTGGGATATGTGCCCACGTAGGAGAACATTGCATACCTTTTCACAAAGACTCTGCCTATGGAGAAGTTTGAAGCTTTCTGCAAAGCTTTGGGCTTACTTCCTTTTATGGAGTGATTTCCACATAGCTTGGCACTTCCTTATACATGAGTACCAACTCCTTGTTCACCGCATCACTCACAAGGGGGATTTGTTGATATATTTAAGTAGTGATGTGTGTGAACGCACTACGACCGCTCAGGAGCTTTTTTCCCTCTTTAGGAGGTTTTTTTCCCTCTTTAGGAAGTTTTTTTCCCTCTTTAGGAGGTTTTTTCCTCCTCTTCCTCTACTCCTTCCTCTTCCTCTTGATCCATAGCTTTGGTTGGAGCCTTCTTGGTTGCTTGAGCTTGAGTACTCAAAATAATACTCAAAATTCTTGATAAGCTCTTCTATATCATAAAAATCATAATCATCACTTGGAAAATTTCATCATTTCCATCATGGATGCCATTCAAATGAAATATGTTTGCCAAATTTTTCATTCTCCTCACAATCACCATTGCTTATCACATCTTCTTTAAAAGCAAACACATGGAATGAAAGAATATTTTGGAAATTTTAACACTTAGAAACACATTTATATGAAGAATATTCTTAATCATAATTTCTGTTCTACCTCTAGAACTATGTTCTTTTCACGAACATGTAAATATATGCTTTGCTAATTAAGCATTAAAGTCAACACCAAAGGTGATTATTACTAGTTAAACATGGAGGGCTTCCAACTTTGAATAACAGTGTGCATTCCATTAGCATGAAGGCTTTCAATTGATAACTTTCCAATACTTTTCCATATCGGTTACAAAAAAATTATTGTGATCTATTTTTTACAGTTTGTGATAAATGGAAATGACATAGAGAAGAAAAGTTTTGAGTCCATATTTTTTACTTCTGAAAGTAATCAAACATCTCAAGAGATTGCCAAAAGCTTCCACTATAGTACCAAAATCCATCAATACCTATGCATTACCCAAAACATATCTAACCAAGGAGGTAGTTCATCGCAAGGTGGACATTAAAGGGGGTGTTAGATATAATCAGTACTCCAACCTCAAGTGAATAGAAATAATATATGGTGCTCTAAGTTGTAAGTCTCGCATTATGAGGAGACACCATTGTGACAACCCACACATTTGGGGAACCCTAACTTCAAAGTTAGATGAAATCTACGTGTGATTATTGATGGTAACTGATGATCTTTATGAAGCTAGACATTAGATTATGTAGGGCATAGACTTCTAGGTCATTGGGTTGCCATTGATTGCAAAAATAAAGGGCTTTTGGTGTAATACCATTTCCCCATAGGACCTTAATGGGGGAAGTGTAGAGGGGGGCTTGCCCCCTTCTATGGGGTTCCAGGGGATAATGTGGCATCGAGAGTGTAATAGGCCTTTAGACAGTGAAATAATTCATTTAGAACTTTCAAAATTACATTTTGGGGATAAGTTTTAGAATGAATAACTAGGTAATTTTATTCATGTAGGAAAAATTGAAGGATGACACATTTTATATTCTCTCTCTAAACCTTATTTGCATCATGTTTTTCTAGTTGAAATTGAATGTGAAGATGAAAGAATGAAGAGAAATTTTATATGAGAGAAAAGTAGAGCAAGCATGAGAGAATAAAAGTGTCCCGTAGAGCCAGCATGAGAGAATAAAAGTGTCCCTATGAAATTTTTGTGAGTCATGTTTTAAGTACTTCATTTGAGGCTCTATATTTAGTTCACTATAAGGAAATGCATTCAATTTATTCTCTCTAGAATTTCTAAACTCAAAGGGCTCAAAAGTGATACTTTGAGGTGGATTTGAGCCTAGGGCATCTTTAGCACTATTTTGCAGATCGAAGAGAAAAACATTTTTATGTCTCAAAAGATTAAGTTAATTTGTTACTTTTTTTTTGTTACAGGGCTTGGAAAAGTGCCATTTTTAAGGTTAAAAAAATGTAAAACTGGGCTTCTCTATTTCTATTTGAATGTGTGATTTTGAACCATGGAGTTTCTTGCTCAACCAAGAGTGTCACATGAGTTTCATAGCGACAAGCCCAATGTGAGTCAAAAAAAGCATTTAAATCTAGTGGTAGTGCTCCCCTCCTTGCAATAAAGACATACAAGTAGTCGGCTTCTACTCAAGTAGGAAAAGTTGTGCTTAATTGCTTGCCAATGTTTGACACTAGGGTAATGCATAAACCCACTCATATGTGAGACAATGAACTAAATAGCAAGCCAAGTTATGCATACGTAAATCAAGCATCCAAAAGCTTGGAGATAAAGAACAACATCAAATGCATGATCCAACATCATGAAGACTCATCCGTAGAATAGGTCAAGACTCATCATGAACACCAATTCTACACAAAACCACGGGGCCAAAATACATACACCTCTTCACATAGGTCACCATTCAATTTTCTTTTCTTAATGTCCAACTGATATCCATTTCAATCATGACGAGTTGGAAGTGCACACATGCTACAGATAGTGGTCATTCGACAAGTAGGTGCCAAGATCACATCAAAATCAATGTCTTTCTCTTTAGTGTAACCTTGTGCAACAAGCCTAACCTTATACTTGTCAACTATACCATCCGATATACACTTCAGCTTGTATACCCATTTAGTGCCAATGGCTTTGTTTCCTAGAAGCAAAACACATAACAACCATGTACCATTCTTCATAATACCATCATACTCTGATTGCATAGTAGACATCCAATTTTGAGTGCTTCATCAAAAGAAGTAGGCTTATTCTCATCACAAAAACTAAAGGCATCCATAGCATAGCAATCTGATGCAAAAGAAGCACTATAAGAACTTGAACAAGTAAGATATGATGGATATGCATCTAGTTTATTATCTCCCAAAGTCTACAAGAGCCATTTAGGCATAGTTTTCTCCTCCTCTATATCAATCCTCTCATCAAGTGCACCATGTTAATCTACATGAGAAATGGAATGATTTGTACCATGATGTGGAACCTAAAGTTGCAAAGTTTCCTCATTTGGAGCAGCATTTGACTATCCACCTATAAAGAGGTGGCAAAGTGTCATACACATCCCTAGAGCTTACTAAACTCTCCCTAGTACATGAAAATATTGGTTGAATTGCATCTTCCACAAAACAAGAACATCAGAACTAACCAAAATGCATTTAGTTTGTGGATGATGCAGATGATAGTTTTTGCTTTGAAAAGTATACCAAATAAAGATACTATCAGTGCTTTATGATTGAATTTCTGTCTTTGTTGTTGAGGCACTGATGTATATGCTGAAAAACAAAAGACACAAAAATGAGCAACAAATGTCATGGGCCCATGCCAACGCTCATATGGAGTGTTAGGTTGTAGTGCTTTGGTGGGACACTTGTTAAGTACATATGTTGCACATATAACAACATCAAGCAAGAACCTATGTGATAAAGCTTGACTTTTGACCATACAACTCACCATCTCCATGAGCGAACTCTTTTTTTTTTTAGAAACTCCATTTTGTTTATGTATATATGGCATTGTACACTAATGTTTTATCCCACGCTTAGCTAGAAACGCATTAAAATTAGAAAACATTAATTCCACCACCTCGATCAGAATAGAGGGTGCCCATTTTACATATTTAGTGATTTTTAACCAAAACTAGAAATTTTTTGAAGTACATAAACACTTCTGACTTTTCTTTCAATGGATGAACCCATGCATGTTTTGAGAAGTTATCAATAAAATTCACAAAGTAAAGCTAATTCATAAAAGAATGTATCTGAATAGCATCACACACATTACTATCAACAAGCTACATATTTTTAGTAGCTGAAATTGAACCATCTTTTGGGAATGTTGAAAGCTGCATTTAGAAATAAGATAGCCTTCAGAAGCATGTTTACAAGCTACCTTACGTTTTAGTAAAGAGGAAAACATTTCACATTTTTGCAGGTGTAGAAAACTAGCATAATTCAGATGACCAAATCATGCGTGCCAAATATTTGCATCTAATATAGCCTACAAATCTTGGATTGCACATGTTGAATCATTCAAGAATTCTTCATAATCTATGATCTTATAGAACCCATGAGATAAACAACCAGAAGCAATAATAGCATAACAATTTGAAAGTTCATGAATTTTACATATGTTGTCAATAAATTTGACAACCAAGCCAATCTTGGCCAATTGTGAAACTTACAATAGACTTTTCTTGATCCTTGGCACATAGAAAGCATCTGACAATGTGAACTACCGTCAGTAGTAGTCAAAATGATCTTACCAACACCTAGTATAGGATGAGAATAGTTGTTAGTGTTGGAGTAAGAAAATCTTAAATTGATGATTACAAAGAGGATTGAATAATGAAGAATCAAGAAAAGGAGGAAGGATGAGGCATAAAGTGAAGAGAAGATTCAGAGAGAGATGATTTGCAAATCCATGTATATTAACCTTGTAAATAGTTCATAGATACTTTGTATTAGTGAAACATCTTGACATATAGACCTATATATACTTGTGTATATATGTGGCATATAGGAGAGAGCAAGAATAGATGAAAAGAGGATGAGTAGATCATGAAAAATTGAGTTTGAATGTGAGGATTATCCATCAGATGTAAGTTGAAGTGAATGTAAGTTTTTTTAGAGAATTCCGCCTTGAACTTTCTCCAAATTCTCCTTCTATGCTTAGCCAATTGAGAAATACTTTTGTACATGTCTAAGTCTATAGTTGATGCATCTATGGTCAAGACTTGAGAGTCTAATTGTAATCAAGCTGGGAGAATTATGAGAAGGAACATTTATATGTGTAAAAGTGATGAGTCACTTCTGAAATAGGCGCAATATCGATGGTCAAAGATTTTTTCAGATCTTAGTGTAGAGTGTAAAGTTTTACACAAATGAGCACTCAAAATATAAGTTAGAAGGTAAACCATCTATGTCTAAAAGCACTTCATTAAATGGTTGTAGATTGAGATAATTAAGTGTTTAAAGTTGCATATGTGAAAGTCACCTATAGATAAAGCCTATTTCAGACATAGGTTTACTTATTGAAGTAAATCTAAAGTTTTGTAAGTTCTTTTGAAGAAATTTCACTTGAACTAGCTATGCAAACAAAGTAGAGTGTTATATCAAAGTTTCATAGAAAACGTTAATCATTTCATCAATCAATGAGTGCGTTTTGAAGTAGACTTTTTTGAGTGAAGCCATAACTCACAGAAGTGTTAACTGTTCATAATTTGGTAAAGACTTCCAAAATTGGTGAAGGTTTTGAGCTATGCTTGATATAGAGGTGTTCTAAAATCAAGTATATATTTTCTTTTGGAGATTAAACATCTCCATCAGTGGTATCAGAGGAGGTTCTATCAAAATTGAAGGAGAGAAAGACCCTGACTATTGCAAACATACAAAATTCAAGATCTAAAGATTCAAAAGGACAAAGTTTGAAGGAAACGTCCGTGGGATGAAATCCCCTAGGGAGGTGTGCATCAAAATTTATCAATTTCATTGATTATCTCGTTTTGGAGTGATGATTTGACCAAGAAAGTGTTGTGATCTAAGCCTTTTTGGTTGGTTTAATTTATTGTGAGATGTGAAACCATGTGATTTTTGTAGATTAGGGTTGTATATTTGTAAATAACCCATAAACCTAACTCTAGACCCTTGAAAAACCTAGGTTTGATCCTTGAAAAACCTTGAAAACATGCATTTACCCCATGAAAACCTAACCCACACCCTTAGAAACCGTAAGATTTTAGCCTCTAACTATAAATAAACCCTTAATCTGACATGTATGACATTAACTATAGGCAAACCCTAATTTCCTCAATCAAACACTCTAACTTGGACCCTTAGAATTCGCATTTATCCTAGGTCAAACCCTCAAAAAATAATTAATTTATGAACATCCAGTGTGAAACCAAAAACCTGAATTCAGGAAAAATAAAAAAACCATTCAAAAATAGAAAGTTCGAGAGGAGGTTAGAAGAATCTAGAAGGATGTCCTAGAGGGGTCTATAAATAGGTGCGCAAATCAAATTTTCTCCTCCCCGTGGATCTTCCTTGTGGATCTTCTTTCTAGCTATGCTCCTTGTCCATTTCTATTCATTCATGTTCTTTCTCATACATTACTTTAGTGCATCTAGGAAGAGAGAAAGATTCGATTACGTGTAGAGGAATTCACATAAGCTTAAGAGCTTCCATGCTCGCGAGGAGGAGGGCAGCTTGTGGGGATAGTAGGTATGGAGGCATAGAGAGTGAGGGGGATATGATTTTCAAAGACAAAGGCATCCTTCTCGTCAGTTGTTTTAGTCCCCACTAGAGAGAAGGGGGAGACAGAAAACATTATGTTCATAGCTTGATTTATTGCATAATATATCGTTGAGTCCACTTCTTCATGCAAGTCACCATTGATAAATGCTGTTTTAATGTCCAACTGATGTACATTCCAACCATGATGGGCTGCAAGTGCACAAATGCTCCGAACAGTAGTCATACGGCATGTAGGTGCAAAGGTCTCATCAAAATCAATGCCTCTTTCCTATGCATAACCCTTTGCAACAAGCCTAGCCTTATACCTCTCAACTATACCATCAAGTTTACGCTTCAGCTTGTATACCCACTTAGTGCCAATGGCCTTCTTTCCAAGAGGCAAGTCACATAAAGACCATGTACCATTCTTCATTATAGCATCATATTCATTGCATAGCAGCCATCCAATTTTCTGAATTATGTGCTTCATCAAAAGAAACAGGCTCATTCTCATCATAGAGACTAGACGCAGCCATAGCATAGCTATTTGATGCGAAGGAGGCACTATGAGAGCTTGAACGAGTACGATATGACAAAGGTGCATCTAATTTGCTGTCACGCAAAGTCTGCACCAGCCATTTTGGCATAGTTTTTGCCTGCTCAATATCAGCTCTCTCATCAACAAGTGCATCATGTAAATCTGCATCAGAAATGGAATGATGTGCATCATCATATGAAACCTGTAAAGGCTTAGAAGTTGCCTCATTAGGACGAGCACTAGACTGCCCACCTGTAAAAAGAGGCATCAAAGTATCATACATGTCTTTGGAGCTAACAGATGTCTCCTTAGTACATGAAAGCAATGGTTGAACAACATCTTCCACAAATACAACATCACGGCTAACCACAATGCGTTTAGTCTGTGGATGATACAGAAGATAGCCTTTACTTTCAGAACTGTACCCAACAAAAATACATTTTACTGCCTTATCATCCAATTTTCTGCGATGTTGTTCAGGCACTAGCGCATATGCCAAACAACCAAAAACACGTAGATGAGCAACAGATGGCTTGCGGTCATGCCAAGCCTCATATGGAGTGATAGATTGCAGCGCTTTAGTGGGACACCTGTTCAGTACATATGCTGCACACATGACAGCCCCAAGCCAAAAACTATGTGGTAAAGCCTGACTCTTGACCATGCACCTCGCCATCTCCATGAGTGACCTGTTCTTTCGTTCAACAAATCCATTCTGTTGAGGTGTATACGGCACTGTACACTCGTTTTTTATCCCACGTTCAGCCAGAAATGCATTAAATTCAGAAGACATATATTCCCCCCCTCGATCAGAACGGAGGGTGCCCATTTTACATGCTGACAGATTTTCAGCCAATACCAAAAACTATTTAAAGTACATGAACACTTCGGACTTTGCTTTGAGTGGATATACCCATGCATGCCTAGAACAATCATCAATAAAAGTCACGAAGTAAAGGTAATTTCCAAAAGAAGTAGGACCACAGACATCACTATGTACAAGCTGCAATTTCTGAGTAGCCTGAATTGAACCATCTTTTGGAAAGGATGAATGCTGCATTTTGTCCAAAATACAGCCTTCACAAACATGTTTTCCAGGTGCCTCAAGTTTGGGCAATGAGGACACCATTTCAGATTTCTGCAGGCGTAGCAAACAAGCAAAATTCAGATGACCAAAGCGTGCATGCCAAAGCTTTGCATCTTACATAGCCTGAGAATCATTTACTGCACATGCCAAATCATTTACAGATCTTTCATAGTCTATGAGCTTATACAGCCCATGACATAAAATGTCAGAAGCAATAATCACATCGCCATTTGACAAATCATGAACTGTACACCTGTCATCAACAAATTTCATAACCAAGCCAATCTTGGCTAATGCAGAAACTGATAACAAGTTCTTTTTTATCCTTGGCACAAATAGAGCATCGGACAAAGGTAAAGAACTACCATCTGCAGTAGTCAAAATGATCTTACCAACTCCCATAACAGGATAAGAGGAGTTGTTGGCGCATGTAACAGTATTCCCTATAGGGGCAGGCTCGAGTGAAAAGAAGAAACTACGCTGTGAGGTAATATGTTTGGTCGCCCTATTGTGAAAATACCAAACATCTAAGTCTACTGCAGACATGCACTGCTCATGAGAAGATGGGTCAAAACTGCAGATAGTAGTAAACGCCCATTCTTCTTCCTGCACAAGATTTGCAGACTCTGTTTTTGGTGTAGAGGCCTCTGCAACAACCATTCCAGCCTCTTTCTTCTTTTCCTCTTTAGCAGCTAGTTTTGGAAAGTTCTTTATGATATGATCATTCCCTTTACAGTACTTACAAAACAATTTCGACTTTTCTGATTTCTTCTTATCTTTATCTTCCTTCTTCGAGTATGCAGAATTAGCAGATTTCAGCTTACTAGTTGAAGAGCTCCATTTTCCTTTGCCCTTCTGACTAGCCAGGAAAGCTTGATCTGCAACTCGCATAATGGACCTGTTTTGCCTGGACTGATCTTCCTGCAACAGAACAGAGACTAACTTCTCAAATGATAAGGCATTTGGATTGCCTTTCATCATCAACCGAAGAGTAGAAGCAAAACTCTGATATGAATCAGGAAGACCATACAGAACGGTCTGCACAAGTGAGCTATCTGGTATAACCTCATCAACAGAAATCAACTGTTCCTTCAAGTCTTTGATCTTCGTTAGGAAACTGTCCATAAAATCACCTGCATTCATGTGCTCACTCTCCAACTATTTTCGGAGGTAAGCAACACGAGCCTCATTCCTAGCTTGGTACAACGTGGTAAGTGTATCCTAAGAATCCTTAGCTCTTCTGCAAGAGCGAATATGAGGAATAATGGCACGTTTGACAGACAAAGCTATCAATGCATGTGCCTGGGCATCTCTGCCATCCCAACAAATCTTCTCTGCAGTAGGTGCAACAGAAACAGCAGCACGAACATGAATCTGCACAATATCATCTTCGACACCATCTTCATCAGCTCCAGCACCTGTATTTGCAAGTGTAACAGGATGTTTTTCAACACCGTGCACAATGTTCCACAGTCCTTTTGCAACCAATACATGTCGCATCATATAATCCCATAATGGGTAGTTGGTACCATCCAACTTATCCTCAATAGCCAACATACGGAATACATCACTGCTTTGAGCCATGGCCGGTGACTAAAATACCTTGATGCAAAAAATTGGCTGTATCTCAAAAATTTGAATGGAACTGCCCAGACGAGTTCTGCTAAACCTATAGCAGACTTCGAGACGCTTATACTGGCGAATAGAAACAGGTATATACCTTTGGCACAAAAAGACGAAATAGCCTACACAAGCGCTGTGATAGTGTGTTCGGAGGTCGAAACGAGCTCAGATCGCGATTTCGGCACCACATAGCGAAGCTGTTTTGATCTTCGAAACACCCTGAGTATGCTCACCAAAATTCATATAATTCTGAGACTACAAACGGAGGAGTGTCGACGGTGCCTTAGATGAAGCGAGGACCTGCTTTGATACCAATTGTTGGAGTTAGACATCTGCAGAAGCACGCGAACAGCACAAGGAAGAAGAAGAAGCTTGGAGCACAACACACAATACTGAATGCATTACTAGAGAATGTACAAAGATGATTAGCCCATTAGGGCAATAGGCGTATATACAAGCCGGGGGAAAAAAACCTCCTAAAGAGGGAAAAAAGTGCCCCGGCAGTCCTAGTGTGTTCACACAGATCACTACCTAAATATATCAACACACACACACACACACACACACACACACACACATATATATATATATATATATATATATATATATATATATATATATATATATATATATATATATATATATATATATATATATATATATATATATATATATGTGTGTGTGTGTGTGTGTGTGTGTGTGTGTGTGTGTGAATGTATATGTATGTAAATGTGTGTGTGTTTTAATTGGTAACTTATTTTAGATCATTACAATTTCATTTTAATTTATATATATTATTTATTTACATGTAGTAAGTATTATTGTTTTTTTTAGTTTTAATGACATGTGTTTTGTTTGAGATGAATGATATGAATGGATACTGATTTATTATGTACGTTTGGTATGAAATGGAGGGTGTGAAGGGTAAGTGTGTGTGTTCATTTAACTAAATTGATTTCATATATATGATTTGACTTCCTAAACTTCTTTTATGAGCTCCAGGTTACCAAAAGGAGGGTACATTTAGGCATTATCCCTTATCTTTCTCAAAGATTTCATCATATTTATCCAACTTCTCTGATTATTTATCCTTTCCTTTTCTTATCCATTAGCCAAGCTTCTCCAACCCTTACTTGCTAGCTTAGGAAAGAAACTTATTAGAAATGCATTAGATTTAATGAATGTTTGTACCCATGTTAGTAAATGTTAGATATGTTATGTATGCATAGTTAATGCATGTATGATAAATATTAGTGCATGTACCCATGATAAATGTTAGGCATGTTAGTGAATGTTAGGCATGTCGGTGAATGTTAATGCATATTAGATGTTAGATAGTGCATAGATGTTAGATGTTAGTACAAGCAAATGTTTGCATGTTAGTTAATGTATGCATGGTAGATGTTAGGAAGTGTATGTAAAAGTTAGGAATATTAATGAATATTAGATGTTAGATAGTGCATAGATGTTAGATGTTAGTGCATGTTAACGCATGTATATGTTAATGCATGTTAGTGCATGCAGATGTTATTGCATGTTAGATGTTAGTAAATGTATGCATAGTTAGTGCATGCATATGTTAATGCATGTTAGATGTTAGTTAGTGCTTGCATGTAAATGTTAGTGCATGTTAGTGCATGCATATTAGATGTTTTGCATGCATGATAGGTAAGTATATATGTTTATGTATATGAATTAGCATTTATTGATAATAGTTAAATGCATGTTTTATGTATGCATGTGCATGAATGCATGTGATGTATGTTAGCGTATGTAGTATGTATGTATATGTATGTTAAAGTGTATGAAGCCTATGTATGTATATGAATTATAAGATATATGTTAAAGTGTGTGTTTATTTAACTAAATTGATTTCATATATATGATTTGCATTCCTAAACTTCTTTTATGAGTTCCAGGTTACCAGAAGGAGGGCCCATTTAGGCATTATCCCTTATCTTTCTCAAAGATTTCATCATATTTATCCAACTTCTCTGATTATTTATCCTTTCCTTTTCTTATCCATTAGCCAAGCTTCTCCAACCCTTACTTGCTAGATTAAGATAGAAACTTACTAGAAATGCATTAGATTTAATGAATGTTTGTACCCATGTTAGTAAATGTTAGATATGTTATGTATGCATAGTTAATGCATGTATGATAAATATTAGTGCATGTACCCATGATAAATGTTAGGCATGTTAGTGAATGTTAGGCATGTTAGTGAATGTTAGGCATGTGGGTGAATGTTAATGCATATTAGATGTTAGATAGTGCATAGATGTTAGATGTTAGTACAAGCAAATGTTAATGCATGTTAGATATTAATGCATGTTAGTTAATGTATGCATGGTAGATGTTAGGAAGTGTATGTAAAAGTTAGGAATGTTAATGAATATTAGATGTTAGATAGTGCATAGATGTTAGATGTTAGTGCATGTTAACGCATGTATATGTTAATGCATGTTAGTGCATGCATATGTTATTGCATGTTAGATGTTAGTAAATGTATGCATAGTTAGTGCATGCATATGTTAATGCATGTTAGATGTTAGTTAGTGCTTGCATGTAAATGTTAGTGCATGTTAGTGCATGCATATTAGATGTTTTGCATGCATGATAGGTAAGTATATATGTTTATGTATATGAATTAGCGTTTATGCATAATAGTTAAATGCATGTTTTATGTATGCATGTGCATGAATGCATGTGATGTATGTTAGCATATGTAGTATGTATCTATATGTATGTTAAAGTGTATGAAGCCTATGTATATATATGAATTATAAGATATATGTTTAATTAATGTATGAATGAATGTTTGAGGTATGTACAAGTATATAATGCATGAATGATTCGTGTTTATGTGTACATGAAAGAAATATGTATCTTATAATGTGTATATTAAAATAAATGTATGTACTTATGATATATATGTATTAGAAAAGTTAATTAACTTATATTAACCTAAATTTTTAATATGTTAAGTTTAATGAGTGTTTAGTATTTTATGAAAGCATACTTATGATTCTCATGTTAAATTTTAGATGATATCCTGCCTCTGTTGAAGACGAGTTGAAGAACTGAAGAGTGGAAAAAAAATATTAATTAGCTGAAATTCTATTGTTTAATTTGTTTATGATATCAATTTTACAAACAGTATTTTATAGCTTTTGTTTAGGAAATCATTCATTTAAACAGTTTATATAATATTAATCTATTTGCATTTCATCTTATATGTCTGAAGAAGCTTCATCTAGTAGTACTTTTTTACCTCCATCCACATTTGAATTACTATTTCCTAGTCGAGTTGAAGTTAAGAATACACAAAATACAGAAATTGAAGAACTAGTTAAAGATAAAATTGTAGAAGAAACTTTGCATTCAATAGAGTTTGATCGTAGATTATCTAGAACATTACCATTAATTTCCATTGTTCTACCTAGTTCTGAAAATAATGAAAATCTTTTTCCACCATCTGTAGCTAGAAACACTAATAATTCTCAAATAGATTTAAACGTAACAGAAATCATTAAAGATAAAGTAGTTAGTGAAGAATTGATCCTACCATCCTATATAGACGCATTCAATAGATATAGAAACACTTTGCCTTACGAACCTTAGGAAAAAAATATGTGTTCTGCATAGTCACCTTGTGTGCGCCATTAGCGAGACAATTGAATTGATCCACCAGTCGTCACGAATCACTCCCACATTTGAACCCGACGTGAACAACGGCGCAGTAGGATAGGTATAAAATCTTTTCTTTTTCTTGCATATGCAATATTTTGGTTTAGGTTACGTGGTTGCAGCAGCTTGAGGTGGTCATCTTGTAGAGGCAAAATTCACAAACCTTGGAATTCCTTGGGTGTTGAGGGCTAGGCTTATGCTCTGAGCACCTCCACACGAATAGGCAAGTAGCTGAACCTCATCTTTTCACGCTTACCATCAAGTACTTGAAATTATGTTTGCACACACAGCATTTAGCTCTTTGTATTAGGTATTTTGTTGCTCAACAAATGTATACTTGAAATTATCACATGCACTCTAGCTTCTTCATCAACTGTCAGCTATATTTTCTAAACTTGAAAGTGTTTGTTACTATTTAAGTATGAGTTTAGGAGAACTTAAAATATTAGGGATTGTTAGATTAGTACGACTTTAGTTTGAAAATTCAAAAAGAATTTTCATTTGAAAGTTAGAATCTATTTTTCATTAAAATATTAGGAATTGTTTAATTAATACGACTTTAGTTTGAAAATTCAAAAATAATTTTCATTTGAAAGTTAGTATCTATTTTTCATTAAAATATTAAGGATTGTTATATTAGCATGATTTTAGTTTGAAAATTCAAAAAGAATTTTCATTTGAAAGGTAGTATCTATTTTACAAGAATTTTTTAAAGGATTTAAACTTAAGTAAAATTGTAACCAAACAATTTAATTAGCCTAGTACGAGAACAAAAAACTAAAGTACAAGAAGAAATTAAAGATTTTATTAAAAAACTTAAGTCTAGTTCTAACATACATAATAAAATGGATGAATTATTTAGAAATATGATGTTGAAAACCCAAGGACAGAAAATAGTTAAAGCAATGTTAAAAGAAAAGGAAAATTCACTGGAGATAATGCAACTAATGATTTAGACACATTTGAAGACATAGCGAAACTACATGGTTTGCCTGTAACTAAATGGGTAACTTTTTTAGTAAGACTTGCAATAGGTTCAGCTATTAGTGTAATAGAACCTCATAGTGAGCTTGAGTGGGATGAATTTAAAAAACAAATGCATAAAGAATTTTACCTAGAAGATTATAGTCAACACAGTAGGGAAGGGTTTATGAAATGGCTTAGCACTCCTAAGACCCAAATATCCCTTACACAATTGCATGGTGAATGTATGAAGAGATTTTCACAATTGCCAGAGCAAGATAGGACTGCACTCACACCAGATATAGTTCTATGTTTTCTAAAAGTTTTACCTATAGACATTAGAAGTGAAATAGAAAGGAGACTAGAGGAACCTCCGAAAAGATATGGTTTAACGAAGGACTGGGGAGTATTAAAACAAGTAGTAGAAGTAGTAGCCCAAATGAAACAAAGGCAAACATTACTATATGATATGAATCTAAGTTTGCCAATAGTAGGTCCAACTACTCAAAATCCTAAAACTAATATTAATTCTAGTACAAATGAACAAGCTTCTACATCTAAAATTCCTAGTGAGTTACAATTTGAGATATTATTTAATAAATTAGATAATATGATGCAGATGCATACAAATATATCTAAGGAAGTGGCTACACTTCAAAATAAAGTTCATTCATTAACTAGTCAAGATTGGGCAATTTTAGGATCTCATTTAGCACCTTTAATGAATCAACCAGTAGCTCAGAATAATGAACCAAGAGGTGCACCCACCCGAAGATGTGTTTGGTGCGACTCTATAGAACATATGTCTTATGCCTGTGAATCTTTAAAAGAGTCGAAAGAAAGAAAACTAGTAATTGATATTGATAAAAAACTATGTGATTACCGCACCCACCTCCCACTAGCTGTAAATTGGGGAAAAGGGGGAATGCAAAAACTATATGAAGATATATCTCAAGCACAAATAAGCTCATCTGGGGTTAGACTAGAATGCGATAAGAGTGATCTAGATGACAAAACATCAAATGAAACTAAAAATTATTCAATAGAAGCATTAATAAAAGCTAGAGATGATATAATGCACAAAATAGCATGGGACTCACCTGTAGATCATTTCTCTATTTTTCCACATAAAGAAAATGTGGAAGAGAAGAGAAAAAGGGATGAAACTCAAGACATAGATGTAACTAATCAAAGAGTAACTAGAAAACAATTAAGAAAAGAACCTAAAAATGTACAATTTAAGGAAAATACAAATTTAGACTCAAATGAATAGAAAAGAAGAGAAATAAGGGAGGGCAAAGAACCTGAGACATCAAACAAACCTTTAGATTCAAAGCCTAGTGACTTAGATTCAAAGACTAGTGAAGAGACAGAACAAAATGAGGGAAAAACAAAGAAACCTAAAAGAATTCCAAAAGCTATTTTAACTTCAGAACTAGAACAAAAAAATGATACAGATGAAATACTGTATGATATACTTTTAAAAATTCAAGTGACTATGTCACTTGAACAATTATTTACTATAGCTAAACTAGGATTTAAAGATAACTTTATTAAAATGATTCAAAGAAAAAGATTTCCCTTTAATACTGATATTGATATGCATGAAAATGTAGATGTATCTCATATTTCTAAAGATTCCTTTTCTTGTGACTTTGATGATGAGGAAGAAAGTGAAGGATACAGTAATAAAATTTTTTTAGGACCAATTCTTCTAGATAATATACAGGGAAAATCTGAAAGTAATTACAAAAAGAGTTTTTGGGCCAAGGGAACACCTGAGATCAAAGTAAATTTAGGAGATAGAAAAGATTCAGGTACAGCTTTAGCTTTATTAGATTTAGGTTCAGAAATTAATGTAATATCAAAAAGAATTATATGATAAATTTAGATGGCCAATAGATAAACAACATGGGTGGATTATGAGAACAGTAGACAACGGATGTGGTGCACTTTTAGGAGCTTGTGCAAACATTCCAATTTCAATAGGAGGATTAAGTCAAACATTTCACTTTTTTATACAAGATAATTGTTCTTATGAAATCATCTTAGGACAACCCTTTATTTGTGAAACACGAATGGAAACAAAAATAATGGAAGATGGATCTGCATATGCTAGATTTAGGTCAAAAGATGATTTAAAATCCTTAAAAGTAATGATTGTGAATCCAAACCATATTAGAAATAGAGAACAAATTAGGAAAACGCCTATCTGATCACAAGAGAAGTTGCACGAGAGTCATCTACCTCTTAGTGATTCAGGAACATATTTTGATCAGAATTTTTACTAGACACCATTGTTGTGCGGGACAACAATGGTAACTGGTTTGATATCTCGCAAAAATGTGTACATAATTTAGAAAGTTTTTTTGTTTATTTTACATCTTCAAAATTACAAATTTTAAATAGTAAAGATATTCCTAGGAAAATAATGAAAAAACATGAAAAATATTTTAAAGATAAAGGATATATGTCTATAAATGAAAATATTAAAAATGTAATTGAAACTTCTTTTTCTTCTTCTATACTTGAAGAAATTAATGAAACCTTACATGATGAAAAATTAATGCAAGTTATTCTTTTGAACTCATTAAATGAATATGAATTAGTTTTAAAATTTGTTTTTGATTTTCATAATGAAGCTACAATTAATACAAAGTATAAAACAGTAGATAAAAAAGTGAAACCTGTAGCTCAAGCTTTACCGGAAGGAAGTGACCAAAAAATAAAACAAGTAGCTAATGACCCCATCTTACGTGATATTTCAAAAATAGAACATAATTTTATCGATGAAACTATTAAATTGATAAAAATAGGAAATGAAGATTCTTTTTTACTGCCTACTGAACATGAATTGTTTCATGAAATGATAAGAAAACATGGAAAAGCTTTTTCTCTTTATCCTCATGAAATAGGATGTGTTGACCCTAGAATAGTATCTCCTATGATTATATTTACCGTAGCTCATATACTTTGGAATCTTCGGCCTATACCCGTTCCAAAGGCTCATTTACCTGAGCTAATGAAACTGCTTAAGGAGAAGATGCATATGAAAATTTTAGAACCTTCTTCCGCACCTTATTCTAATAGATGGTTTACTGTTCCTAAAAAGAATGATAAGCTTAGATTTATCCAAGACTTACAACCCATAAAGAAAGTTACAATTAGGAATGTAGGAATCGGCCCTATTGTAGGAGAATTTGCCGAAGCTTTTGCTGATCATTCTATCTATTCTATGGGTGATTTATATTCACGTTATGATCAGTTCCAACTTTCTATTGAGAGTAGAGATATAACTACGATGAAGAATCCTTTAGGATTAGTTTGTATGTGTACTCTTCCTCAAGGAGCTACAAATTCGGTAGCTCATATGATGAACGCAATGAATATGGTTCTTCATGATTTTATTCCTAATGTGACCATGCGTTTATAGATGATATTCCAATTAAAGGTTATGAAGAAAACGAAGAAGATGAAACATTAGATTCTTTAGGATGTGGGAAGTTTGTATCTAATCATATTTTAGATTCTGAGAAAATACTTAAAAGATTTGAAGAAGTAGGATTAACATTTTCCATAGAAAAATCAGTTTTTGGTGTTAATGAAGTTTTAATTGTAGGACATTTATGTGGTTACTATGGTCATAGGCTTTATCCTCCAAAAGTAGACGTTATAAATAAATTATCTGAAATATGTAGGAACATTAGTGAGGTTAGATGTTTCTTAGGAGCATGTGTATTTTATGCTATTTGGATTCCGCATTATGCTCATGTAGCTTATCCATTGTATGATTTACTTAGGAAAAATAGAAAATTTAAATGGATAGAAACTCATGTTAAAGCAATGAAGAAATTAAAAAGTTTGCTTTCTAATGCACTTGTTTTAAAACGTGTAAATTAATCTAATAATAAACCAATTATTTTAACTGTAGATACTATTCCCATAGGAATAGGTTGGGTAATAGGTCAAGATGATAGTGAGGAAAATAGATATGCTATTAGATTTGGGGCTAAAATTTTACATGAAACTCAAAAAAATTATGCACAAATAAAACGTGAATTATGGGGTTTAGTTACTGTGTTAAAAACTGACAAGGAATATTTTATAGGAGCTAATGTAGTAATAGCAATAGATTGTTTATCATTAATAGGAATGATTACTAATTGTTCTTCTCCACATATAGCAATGTTAAGGTGGATATCTTAAATTAGGTTTATTAATCCTCTTTTAAATCATATTTCTGGAAAAACTAACTCTGTTGCAGATATGCTTTCTAGGGCTAAGTTTGAAGATGATGACATGATTGAAATTGAATTAAATGTGATTAATTATATTTCTGATGTTTATATGTATGAAAAATTTAATGAAAAAGAATATGAGGGAATTTGGTATGATATACGATATTATCTTAGCACTTTGAAACAATTACCTGTTTGGTTAGCTAATAGATTTAGAGACATTAGGAAACATGCATTTAATTTCTTTCTAAAGGATGGTTTTATTTGGCGTCATGCAAAAGGGAAAATTAGATATCCACAACGAGTTTTAGGAAATAAAAATCTTCAAAATAGAGTTATGATAGATATGCATGAAACTCTTTGGGCAGGACATGAAGGATTCTATGCAACATATGATAAAATTAGAGAAGCTTATTGGTGGCCAGGTATGTATGTGAATATACGTGACTTTGTAAGTTCTTGTACTACTTGTCAGGTACATTCGTTAGTTAGACATAAAGAACCTCTGCACCCTACCTATCCTCCTTGTATTCATTGCAAGTGGGTAGTTGATTTAGTGACCATGCCTAAAGGTTTAGATAGGATGAGGTATATAGTTTTAGCTAGGGAAGACTTGATTAATCATGTAGAGGGTAGAGCTCTTCATACTAAAACTACTTATAATATATGTAATTTTTTGTTAGAAGAAGTTATTAGTAGATTTGGCAATGTAGAAAAGATAGTAGCAGATAGGGATGAGTTGGATGCTTGAGAGGCTAGAGATTTCTTTGACCAGCATGGGATTCGTTTATCTCTCACAACTACTTATAATCCGGAGTCTAATGGTAAGATTGAATGGGGTCATCCCTTTATTGCCTTGTGAAGGAAATTTCTAAGGCCTGCAATGGTGATACAACGCAGTGTCCTAGATTCCTTCCTTTCGCACTATGGACAGACAGGATGACGTATACTAGATCTACAGGATTTATGCCTCCAAAACTAATGTACTGTCAGAAGCCGATTTTTCCTATCCAGACCCAGATTATTTCATGGACGACGCTTCCGTGGAATAATGAGATGACTCGTGAAGATCTGATTTCTGTTAGGATTATACAGTTAAATCTAGGAAATAAAATGATTGAAGAAGCTGTACAAAAAGTTAGAGAATCACGACTTAAAAATAAAATCTATTCTGATAAAAAACATAAACTTATGCCTCGTACTATAGAAGTAGATGATTGGGTATTAGTTTATGATAGTACTTTTGATACTCAATATGATGCTAGGAAGAAGTTAATTAAAAGATGGTTTGGTACGTATGTATTAGTAACTATTTTTTATAATGGTATATTAAAACTTAGAGAATTTGATGGTTGTTTGTTGAGAAATTTAATTGTAGGGAAAAGAGTTAAACTATTCAAGAAGAGAAATAATGAAGATTATGAGATTGACGAGATTGATGCTGATGATGATGGTGATGAAGATGAAGATGATGATTAAAATAATTGTTTTGAATCAGGTGAAAAAGTTTTAATTAAAGATTCTTTGATTTTTTATCTATATGCACTGCATTATTGAATGAGTTAAAAGGATATGTTCAAATTTATTTAAAAAAATCAAGTAGAATTTAAGATGTTAAATATCTAATATATTTATGATTGATGCATGAAAAACTTGTATTTATATGAATTGAATCAGATAGTTAAATAGAAATTTTGGAACTGGAAGCTTGTGGAAGAAATGGTAGCCTTACTATGAATACATGTATATGCTGAAAATTTTATCCATTAGTCAGTGGGACTTTTGTATCTTACTATTTATTCCTTATGAGATCTGACCTCTAAATGAATTAAAAGAATAAAACTTCGTACCTAATTAGCCTATATGTATGTGTTTGTTGTTGGTGCGCTATGTTGGGCTAGTAGGCGGGTGGAACAACCTTTGTCGGGTGATCAAGGCCACGAGCTGACGCTAGTTTTATCATAGGCCTAACCTTCATGTTGTTATGCGCCTGCATGGGTCGGTAGGCGGGTGGAGTTACTCTGGTCGGGAGATCAGAGCCACGAGGTGACGTCGATTTCATGTAGGGCTGACATAGTTTAGTCATGTGTTATGCCGGGTTGGCAGACAAGTGGAATAAACTTGGCCGGATGGACAAGTCCAAGAGTCGCACCCAATTTCGGTATAGGCTGATTTGTTAAAAATAAATAAAGAGCTGAGTTGGGATGAAGTAATAAAGCAAGAAAAAAATGATATGAAAAAAAGAAATGAATGGAGAGTCACACCATAGGAGATAAAAGTAGGAGGCATATAATTCTATTAACTGATGAAAAAAGTTTTGGTATATGCTATTATGCAAGATAAGTTACTTATTCCAAGCAAGTTACATGAACAGGACTATGACACTTATGATTTATTCCTATAAATGCTTGTTTAAATGTGGATTGAGAGATATAAAATGATATTTATATGACTTATATCTACTTTGTTTTTTTTAGAAGATTTGTGCTAATCTTTTTAATTGCACAAAGTATGAATGCATGATACAATAATACTTTGAAAATTTAAAACTTATTTTCAAAAGAATTTGATATGGTCCATTTGAATCTGCAGGTTGGCCCATCGGGACGATGTGTAGGTTTAGTGGGGGCGGATGTCTGAAAGAATTTATTCCTCTTAAAATATTATTAAAAATTAAAAGATTAATTGATTAAAATAAGTTTGAATAATTTAGGAAAAGTTTTACTTATGTTTGATTTTAATCTTTTGCAGCACAAGAAGTTTGATGATCTGTAAAAATGTGGGAAGTATTTAAAAAGGAGTTTGCAAATATAATTGTGGGTATAGATTAAAAATTAAGGATTAGTCAAGGGTTTGTCATAGATAGGATGTACCTATGGATAATGGAGTCTAGTTGCATCCACAGTGTAGCTTAATTGAACTTGCCACTACCATGGCATCTATTTTCCCTGCAACATAGGTCATCAATCTTTGTTAAGTATCTGAACACTAAAGCTTTTCTAAATCAGACATTTTTATGCGATGAGGTCAAAAGCTATGATAGAAAAAAATGACATCAGCTCTCTGTTCTTAATTGTTATTGAGTTTTATGCATGTTTAAATCAACACTTAGTGACATGGGAGTTTGGTGAAGGGAGTCTCATGCGCTTTGGAGTGCACTTTGTTAGCCATCATCACAAGGATAGGTGATCAACTTTGACTAATAGCACATGTGTAAGAGCAATTATAAGAGTTGCACTTTTTTAAAGCATATGTTCATGCTACCAAACACTTTTTGAAGGCTCAATAGCATTACCAGATGAATACATATGTGACAATGTAAGGTCTTCAATGCCTTCTGTATGGGGTGGATTTTTTTTTAATCATAAAAAATGATGCTGAAGGAGTCTAGTGTGACGATCTTTACGTGATGGGAATAGTTCTATACGTTCTGTTGGAACTTGGTATTTACAGATATTCGTGCAACAGAGATAGCACAAAAGTTGATCTACATGGCATCATGTGCAATATTGAATAATCGGAATGGTTTTGCGGTCTAGAAATGAGGATAAAGATTGTGTTTTTTGTTTTTTCCAATGAGGATGATGATACACTTGATGAATCCTTTATCTAGTACTTAGCTTAGGACAATGTGATTAGTACTTGCATCTGGCTGTTTTGACTTCTTTTAATTTCAACATGTTGTATCATGAAGAAAACTAGCTCCTTGGTCTTAGATATCATGCTTATCAATGTGACCCGGCAGATTTTACTTGGGATTATGATAGTGTTGCACCAGCTTGAGAAAGCAAAAAGGAAAGGAATACTAAAATTTTCCTTTTTTACTCTTTGTACTTTTAGGAGCCATCAAATCTAAGTCATAGTGCAAGTTAATTGGTTTTTCCAGAAAATTCTACAGTTTCAATCAAACAGTTTGAATGTATGTACATATGTACATACATATGCATGCATATATGTATGTGTGTGTGTATACATATATATATATATATTCCAAAGGATTACCTAATACCATTATGAGCGCATTTTTAATTCCTTATTCATTTACTTAATTTTGTTCATTGAGCAAGAATAAGTTCTTAATGTATTTTTAGACTTTTGGATGATTGGTTTTCCACATTCATAATATTTCTTTTATAATGCATTTAGATTTATTTGCTCCCTTGAGTGTATTGAAACAAATAAAATCATTTTTATTGTTTACTGCTATGCTCAACTGATGGAAAATTTCAGTCTAAACTAAAAATCTTTATGCTTTCACATAAGGAGATTGACCTTCTAGTAGTTGAGCACTACACTTTGTCAACTTGAAATAATCATGTGTGTAAAGTTTCAAAACTCAAACTCCAACCACTACTATGAAGTATCAACCTAAGATTTGAATTTAATAATAGGTATTTGAACTCGGCATTGCTCTAGGCTTCAAAGATTTGCAAACCTACACAACGCAAGCTTCAAGTTTGGATTTTTGCATTTCAATCCTTATCCAAGAGTAGCTTGCAGGTATTCTTATTACCTATGGCATGTTGATGAATGAACTTTCACTTAGTTGCTAGTAATAGCATATGATTGAGGAAGATATATGACTATGAACAAGGTTGCTAATGTTGAGAATGTTATCCCTAAGGTTGCTAAGTTCTACTAATTTCTATCTTATTTATTCACTCTTTTGTTTTTATATGTTGATAGGTCATCATAAATGGATCCTAGAAAGAACTTAGATTCCAAGGAGAAGGCTTCATTATCTTCTACAATGAAGAAAACGAAGTCGCAACCAAATCTTCATTCTTTTTTTGCTAAGAGATCCACTCATGTGGGAGTTGGATTGGCATCAAGTGATGTACAAAAGGATGTGGTCAATGTACTAGTGAATGATACAAACATAAGCATGGTTGCTAACAATGTTGTTGAAAGTAGTACCATAAGTTGTGCTACTATAGAAAATAGTAGCCTATAAAGTCAAGAAGCTAGCAAAAAGAGTAGTTGCAAATGGCATAATCAGTGGACATTGTTGCATCATTGGGCTTAATTATGTAAGTCCATGACCAATGAAGATAGAATGAAATGATCTTATTGTGAGGATGCAAAGAAGGTGAATGCATATACTTAAAGGGGATTGTCAAGTAGTACGATCTTTGTGTTACGTGATCATTCGATCACAGTTGATCACAAAGATGCAGTGCACCTTTTGAATGCAAGAAAGCATTTTAATGATGTTGGAAAAGGTCCACGATGATGGCATGGAAAGCATTATGCACACTAAGCAAGCAAGAATTATAACTTGCATGAAAATTGTATATTTTTGTGCATTTGAGGACAGTTCGCTAGAGAAATACCAAAACCATTGTAGACTTTTGAGAGATCTTGGCACACCAAATATGCCCGCATCAGAAGAATATGGATCATATATGAATGCAGTGTCTGCAAGGGATATGCTATTGGTAATAAAACATCATGTAAAGATGCAATTGATATTGGACATTCATGCAAGTCCATTTTATTCTTTACTTATTGACGAGAGTACAAATCGTACAATAAAAAAACATTTGATTATCTATGTTTTATATGTATTAGAAGCCGGCAAAGGTCCTACAAAATGTGATTTTGTTGAGCTATTGAGGGTGAAAAATGCCAACACAAAATTTATATATGATACAATAAGTGCATTCATAAATGAAAACATGTTGGACATCCATAAATTGATTGTTATTACTACGGATGGAGCTTTTGTAATGATTGGACATAAGAGAGGTGTGCTTTCCCATTTTCAAGAGTCCATGCCTCATATTATGGGTGTACATTGCATTGCTCATAGGCAAGCTCTTGCTGCAAAGGATGGATTTGCGACACATCCATATATATTTGCTTTTGTGGACAAAGTTGCCAATAAAGTATATTCATGGCTAGGAAAATCTTCCAAATGACATTAGGAACTTTGGAAGATTATGCATGAGTATGATATGTAAGATACATGAGCTTTGCAAATCCACTCTTTAAGATGGCTCTCAAGGGGCCAAGTGATGGAAAGGCTCGTGAATACCATGCCTGCTATCCTTCATCAATGGGCACATAGTGAAAGAAATGGTATAAAAGTATAACCATCTTTGTTGTGCAATTCATGATACATTTTCTTGCTAATGTTCTTAATGAGTTGAATAAGCTCAATATCGAGTTTCAACGGCATGATATGGATGTCACTATAATTAGTGCTTTGCTTGATTTGACTATTGAAAAGTTGAAGTGAAGATATATTGATATTGATGTGCAAAACTTTGGTCAAAATTCTCCATATCTTTCTTCTTTGTTAAAAATGGCAAAAGATTCTATGTTGTTTTATGAGGATGCAAGTGGGAATTCTCATGCACATGCTTTGAGATATGAGCCAATCCCAATGGATGCAAAAAAAGGGCTAAAGAAATAAGTGATTCTGATGGTGATGGTGATGATGATGAAATAGATCTCAAATCGTTGCAAAATAGCAATGAGGGAATTTAGGATCATTGGATGAATGTGTTTTAATAGCAATGGCATATGTAAAAAATATATTAGATGGACTCACTAAGAGATTTGAGGATCTTCCAGTGTCTAATGCATTCAAAATTTTAGCCCTTCTTCTTACCCAATAGATGCATATGATCGAGAAAAAATGTCACAAGAATGGTTGAATAGAATTATCAATCGACTTAATATTGATACTTATATCATCAATATTTGTAAGTCGATGAATGAGAGAGAAGATTTTGTTGGGATGCTATGTTGAGTTGCAAAACACAAGAACATGCGTGATGCATGGGTAGTTTGTAATGAGTCAAGCTCATGGTGGGACTTGTATCCAGAGATGATGAAAATATGGCAATTATATTTGGTTGTCCCTGCAAGTACTTTCACATGTGAGCGTGACATTTCATGTCAAAATTTCATCAAAAGTGTATCAAGATCTTCATTAGGATTGGAGACATTGGATGCTTTGATGTTTTTATCCATAGATGGACGTGGAAGTTCTTCAATAGATTGGAAGGATGTATTTGAAGCATGGGTAAGTGCCAAAAAAAGAAGAGCAATGCCATTGGAGTAGCGATCTTACATGTTCTAATGGAATTGCAGCATATGTTTTCTTCAACAGATACATTTTCTTGAAATTTCTGGATTATTGCAATGAAGGGAATTGCAACATATGTTTTCTACAGCAGATACATTTTCTTGTAACTGTTGCATATTGATTTTCGATATATCTACATGTTCTCTTGGAAATGCAATACCTTGCTCTATATTTTAAAAAGTTTTTGTGATCTTTCTATTTAGCGGGTTTTGTGGCATGCTATTTTTTTGCAAACAGTTAGCCTATTTTGCAGAGGGTGGTTCTCTGAGCTGGAATATCCATTTGGGATGATTTAAAGCTTGCTAGGTAGCTCTTCTAGTCTACTACAAGTTTGCAAAATTTCATATTTAATTCTCTGCACTGGGGTAGATAAAAGTTCAGAACTTTGAGCATATATCACTGCTTGTGGACTCATGGGCCAACTCTTCACTCATGAAGCAAAGAATAGCAAAGGTGGTGAGTCCTCAAGAGGTAATCAAACTTCTGCCTTATATTCTAATAAAGCTAAGGTCAAGGAAAAGTCAAAGAATAAGAAGAATGAAGATGAAGGTAGCTCTTTCCAAGCAAACTTTGTAGGTAGAGCAAGAGCTACAAGAAGAGGTAGAGGTGGAAAGCAAGGGAGGGGAAGATTCCAATCATCTCAACCTTGCAATATATGTGGCTAATCTAATCATACTATTGAAGAATGTTTCATGAACCCGAGGAACTGAAGATGAAGAGGATTCAATAGATGTGCCTTCGCATCAAATAGAGGCAGATACAATGCAGGCTACAACAACAACTACAACAACAATTACAACAACAACAATTACAACAACAACAACAACTATCAAAGTGGCCGTAGAGGAAGAAGAGATTTCATCAACTATGCAGAGGACCAAAGTCAAGAAGATTCATTATTGATTAAGAATCTATAAGTGAAGAAGGGTAAGGATGATGATAACATCTTTTACATTAATTCGGGATGCTTAAATCATGTAGCACAAAATGTGGCTTTGCTTTCTAATTTGGAAGATCCTTACAACAAACATGAAGTGCAAATAAGAGATGATACAAAGAACTGAATGGATAAGATATGTAATGTGAAGACATCAAATGGGATTATGAACCTCTAAAGCAAAGTCTTGTATGTCCCTACAAGTACCAAAAATTTAACAAGTGTTGGGCAGATTGTTGAAAAAGTATTACATGTTAGATTTGTTGGTGTAGGACAATCACCAATTGATGTTTTGAGATGGAAATGAAGTCAAGATTCGAAGGAAAAGATTCAAGTTGTGAAGCAAGGAAGAAATATACATTCAGAAGAGGAAGAGATGTATACATATGTACAGATAGTTCACTTATATCTTTGAGAAGTCATAAGGTTGTAAATTTGTGTATATATATACTATGAAAATGTCGGGGCAAGTATGAGAGAGTATGAGAATAGAGAAATGAGGAGTTGTAAGAGTCATTAGACATATTAGAAGTTAGTTGAGCTCTCTCATCATTCAGTTGTAAACTCCTTCAGAAATGATAGAAAATTTGCGCCCGATGTTTCTGAGTTTTCTCCTTATGTGTTAGATCTTTTGTGAAATGCTTTTGTACAAGTGTAAGTCTTTAGGTGGCTGACCTGTGTACAAATTTTCAGCTTCCAATTGTGATCAGGCTGAGAGAATTATGTGTAGGAACATTTGTATGTGAAGAAGTGTTCACTGGTTCCTGAAACAGGCGCAAAATTCAAAGTCAATGATTTGATCATTTCTCACTCCACAGTTTAAAGTTTTGAGCAAGAAAGCACTTAATCTTTAATTTGGAAGGTAAGCTACTTGTGGCTAAAAGAATTTGCTTAAACGGATTCTATTCTTGGAGAACCATGTTTTAGAAGTTATAGGTGTCCAAATCGACTTCTTAGAAGTACAATTTTAGACATAGGTGACTTCTCAAGTTGATTTCTCAAGTTCTACTTAATCTTTTGGAGTGATTCAACTTGGAGGAGGTGCGCAATCTTTAGGCGACACCTTGTACAAAGGTTCATAAAAATCTTTACACATTTGATAAGTCAATGTGAGAGATATGTGCAGCAGACTTTCTGTGTAGTCATCTTCTTCACATAATTTTTAAACTTTTGATAATTGGTCATTGATCCTCAAAATTGGTAAAGGTTTTGACTTACTCTTGATATAGAGGAGCTCTAACTTCAAGAGTAGGTTATTCTTTTGGAGATTAACACTCTCCATCAGTGGTATTAGAGCAGGAAGCATCATAATTGAAGGAAGGAGGATCCCGACTGCTGCAGGTGCAAAGAATTCAACATCTAAAGGTTCAAAAGGTGAAAGCTTGAGGTTAAAGCTTGAGAAGGAGATCATACAACATCAAGGAAGTCAAAAGGAGTGTCATTTGAAGTAAAGGTAACCTTATACTTTATAAAGATTGAAGAAGTCAATACACAGGTGAAGAAAAGATGGGAGATTCTCTTCAGATAGAGAAATTGGATAGAGAAAACTATCCTGCATGGTCAATGAGGATGGAAGCTCATCTTATGAGCAAAGACTTGATAGCTTACATTACAGGTGAAGAAGAAAAGCCTCAATTCAGAGATCCTAGTGTTCCAACTAGGGAAGAATTATCAGAATTGAAGATATGGATGGAGAAAGATGCTCAAGCTAGGAGCATTATCTATATGGCAGTCAATGACTACTTGCTACCTCACATTAGAGGTCTTGAAAGTGCAAGTGATATATGGAATGCTTTGGAGGAGCATTTCCAAAATACCACAAAGTCTAGGAAGGCATCCTTGTGGGCAGAATTTACCACTTTCAAGAAGAAGGCCTCTCAATCCATCTCAGATTATGTAACCAGAATGAAGGACATTGCAGATGCATTAGGAGCTGTTGATGAAGACATTGAGGAGGATAAATTGATAAGGCAATTACTCACAGGTTTGAGAGGTGATGACAAATGGAAGCCATTTATTTTGTCCACTGAATTATCACTTGATCATTTTACTCCTGACTTAAATCAGTTGCTAGGACATATGTTAACCTTTGAGCAAGATGTCAAAGGTGAAAGTGACAAGAGTACAGGTCATGCAATGTATTCAAAGGATAAGAAGAAGAATAGCAAAGGAAAGCAACAAGCAAATGAAGATGAAGGCACAACTAGTCAAGCTAACTTCCTAAGAGGAAGAGGAGGTGGCAAAGGTAGAGGAAGAGGCAGGAATAATAAAGATGGAGTCAAAGCTTGTTGGATTTGTGGTAAGACAAATCATTTAGCTAATGATTGTTGGCATAATAATCAGAGTAATGGTGGATATAATCAGAACTTTAATTCAAGAGGAAGAGGTGGCAGGAACCAAAGAGGTAATTTCAGAGGTAGAGGTAGTAGGGGTTACTTTGGAAGAAATGCAGGTAGAGGATTCCAAAGTCAACATTACAATAATACCTACTACAATTATGCTTCAGATCAGAAGGAGGATTCAACATTGATAATGAATGCAACTTGTGAAAGGCAAAGTGAAGACCAAAGAGTCTTCTACATTGACTCAGGGTGTAGCAATCATCTGAGTGGTAACATAGCATTGATGACTGATTTGGAGAATAAGGTATCTAATCATGTTGTTCAAACAGGTGACAATACAAAGCACAATGTGAAGTCAATTGGATTAGTGAAGGCCAAGGATGGTAGCACCTTACTGAGTAAGGTCTTGTATTTTCCTACAATTCCTAAGAATCCGATAAGTGTAGGACAAATTGTTGAAAAAGGTTATGAAGTGAGGTTCACTAATGAAGGAGTGTTTGTGGAAGACCCTAGCAATGGGTATAAACAGATTGTTTCAAGGAAGAAAGAAGGAAGATTGTTCACATTGAAGATTCAAGGTAATGTTGGTCATGCCTTGTTCACATATGGAGGACATAAGATCTCTGAGTTAGATCTTTGGCACAAGAGGCTTGGACACTTTAATGAAAGAGGTATCAAAGATATGATTAACAATGGTTCAGTGCTTGGATTGCCTAATGTTGCAGGTCAACATATGACATATAGATGTGAGGCGTGTCAATTAGGTAAGGCTCATAAGAAATCTTATTCCAAGCATGGTTTTATGTATTCAGAGAAGCTTGAGTTGGTACACACAGATGTGTGGGGACCATCAAAGGATTTCAGTATCAATGGTTCAAGGTACTATGTGATTTATGTTGATGATGCTACCAGATGGATCACTATCTATGTGATCAAAGATAAGTTAGAGGTATTCAATACATTCAAACATTATCATGTGTATGCAGAAAGAATTATAGGTCATAAATTGAAGAGACTAAGGTCAGATGGAGGGCGAGAGTACTTCTCTAATGAGTTTAGTGATTACTTGTGGAATGCAGGTATAAAAAGGGAAATCACTTGCAGGTACTCCCCTCAACAAAATGGTGTAGCAGAAAGGAGGAATAGAACTCTTGTTGAGTTTGCAAGATCCATGATGAAGGAGAAAAATTGCCTTAATTATTTGTGGGCTGAGGCTGTAAATACAGCTACTTATTTGGTCAATAGGTTACCATGTAAAGCCTTGCAGGGTATGACACCTTATGAAGCTTGGTGGGGTAAGAGACCTACCTTAGATCATTGCAAAGTATTTGGGTGTTTGGCATATGCATATGTGCCATCACAATTAAGACACAAACTCGAACCTAAAGTTGAAAAGTAGGTGTTCATTGGTTATGATGACAAGCAGATGGGTTATAGATTGTGGAGTCCATCCACAAAGCAATTCATTGTGTCTAAGGATGTTACATTTGATGAGCAAGGTACTTGGTATGCAGGTACTATCAATTTTAATACAGATGATGAAGAAATTGTGAGTCAAAAGAAAGGTAAATCGAATGTTCAGATATTTGATGAAGAAGAGAATAATGAAGTGCAGGTTGAAGTTGAAGAAATGCCAAGATTTGATCCTGAATGTGAAGAACCAGAAACCTCAAGGAGTGGAGAACTCAGGAGGTCGTCAAGACACAAGTGGCAACCTACAAGGTATAGCTATGATACTTCTTTTTTGGCTACCAAAGATTATGCTTACATGATAAAAGCAGATGAAGACCGTTCTACATATGAAGAGGAAAAAGGTAAAGAAAATTGGGAGAAAGCTATGTAGGAAGAATATGATGCATTAATGGAGAATCAAACATGGGATTTGGTTCCTAAACCAAATAGTCAGAAGATCATTGGATGCAAATGGGTCTACAAGACTAAGAGGTTTGCAAATGGAAGTCTGTTTAGGTACAAAGCTAGACTTGTTGTGAAAGGGTTTGCTCAAACATATGGTATTGATTATGATGAGACCTATAGTCCTGTGGCAAAGATGACAACCATCAGGACACTCATAGCTATTGCTGCATGTAAAGGTTGGAAATTATGTCAATTAGATGTGAAGAATGCTTTTTTGAATGGTTATATTTCAGATGATGTTTTCATGGAGCAACCTCAAGGATTCAGAGATGGAAGGTATCGAGATCATGTGTGTAAGCTCAAGAGAGCTTTGTATGGCTTGAAGCAGGCCCCAAGGGCATGTAAACTTGTAAAGTTCTTGAAATAACTTGGATTTTAAGTGTCTAAGGCAGATAGTAGCTTGCTTGTTAAAGCAAGTGATGATGGATTCATTTACATGTGCATATATGTTGATGATATAATTCTTATAGGTACGGATGAGAAAGGCATTCAAAGTCTAAAGAAGCAAATGGAGAGAGAGTTCAAAATCAGTGATTTGGGAGATTTGTCATACTTCTTGGGCATGGAGATTTCATATACTCAACATGGAGTGTATGTGACTCAAGAAAGGTATTTGAGGAACTTTTTAATCAAGTTTAAAATGAATGATTGCAGGGTGGCACCTACTCCAATGGAGGTGAATCACAAATTGAGTAGATATGGTGGAGAAGAATTCAAGGATATGAAACAATATGAGAGTTTGGTTGATAGTCTTATCAATGCTACATTAACTAGGCCTGATTTATCATATGCAGTTGGGGTTTTGTCCCAATTCATGCATCGTCCTAGGAAAGAACATTGGATTGCAGGTCAAAGAGTGTTGAGGTACATTAAGGGTACACTCAAAGAAGGTTTGTATTATGGTTTTACATCAGATACAAATATCAAGATTTATAGTGATGCAGATTGGGCAGGTAATCCAGATGATAGAAGGTCAACCTATGGATACATGTGTTATGTGGGAGATAAGTTAATCTCTTGGTGTTCAAAGAAGCAACATACAGTTGCTTTTTCATCTACAGAAGTAGAGTACAAAGGCATGGTTGAAGCTGCAAAGGAAGTGATATGGCTTAAGACTCTGATGAAGAGTTTTGACACTATACAGTGTACACCTGTCATATATGGAGATAACATGAGTTCATTGTATTTAGCTGCTAACCCTGTTTTTCATGCCAGGACCAAACATATTGAGATTCAGTATCACTTTCTAAGAGAGAAGGTGATGGATAAAGAGATTGAAGTCATACATACTTCAACAAAAGATCAGATAGCTGATATGCTTACCAAAAGCTTGGATGGACCAAAGCTACAAAGATTTAAAGACATGGCAGGTATAAAGAAGATAGAGAAAACCTCAATTGATGATTGAGGGGGAGCTGTTGGTGCAGGACAATCACCAATTGATGTTTTGACATGGAAATGAAGTCAAGATTTGAAGGAAAAGAGTCAAGTTGTGAAGCAAGGAAGAAATATACATTCAGAAGAGGAAGACATGTATACATATGTATAGATAGTTCACTTATATATTTGAGAAGTCATAAGGTTGTAAATTTGTGTATATATATACTATGAAAATGTCGGGGCAAGTATGAGAGAGTATGAGAATATAGAAATGAGTAGTTGTAAGAGTCATTAGACATATTAGAAGTTAGTTGAGCTCTCTCATCATTCAGTTGTAAACTCCTTCAGAAATGACAGAAAATTTGTGCCCGATGTTTCTGGGTTTTCTCCTTCTGTGTTAGATCTTTTGTAAAATGCTTTTGTACAAGTGTAAGTCTTTAGGTGGTTGACCTCTGTACAAAGTTTCAGCTTCCAATTGTGATCAGGCTGAGAGAATTATGTTATAAGTATTTAGCTAGATAGATATTTTGATACCTATGTAGCTAAATAGGTAGATAGATGAATAAATTTTTAGTTACCAATGAGCTATTGTAGCTCCTAAAATAATACATTTGTACCAAAATCCATATGTCAAGAGCTAACATTTGGCCATGAGCTATTGTAGCTCCTAAAATAAGAATTTCTACCAGATTCCATATGTAAAGAGCAGCAATAGTTATATTGAGAGTCCAATACTTATGGTATTGTTAGCAACAAAGAAACAAAAAGCTCTTTGAGTGTTTTTTTTTTCAAATATTCTCTTTGAAATTTTGTGTAGATGAATATGTATACATATGCTCATCACATACTTTGTGATTGCATGTTGGCGGCATTACTTATATGAAGACTTCAAATGGTACTGTTAGGAGTAGAGGAAGAAAGTGCTACGAGTCTATTTTATCAATTGCTCTATTTGAATTTGTTTAGGTGAATATGTATAGATATGGTCATGATTCATCACATGTTGAGTACTTGCATGTTGGCAGCTGTGCAATAGGTGTCTGTTACAGAACTCCACAGGTTGCTACCTCTGTAAAGAGCAGCATTAGTTATATTGAGAGTCCAACGTTGGGAAGATGGATGGACACTTCAAGAAATGAGTAGGTACTACCCGATCCTGCTTTGTACCAGCTCCTTCTAGCTTCAGAGTTGAGTTGTGGGCCCTCTTAGCTTTCAAATGACACTATAAAAAAGCCTATGTACTTTGGAAGTGATGTGAGAAATGATTGAATCAAAATAGACTACTTCCAACTTGAAGGATTAATGAAAACCTTCTATTTTGTTCCACACAACTACTGCTTGTTATGCTCAATGCTTCTAGTACAAGAAGAATTAGTAAAATTCCTTTTAGAGGTATCAAATTAGCTTACTAAGCTAATGATTCCAAGTGGAATCACTCAAAATGATACACGACACACAAAGCAATAAATTTAGCAATCAAACAGTTACCCCCTATTTTTTAGGACCTCTACAGACTTTGACCAGTGAATGCTTCAACATGACTTTTTATATGTCACTTTTATAAGTGCTTATTCAAATTTGAATTTGAATTCAACTTTTGGCTCTCTAAAAGTGATCCACCAATTTAGGAATTATTCTCTCCATATGAAGTCGTGATTTTCCCATCTAACAAATCAATGAGTTTGGTGGTGATTACAAAATATTCTCTCAAGTCAAAAAAAGTGACTTTTACAAGTAGTAAAGGATAGAAACTCTCTACCAATGGTTTCCATGGAACTATAATTATGCATTAGCTCTAGGCAAGTGTGAAGGCTTGAACTTTGCACCAACAACTCCCCCTTAAGCCAAACATTTTGGCTTGGTCTTCTTCTTCAATCTTCATGAATGTCCTGCAATCCAATCATTGACTTAAACCTGCAAAGTTTTGTACCATGTAATGCTTTAGTCAATATCTTCACGTTGCATATTAGTTGATACATAAGCCAACTCAATCTCCTTGCTCAATAGCTTTTCTCTCACATAATGATAGTGGACTTCTATATGCTTGGTCCTTGCATGATAAATAGTAATTGTTGCAAGGTGTAATGAGCTTGTATTATCTCCAAAAATTATTGGAGGTGTAGTATGCAAACCTAAATCTGTATAAAACAATCTGATCCATATGACCTCTTGATTAGCATTTGCCAATCCTCTATACTCTGCCTCTGTGGATGATAAAGCAATAGTAGGTTGCTTCTTTGAAGACCATGATATAGGTTTGTTTCTTGCAAAGGATAGGTATCCTAAGGTACTCCTTCTATCATCTTTGCAACCTGCCCAATCTACATCTGAATATATCTTAATGTCCAAGTCTGAGGTATAAGGAAATTATAATCCTTGATTTTGAGTACCCTTAAGGTACTTCAAAATCCTCTTGGTAGCTTCCAAATGAGGTGCCCTAGGTTTGTGCATAAACTGACTTATAACACTTACTCCATAAGCAATATCAATCCTTGTCAATGTAGCATAGTTCAAGCTTCCCACTATGCTTTGGTAACCTGCAATATTCTCAAGCACATCAATTTCATGAGCACTTAATTTTAGGTTTACCTCCATTGGAGTACTTGCTACTTTGGCATCGTGCAAATGAAACTTCTTTAACATATCTTGTATATACTTTCTCTGAGTAATATAAATTATAGAGTTAGTATAGACTAACTCAAGCCCAAGAAAATATTTTAGTGATCCAAGGTCACTAATTTTGAACTCCTACATCATCTGATGTTTTATATGTTTGATGCCATTAGCATCATTACCTGTGATATGATATCATCAACATATACACATAGGTATATTACCTCTGAATTGTTTCTTTTGATAAACGGAGATATATCTGCTTTGCTCATGATAAATCCTTGATCTTGAAGGTACGTCGTCAACCTATGGTTCCATGCCCTAGGTGCCTGCTTCAATCCATAAAGAGATTTGTTCAATTTACATACATATTTTACCTTGTTTGGGTCCTCATAGCCAAGAGGTTGAGACATGTACACCTCCTCCGAAATCCAACCATTTAGAAATGCATTTTTTTACATCCAATTGGTACATGTTCCAATTCTTTGATACAGCCACACTTACCAATACCCTGATGGGTGGCATTTTGGCCATAGGTGAGAATATTTCTTCATAATCAACCGCTTGGGTTTGTGCAAAACCTTTAGCCATAAGTCTAGCTTTGTACCCGCTTATTGATCCATCAAAATTCCTTTTGATCTTATAGATCCATCTAGAACCAATTACCTTCATAGAATCCTTCTTTGGCACTAGCCTCCAATTATCGTTCTCCTTGAGTGCTTCAATTTCCTCATCCATAGCTTCCTTCCATTCTCCCTTGGTCTTTGCTTCTTCATATGATGATGGCTCTTCAAATGAAAAGTTTTTTGCAAGATAAACAGAGTGCTTAGTTACTAAGGAAGTGTCATACCCATATCTGATTTGGTTTCTTGCTCTCCCTTTGTGATCTTCTAATTGCTTGGTTGGATGGTTCAGGTATATCATCCAATTTCTTCATCTTGACTTTGCCTTTGGACTTCCATGCCTTGAACTCTTCTAGGTTGGTGATGTCCTCATCATCTACGTTGGTGTCTCCATTTTGAGTAGGCTTCTCCTTAGTGAGGCTCGGAAACTCCTCTTCCAAGTCATAAGGTAGTTGTACTTTCCTGCATTCACTATCAACCAAAGAATCATTCTCATCAAAGACTGTGAAGAGAGATGGTGGATGCAATCCAAAGATGAGTTGGTGCTACCACAACCAGCTTCACACTAGCCAACTGAGACTTCAGAGTTGATTAGTAGACCCTTTGAGCTTCCTAAATCCACCAAAATATCAGCCAAGTACTTTGGAACATGTATCCCAAAAGTTTAAGTCAAGACAGACTAGTTGCGAAATGACTAGCTCCCAAAACTTGCTATTTTTGGACATACACCTGCTGGAAAAACTAAACAGTGCTCTCAACCTCGTATGAATTAGATAATTTTCTTTTGGGCATAGCAAATAGACTTAGCAAGCTTCCCAAGCCAAGTTAAAACACTTCAATTGATGGACTGAGCACTGAGAACAACATTCATCAATTTCTTGAACATGGCCACCATTCTCGGGGCTCTTCAGAGATAGACCAATAAGCAGTAAAATGCAGATATCTCCAAGATTATACAGTCAATGACCTTGAAAATTTATATCCAAAACGAAAACAGTAAGAGCTATCCAGCGCACATTAAAACACTAAAACATGTTGCATAGAACTCGAGATATGACTTTTTGAAGTTACTGCTCTGAGTGAGTATAACAAAGAACAAAACAGAGAAGTAGATAATGATAAATGTATAGATTCACATATGATTACAACCACATTGGCAATGAATCTTTGCACAATGGGAGTAGAATGATAGAGCTATGGATTAGGCTCTTCAATCTCTACAAAATGACATGAAGTGGTCACGTACAAGGCTTGCTAATCGCCTCTTCCATCTTGCTCTTTTTATAGCTATTCTTGGAGGGAGTTTTGAATTCGAGTTCGAATGGCTCCACCTAAAAGTGATCCCCAAAGTTAGGAGATATTCCCTCAACTCAAAAATTTGTGGTTTTAAGTAGTTAGAGCCATGCCTTTTCTTTTACATCATGGATGAGGTAAGCCATCTTTTTCAATTTTCCTTTTTTCAATTACAAGAGATAAAATGTACTCTTTTACAAGAGGTGTTCACATGACTACACATGTGACTTACAAATGATCATAATATCAAGTATATCAAGCATGTAGGCTTGGGTAAAATGCACCAAAAGCTCCCCCTCAAGCCTAACATGCTTGGCCTCCAAATAAGTCTTCAATTGTCCTTGATTTCCTCCAAGCCAATCATCAACTTGAATCTACTTAACTTTGTACCATCAAGAGCTTTAGTCAACATGTCTGCACATTGCATATCTGTAGAGACATAGGATAGTTGAATATCCTTGCTCATTAGCTTCTCCCTTACATAATGGTAGTGGACTTCAATATGCTTGGTTCTAGCATGGTATACTGGATTAGCTGCAAGATGTAGTGAGCTTGTGTTGTCACAAAAAATGTGAGGTGTTGAAGAATGAAGTCCAAGATTTGTGTACAAAGACTCTAACCACATGATTTCTTGAGTTGCATTAGCCAAGCCTCTATATTCGGCTTCAGTAGAAGATAATGCCACGATTGGTTGCTTCTTCGATGACCAAGAAATGATTTTTGAACCTGCAAATGATATATACCCGGATGTGCTTCTTCTATCATCTCTAGATCCGGCCCAATCTGCATCTGAGTAGACCTTTTGCTCAATATCTGAAGTATATGAATAAAACAAACCTTCATTCATAGTCCCCTTTAGGTACTTGAGGACTCTCTTGGCTGCTTCCATATGTGGTCTTCTCGGCTTATGCATAAAGTGACTCAATATGCTAACACTATAGCATATATCCACCCTTGTGAGTGTTGCATAGTTCAAACTTCCAACCAAGCTTTGATAGCTTGTGATGTCTTCAATTGGCTCTCCTTCATAAGCACTAAGCTTATGATTTTGCTCCATAGGTGTACCTGCACACTTGGTATTTTCCATCTTGAACTTGACGAGCATGTCATGGACATACTTCCTTTTTGTGATGTATATACCTGAATATGTGTAGATTAACTCCAATCCAAGAAAAGAAGTGAGTGGTCCGAGGTCACTTATTTTGAACTCCTCCTTCATTTGATTCTTTACCTGTTTGATTCGTTCAAGATCATTGCCTGTGATAATAATATCATCAACATACACACATAAATAGATCATTTCAAATCCATTCCTGTTTATGAACAAAGAGGTATCCGCCTTTCTAGCTTTGAATCCTTGGTCCTGCAAATAAGTCACCAATCTAAAATTCCAAGCTCTTGGAGCTTGCTTCAATCCATACAAAGCTTTCTTTAGTTTTCATACATAGTTAGGATGATGTGCATCCTCATATCCAGGAGGTTGTGCCATATACACTTCCTCAGAAATCCATCCATTCAAGAAGGCATTCTTTACATCAAGTTGATAGATCTTCCAATTTCTAGATGCAGCAAGACTAATGAGAACCCTAATTTTAGGCATTTTTGCAATAGGAGAGAAAGTCTCCTCATAATCAATACCATGGGTTTGAGCAAACCGTTTAGCAACTAACCTTGCTTTGTGTCTATTTATACTTCCATCTGGATTCCTCTTGATTTTGTATATCCATCGAGATCCAATTACCTTCATAGATGGCTTGTTAGGTACAAGCTCCCAAGAGTCATTCTCCTTCAAGGCTTCCATTTCTTCATCCATTGCATCTCTCCAAGCTTTCTTGCTTTGAGCTTCTTTGAATGTGGTAGGCTCTTCGTTGGTTGAATCCTTTGCAATGTAGATTGACTGCTTGGTGACCAAAGAAGTATCATATCCAAACCTCTCTGGTTTCTTCTTCTCCCTTGAAGACCTTCTAAGTGGTTGATGTGAGCTCTCGGGTCCATATGTAGAATCCTTCATCTTTGCTTTACCTTTGTTCTTCCATAGCTTTAGTCTTTCCAAGTCTTCTAGGTCAATCTCCGAATCACTTTCTTCAATCTGCTTTGGCTCCTTTGATGAAGTGATGGAAAATCTTCATCCAAGTCATAAGGTAGCTTCACTTTCCTATCATCATCAAATCATGATTTGTTTTCATCAAAAATTACATCTCTACTCACAGAAAATCCTTTATTGGTTGGATTGTACAATTTATATCCTTTTTGGTTTTGGTCATAACCAATAAATACGCACTTCTCTGTCTTGGGATCCAATTTCCCTCTTACTTGAGAAGGAATGTGAGCATAGGCTACGCATCCAAAGATTTTACAATGCTCTAGACTAGGTCTTCTTCCATTCCACACTTCATATGGAATTGTTCCATCTAGTGACTTAGATGGAAGTCTATTTATGAGATATGTAGCTGTAGACACAGCCTCTACCCATAGGTAGTTTGGCAATCCTTTTTCATTGAGCATGGACCTTGCAGCTTGGACAATAGCTCTGTTCCTCCTCTCTGCTACACCATTGAGTTCGGGTGTATACCTTGTAGTGACTTCCCTTTTAATGCCTCTTTCATGCAAGAAGGCATCAAATTCAAAAGAGAAGTATTCTCCTCCACCATCTGATCTCAGCCGTTTCAAAGTCCTATCTATTTGGTTTTCAACAAGAGCAATATACTTCTTAAAGCAATTAAACACTTCATCCTTGTGCTTTATTAAAAACAGAATGGTCCACCTGCTACAATAATCTATGAAAGACACATAATATCTTGAGCCTGATATAGATGGCTCCTTACTTGGACCCCACACATCCGTGTGCACTAGATCCAAAGCATTTCGATACATATATCCTTTCTTATTGAAAGGTTGTCTATGAGCCTTGCCGAGTTGACAAGCTTCACACTTATAAATCATGATTGTTGTTGTTGTAATTGTTGTTGTAGTAGTAGTTTTTGTTGTAGCCTCCATTGTATCTGCCTCTATTTGATCCATAGCCACCTCTATTGAATCCTCTTCCTCTTGAGTTCCTCGGGTTCCTAAAACATTCTTCAGTAGTATGATTAGGTAATCCACATAAATTGCAAGGTTGAGATGATTGGAATCTCCCCCTGCCTTGCTTTCCACATCTTCCTCTTCCTCTAGCTCTTCCTCTACCTGCAAAGTTTGCTTGGAAAGAGCTACCTTCATCTTCATTCTTCCTATTCTTTGACTTGTCCTTGATCTTGGCTTTATCAGAATATAAGGCAAAAGTTTGATTACCTCTTGAGGACTCACCACCTTTTCTAATCTTTGCTTCATGAGTGAAGTGTTGGCCCATGAGTGTGTTGAGGTCGGGTACATGCATATCCATGTATAAATCCATGGCTGTTGTGAATGACTCCCACTTGTCGTCTGCTTTGATTCCATTTATGATTTTTCTAATGATTTGCTCCTCTTCAATTACCTCTCCAATGCTTCCAAGTTGGTCGGAAATCTCCTTCATCGTTGTGACATAATCAATCACATTTTGCTTCGGGCTTTTCTTCATTTTTGTGAACTCCATCCACAATTGGTTCTTCCTTGCTCGAGTGTTGGAAGAAAAGAAAGAAGCAAGTGCATTCGAGGTCTCTCTTGATGTCTTGCATCCCTTGACATGAGGTAAAAGAAAATCAGAGATTGAGTTTAGAATTTAGGACCTTGCAAGTGCATCCTTCGAACACCAATTTGAAAGTCCTTCTACTTCTTCATGTGATGGTTGCCCTTTGTTCCTCATGGTTGGCATTGCTTCATCTCCGGATATGAATCCATATAGATTCCTCCCTTGAAGGTAAGCCTCCCATGTTGCTTGACTATGCTCTGATACCACTGTGAAGAGAGATGGTGGATGCAATCCAAAGATGAGTTGGCGTTGCCACAACCAGCTTCACAGCAGCCAACTAAGACTTCAGAGTTGATTAGTAGACCTTTTGAGCTTCCTATATCCACCAAAATATCATCCAAGTACTTTGGAACATGTATCCCAAAATTTTAAGTCAATACAAACTAGTTGCAAAATGACTAGCTCCCAAAACTTGCTATTTTTGGACATACACCTGCTAGAAAAACTGAAGAGTGCTCTCAACCTAGTAAGAATTAGATAATTTAATTTTGGGCATAGCAAATAGAATTAGAAAGCTTCCCAATCCAAGTTAAAACACTTCAATTGATGGACTGAGCACTGAGAACAACATTCATCAATTTCTGGAACATGCCCACCATTCTCGGGGCTCTGCAGAGATAGACCAGTAAGCAGTAAAATGCCGATATCTCCAAAACTATACATCCAATGACCTTGAAAATTTATATGCAGAAAGAAGACAGTAAGAGCTATCCAAGACATGTTAAAACACTGAACAATATTGTGTAGAACTCGAGATATGACAGAGAAGTAGATAATGATAAATGTATAGATTCACATATGATTACAACCACATTGGCAATGAATCTTTGTGCAATGGAAGTAGAATGATAGAGCTATGGAGTAAGCTCTTCAATCTCTACAAAATGACATGAAGTGGTCACGTACAAGGCTTGCTAATCGCCTCTTCCTTCTTGCTCTTTTTATAGCTATTCTTGGAGGGATTTTTGAATTCGAATTCGAATGGCTCCACCTAAAAGTGATCCCAAACGTTAGGAGATATTCCCTCAGCTCAAAAATTCGTGTCTTTAAGTAGTTAGAGCCACGAGTTTGCTTTTACATCATGGATGAGGTAAGCCATCTTTTTCCTTTTTCCTTTTTTCAATTACAAGAGATAAAATGTACTCTTTTACAAGAGGTGTTCACATGACTACACATGTGAATTACAAATGATCATAATATCAAGTATATCAAGCATGTAGGCTTGGGTAAAATGCACCAACAAAGACAACATCGCTACGGACCATGAATCCTTTATTTGAAGGATTGTAGAACCGGTACCCTTTTTTATTCAAGTCATACGCTGTGAAGATACACTTCTCTTCCTTAGGTTTTAGCTTACCTCTTATTTGAGAAGGGATATGTACATAAGCAACACATGCAAAGATCTTGCAATGATCAAGTGAAGGTCTTCTACCATGCCATGCTTCATATGGGGTCATCCCATCAAGAGATTTGGATGGTACACTGTTTACAAGATATGTGGCAATAGATACACTCTCTACCCACAAGTAATTAGGTAACTTTTTCTCATTTAACATTGATCTAGCTCTTTCAACAATTAATCTATTTCTCCTCTCTGCCACCCCATTTTGCTCAGGGGTATACCTTGTTGTAGTTTCTCTCCTAATTCCTCTGTCCTACAAGAATGCATCAAACTCATTTGAGAAGTACTCACCTCCTCCATCTGACCTTAATCATTTTAGGTTTCTCCCTGTTTGGTTCTCAAGAAGTGCAAGATACTTTTTAAAGAAACTGAATACTTCATCTTTGTGCTTCATAAATTACAATAGAGTCCGCCTACTGTAATCATCAATGCAAGATACATAATACCTTGACCTAGAAATTGAGGGATCCTTACTTGGCCCCCATACATCTGTATGGACAAGCTCTAGGTAGTCCTCATGCATGAATTCTTTCCTTGAGAAGGGTAACCTGTGAGATTTTCCAAACTGAGAAGCACCACATTTATAAATCATGTGTTGCTTGGATACATTAGGTATCCCAATCACACATTGGTCTCTACATATTTGTTTTAAGGTTCTTTCACCAACATGCCCTAATCTCTTATGCCAGATTTTAAGCTATGAAAGTGTTTGATCTCTGTAGCTATAGAGTACAATATTTCTTCTATCTTGAAGTTTAGAAAGTGAATAATCTACCTATCTTTTCTCCTTTGGAAATTCTTTTGAATCCATGTAGGGGATCCTCCACAAATGCTCCATATTAGTTAAACCTCACCTACAAACCATTTTCCACAATCTCTCCAACACTCATCAAACTCTTGGTAATTGTAGGTACATATAGAAATCTACTCAACAGATTCCTGTTTCCATCAGAGGTCTTAACATTTTCATACTTTAATTACTGAGTGCTTGGTGTCATCACCTATTTGTATGTGATGCTAACCCTTTGGTTCCTCAAGATCAAAGAGAAGAGCTACATTGCATACCACATGGTTTGGGCATCCTTAATCAATGTAGAAGAGATGATCATCATTTATACTTGGTTTTGAAGTCATATTCATAATCAGAAGAGAATCTTCTTGCTTCTCTATTTAGTTGTTGTAATCCTTTCTTGATTTGTAGCCTCCTTGGTAGTTGCTATTGTAGTTTTCTTTTGTATTTGTTACTGTACCCTTGATGGCGATTTAATCTTCCTCTTGATTGTGTATATCCACCTCTATGATATCCTCTACCTCTCTGATTCTTGAAGTTCCTATAACACTCATATTTAGTATGATTTGACAATCCACAAATATTACATGGTGAGGAGTTATAAGATCTCCCCCTACCTTTCTTACCTCCTCTGCCCCTTCCTCTTGAGGTTCTACCTCTCCCTGCATAGTTGTCTTGGGAGGTAGTTCCTTCATCTTCAACCTTCTTGTTCTTCCCTTTCTCTTTGGTCTTACTTTTATTAGTGTATAGGGCAGAAGAGCTATTACCCCTTGATGAATTTCCATTCTTGTTGACCTTGGCTTCATGTGTAAATAGTTGCCCCATGAGAGTGGTAAGATCTGGAATCTGCATGTCCATGTACAAGTCAATGGCAGTTGTGAAGCTCTCCCATTTGTTATCAGCTTTAATACCATTGATTACTTGTCTTATAATCTAGTCCTCTTAAATTTCTTCTCCTATACTTGCCAATTGATCTACTACATCTTTGACTTTGCTCACATATTCTGAGATGCCTTGCTTGGGTTGCTTTCTTTGAGTGGTAAACTCAATCCACAATTGGTTCTTCCTAGCCCTTGTGTTGGAAGAGAAATATGAAGACAATGTTTGCCAAGTCTCTTGGGATGTCTTAAAGTTCCTAGTGTGTGGAAGAAGAAAATCAGAGATTGAGTTAAGCAAGTAGGACCTTGCTAATGCATCCTTGGCACACCATGTGTTGAGTCTTTCATGCTCCTCTCTTGTAGGTTATCCTTTGCTTCTGAATATGGGCGTCTCCTCATCTCTTGAGATGTATCCATAAAGGCTTCTTTCTTGAAAGTATGTCTTCATGGTCACGGATCATGCTTGATAGTTGTTCCTCTCCAATTTATCAATGAAACAAGAAAAACCATCTCCCATTTCACCTTAACTTTGCTCTGATACCACTATAGGGAATATGGATGGACACTTCAAGAAATGAGTAGGTAATGCCAGATCCTGCTTTGTACCAACACCTTGTAGCTTTAGAGTTGCATTGTGGGCCCTCTTAGCTTTCCAATGACACTATAAAAGTGTATATGTACTTTGGAAGTGATGTGAGAAATGATTGAATCAAAACAGACTACTCCCAAGTTGAAGGATTAATGAAAACCTTCTATTTTTGTCCACACACCTACTGCTTGTTATGCTCAATGCTTCCGGTACAATAGGAATTAGTATAATTCCTTTTAGAGGTATCAAATTAGCTTAGTAAGCTAATGCTTCGAAGTGGAATAACTTAAAATGATACACTACACACAGAGCAATCAATTTAGTAATCAAACAAATAGCCCCGATTTTTTAGGACCTCTGCAGACTTTGACCAGTGAGTGCTTCGACGTGAATTTCTCCAAATTTGCTGAATGGATTTCCTTCAAAATTTGTGAGCATATAGAGAACGTAGATTTGATTCCAATAAGCTATAGAGCATTGAAAAGGATAAAGAAATGACAGAGATATGAGCAGTACAAGCTAACTGCTATGAATGACTATGACAGAGAGATCATAGATGAGCAATGTAGATCTATTGTATTAATGAACAATGTTTTACAAATTCATAAGCTTAAAAATAATAGCCTAGTGATGGTTAGTAGTGTAGGCTACAATGTAGACCTCACTCTCTTACAATATGGTAATGGAGAACTCGGATATGGAGTCACTCTGATCGGGAATTTTTACATGTCACTTTTATAAGTGCTTTATTCAAATTTGAATTTGAGTTCAACTTTTGGCTCTCTCTCTAAAAGTGATACAACAATTTAAGAGTTATTCTCTCCATATGGAGTCGTAATTTTCCCATCTAACAAATCAATGAGTTTGATGGTGATTACAAAATATTCTCTCAAGTCAAAAAAGTGACTTGTATAAGTAGTAAAGGATAAAAACTCTCTAGCAATGGTTTCCATGGAACTCTAATTATGCATAAGCTCTAGCCAAATAGAAAGGCTTGAACTTTGCACCAACATCAAATACTTATGGTACTGTTGGAAGTAGAGAAACAAAAAGCTCTTTGATTGTTTTTTTTTTAATATTCTATTTGAAATTTTGTGTAGTTGAATATGTATACATATGCTCATCACATACTCTATGCTTGCATGTTGGCAAAATTACTTATGTGAAGACCTCAATACTTATGGTAGTGTTGGGAGTAGAGGAACAAACTCTTTGAGTCTTTTGCATATTGGCAGCTGTACATAGTACAACAGCTGAGTCATTGATAGAACTCCACATGTTGTTGATTCTCTGACAAAATGAATCAAAGTACTTATGTAGAGTCTCTATCAGAATGAATCAAAGTACTGTTGAGTCCCAATACTACTTATGGTACTATTGGGAGTAGAGGAACAAAGTGCTTTGAGTCTATTTTATCAATTTCTCTATATGAATTTGTGCACGTGAATATGTGTAGATATGCTCATGATTCATCACATGCTGAGTACTTGCATATTGGTAGTTGTACATACTACATCAGTTGGGTCTCTGACAGAACTCCACAGGTTGTTGATTCTCTAATAGAATGAATCAAACTACTTATGTAGAGTCTTTGACAGAATGAATCAAAGTACTATTGAGTCCCAACAGTACTTATGGTACTGTTGGGAGTATAGGAACAAAGTGCTTTGAGTCTATTTTATCAATTGCTCTACTTACAGAGCTCCACGGGTTGTTGAGTCTCTGACAGAACGAATCAGCTACAGAAGAAATGCTTGCCGCCTTTGTTCAAGGTGGTATGAGGGTAGAGTTTGCCAAAGCATGGATGGGAGAACCTGGAATGGAACGGTTGCAACAATAGGCTTATGGTTAACATTTCTTCATATAAGAAATTTGACAAGGATTCTATAATGAATTCGAGTATGAAGTGACACGTTACATGTGTATGGTAGTGGATAACAAGTGCAACAGTCTAGCACAGTGCACTGTTGTTGCCCAACTACAACAGTCTAGCAAATTGAACTGTTGTTGCCAAGTGGTACTTGCTGACAGCTACAAATCACATTCTAATTGGGTGGAGGGGTTTTGAGGATTTTATAGTTTTCTATAGAGAGTTGTGTGTCAAGGTCAGGAATTTCAAAAGATAGGCAAGTTGTGTGTACTTTGCTCTGTTAATTTATTTTTCTAGTTTTCCTAAAAAAAAACAAAAAAAAACAAATGGAGTATTTGATCTGTAAACAAAATTATTTCCGAAATGCTAAAGGACTGTTTTTGCATCATCATCTTCCATGTTTCATGATCTTGGGAAATATGTTTAATGACCTCAGCTGTTTTGATCAACGTGGGTGCGATTTTTCACACCTTGGATAGTAAATAAATGAAGTGGAAATGGTTGAAGCAGAAGTGGTTTAATGGTGCTGCATATGTGTTCTTCAAAAAGTTTGCACATTTTAGAGCATCAAAAAAAGTATACGCGTACAGGAACATCAAACAAGATTTGCGCACACAATTTTAATCAAACTATGCATACGAACCAAAATATAGACATCTATGTTCATTAAGAGAGCTAAAAACATCAAGAGGCTATTTTTCTACGTTCTTATTTTCAATTACTGCCACAATCATTGTGTAGTGGAATGAATATACGTAGTATGTGTATTGGGACATTGTTGATAGTGGCTTTTGTGATCTATCAATAGATCGTATTTGAGTGATTACCGTGCATAGCATTAAACTCATTGAATAAGAACATAAAGATGCACTCACACTAAAACGTTTTGGAGAGTTCCTTCGGCATCCAACAGCCACCACAACAATGGTGCATTTTTTCTGTACTTTTAATAGCTTCCTAAGTGCCTCCTCAGGGCAATGGACGATCATTCTTGAGTAGCAACCCTCTCACCTGACTCGCAGGGCCTAAAATTGATGGTTTTTTTCAATATTACCAGAAGTGATTACATGTTGGTAGCCATATTTATATGGAGGGTTCAATAATTCATGCTAATTTTATTGCCCCTTCCACTCATTGGGTACGTAGTGTTTGCTCTACCATGGACTGTACAGTATGCACCATCAATGCTTAGTTTTTATAGTAGTACTTATCATACTCTTGGAACTTGGCAACAAGGCAAAATGCTCATTTGAGCCTTTTTTGTCTATTTCTCTGTTTGAATCTTTATGTAGATGATACATTCAGTGCTTATATGTATCGTCTACCATCGACTATATGCGCGCAACTCTACCATGGTCAGCAAACATCTAAACCATGCTGAATTAAAAAATGTTATACATGTGTAGATTCTCTCTGGAATAGCATGTGTATATCGTTTGGGACTTTGGTTTTGGGGATGAAGTTGGGAGGTTTTATTGTCATTTTTTTAGGGTAGTTCTTTTCTAAGGCAACTACCTCTGTTCAGGAAGATGCATTATCTGTATTTGGAGTTTTAGTGTACATTGCATGAGTGAATGATTGTTGGGTATGTGAAGAAGTGTGAGAGACACATGAGAAGCACACAGAAGGAGCACAAACGTAGCAAGACACACAGAGAGGACGATGGCTGGAATAGCTCTCTCTATTGATGATGAATTGAGCTAAAGTAAGAGCTAAATTATATCCCTAAGTACAAAGTACCACCACATATGAGAGTATCAAGTATGTGGTAACATGGGGAAAAAACCTCTAGCCAGCACTAGAGTAAAACGTGCCCATGAATAGGGAAAAGGTTCACATCAAAGCTACTCAAGGAACACATAAATGTAACAAACCCCCCTGGAGCTAATGATGTGAACATATACAAGGAGTGAGAGATCAGCTCCCACAAGGTAATAAGCCTAAAGCTTTGCGAAAAGCTTCAAAGTTTTCCCGTGGAAGAGCTTTGGTGAATATGTTTGCCACACTATCTTGTGTAGGCACATATACCAAATCAATATCTCCTCCATGAAGGTGCTCTCTCACATAGTGATAATGCACCTCAATATGTTTGGTCCGTGCATGAAACACTAGGTTTCGTGCAACAACCAAAGCATTCTGACTATTAGTGTCAATATACGTAGCATCATCAATCTCCATGCAAAGATCCATCAATAGGCATCTGAGCCATATACACTCCACTGTAGATATGAAAACTGCCCTGTACTCAGCTTCATAACTCGATGTCGCCATTCTAGGTTGCTTCTTATTCAACCAAGATATGCATGAGTCTCCAAGGAAAAAGCAATTACCACTAGTGGACACGTGAGTATCATAACAACTAGCCCAATCACTATCTGTAAAAGCATGCAAGCATGGCGGAACATCTCTGCCATAAAAGAGGCCTAAGCTCAAAGTTCCTCTGAGATATCTAAACACACATTTCACCACTTGCCAATGCTTAGTGCCAGGGCTATGCATGAATCGACTCAACTAGGAAATTGCATACTATATATCTGGCCTTGTGTTGCATGCATATATAAGACATCCCATAGCTTGCTGATAAAGAGAAGTGTCAAATGCATACTAGAATCCCCAACTGAGAACCTGAATCCTGTCTCAACTGGTGTGGAATCTAGCTTGCAATCCTCAAAGTCAAAACGCTGAAGTAGTTTTTCAACATACTTTCCTTGATGCATAACAACTCCCCCCCTCAATGGATACAAACTCGATGCCAGGATAGTAGCTCAAAAGACCAAGATAAGTGACATCAAAAGTGTGCTACAAATCAGCCATAAGAATGTCAAGTTTTGCATCACATGACCCAATCAAGAGTATGTCATCGACATAAAGAACAAGCACCATAAGATCAGCCCCATTTTTGCATACATAGAGTGTGCTTTGAATCGGACTACATGTGAAGCCAAGAGCAATCAAGTGCTTATGTATTTTGTCATACCATGCATGTGGAGCTTGCTTGAGACCATACAAGGCTTTATGCAAGCGGCAAACCATATTCTCTTTCCCTTTCATAGCAAATCTAGGAGGTTTCTTCACATAGACCTCTTCTTGCAAATCACCATTCAAGAAGGCTGTTTTTATATCCAGCTGATGCACTTTCCAACCTCGATGGGCAACCAATGCAACCACGGTACGAATGGTAGTCATGCATGAAGTAGGTGCAAAATTTTCCTCATAGCCAATGGCATATTGTTGCGCATATCCTTTGGCAACCAATCTAGCTTTGTAGCGATCAATGGTACCATCATATTTTCTCTTAATCTTGTAAACCCACTTTGTACCAATGACATTCTTTCCTTTTGGAAATTCACATAACTCCGAAGTACCATTCCTATGTATGGAATCCATTTGTGATTGCATAGCACTCATCCATTGTGGATCATCACATACATCTTCAAAAGAAAGTGGCTCTTCATTACATGATATAGCAATAAGAGAATAATCCACAAAATTACTTGATGCATGGTCAGAGCTTGATCTTGTTCTACCAAGTAAAGGTGCACTCAATTTGATGTCCTGCAAAGTTTGTTTCAGCCACTTTTGCATATATTGTGCACTCTTGATAGACATGCATTCATTATGTAATACATCTTCAACATGTACATAATGTGTGGGCTGAATTGCATGCTCATTTTCAGCCATATTTGGATGCAAATGTTCAGCCATATGTGGCTAGAAATTGCCAGTAGTTTTGAAAATTTTTGGCTGAAAAATTTCAGCCATGTTTGGCTAAATATTCTTTGCATTTTCAACACTATTTTGTTGGAATTTTTCAGCCCTTTGAGCCTCACTAGGCTGATCTACATGGCCATAGTCAAGCGCACCATTTTGGAACAAAGGCATGAGTGTATCGAACACATCTTGTGAGTTAACTGTTGGCTGTTTTTTGCATTCTAGTAGAGCAAAAACTGAATTTTTAACAAATACCACATCTCGACTCACAATAATGGTGTTTGTCAATGGATGGTACAACCGATATCCCTTACTTCCAACACTATAACCAACTAATATACATTTGTTTGCCTTGTCATCAACCAAACACACGCATATGACTAACCGTAGACTTATGACCATTCCAAGCCTCATAAGGAGTGATGAATATCAATGCTTTTGTAGGGCAGTGATTCATCACATAGTTTGCACACATGACTGCTTCCATCCAAGACTTATCAGGAAGATGCTTTCCTTTAACCATACATCGTGCCATTTCAAGTAGAGTTCTATTTTTACGCTCGGCAACACCATTTTGCTGAAGTGTATATGGCACCGTACATTGGTGTGAAATACCTCTTTCATGAAGAAAAACATTAAACTCATGTGACATGTATTCACCACCACGATCCGTGCGTAGAGTGAAAAGCTTTTGTGAAGAAACATTTTCAGCCATAGCTAAAAATGCTTTGAAGCAAGAAAATAACTCGTTCGTTTCTTTCATAGGATACACCCATGTATGGGGAGTAGCATCATCAATGAAGTAACAAAATACATATGCTTCTCAAAAGATGGATTCTTGACAGGACCACATACATCACTATGAACAAGATGCAATTTTCTTGTAGTGAGTGTACAACTATCTTTTGGAAAAGAAGCACGATGCATTTTTCCAAGAATGCAACCTTCACATGCATGCCTTTCAATGGACAAGTGTAGGAAAACCAATAACCATGTACTTCTTTTGCAAGTAAAGCAAGCTATTGAAGTTCAAGTGACCAAAACGAGCATGCCAAAGCTCCATTTCAGTCACGAAAGAAGTATGAGCAACTAAGGCATTCGAGGCAGCCCTCTTGTATGTATCCATGCAGTACAAACCATTACATAATGTATCAGACATCACAATAACATGGCCATTGTTGAAATCATGAACCATACACTTATCATCAACAAAGTGTACATGAAGTCCAGCTTTGGCAATCAAAGGAACTGAAATTAAGTTCTTCTTGATACGAGGCACATACAATGCATTTTTCAAGAGAATCACACCTCCATTTGTAGCCGTAAGCTCAAATTTTCCTACTCCAATGATAGGATACGAGGCATTGTTTGCACACACCACATGTCCTCCTTTGGGTGCATCTTGCAAAGAGGCAAAAAATCTGTTGCATGATGTTATGTGCTTTGAAGCACCACTATCAAAGAACCAATCGGAATCAGCCTCACTCACAACCATACATTTAGAATGCAAAGAAGCATCATAATGACACGTAACAACACATGCACAAAAATCTTGAGCCATGTTAGCTTCATCATTCTTTACATTTGTTGAATTTTCAGCAATAGACATGCCAGATTCCTTCCTCTTTTTATTGCGTTTAACAAGCTTTGTACACTCATCAATAGTATGACTAGCCTTTCGACAATATTTGTATCTCTTCTTCTTTTGCAAATCGGCATTATTGGAGGAATGAGTGGAAGAGGAAACTTGAGGATTTGGTTTTGATGACCCAAAGCTGAACCATACTTGATTTTCCCCTTTTGTGAGATAGCAAGTGCTTGTGTTCCCTCAATCAAACCACTCCTATTCACTCTAGATTGCTCTTCTTGCAAAAGAAGAGACACAACCTCATCAAATGCATACATGTTAGGATTTCCTTTTGCAACCAAACAAAGTGTAGTAGCAAAGCTTTGAAAAGATTCCAATAATCCTTTCAACAACGTGGAAATGAGTGATGCATCTAGAATGATCTCATCTATGTTTGCCAATTGCTCTTTCAAGTCCTTGATGAGTGTCACATACACATCCACCAACTCATTTTCAGCCACACACACATCCTCAAATAGCTTCCTCAAGTATGCAACACGTGCTTCATTACACACGGCATACAAAAAAGCAAGTGTCCCATGCTTGTCTCGATGTAGAACATGATCGAATGTGTGGACTATATGATGCTTCACTAAAAGTGCAATCAAAGCATGAGCTTGAGCATCTTTTCCATCCCATCTAAGCTTCTACTGTGTAGATGGAAAAGGAAAAACCACTATACTCGAAGAAGAAGCTCCATCTATGACATTAGACTGTGAAGTAGAAGCATTTGCCGGTCTTCGATCTACATCTGCCACTATGTTCCAAAGTTGTTTAGCAACAAGAACATGCTTCATCATATAAGACCACATCGGATAGTTGTTCCCATCAAGCTTATCTTGAGCTTGAAGCATGCCAAACAAGTCATTGATGCCCGCCATTTCACTAAGGAAGAAGAAAGTGACAAAAACTTTACTTTGACAAAAGCTAAAATAAGTGCTAAAATTTCAGCTCACAAACCGTCACTCTGATGGCAATTCTAACTACATGAATGGCTTTGAAATGGGGGTAAAACCCCAGCATACATGGTGGAAATATTTCTTTGCTGCTGAAATTCACAGTTCTATGCTCGGAAGTTGATTTCCACTGTTAAAAGTGCATGCGCATGGAGACGCGAAAAACCGAAACTTGAGAAGGAGCTGAACCTGCTCTGATACCACTATTGGGTGTGTGAAGAAGTGAGAGAGACACACGAGAAGCACACACAAGGAGCACAAATGCAGGAAGACACACAAAGAGGACGATGGCTAGAATAGCTCTCTCTATTGATGATGAACTGAACTGAAGTAAGAGCTGCATAATATCCCTAAGTACAAAGTACCACCACATATGAGAGTATCAAGTATGAGGTAACATGGGGAAAAAAACTCTAGCGAGCACTAGAGTAAAAAGTTCCCATGAATAGGGAAAAGGTTCATATCAAAGCTACTCGAGGAACTATTAAACACACTTTTGCCATCAGAAGCGCATTTACTCTCTATTCGGGTTCTTGGGAGTGGAAGGGGTCTGTTAAACAGAGGCCCTATACTTGATTTTCCCAAATCAACTCACACACATGATCTTCCGTTCAAAACATCTCTGCTAATCCAACTTACTAACAGAAACTTGGGATTATTCCTTTACAGAATTACTATTCGTATTCCAATCAGTACATCTCAGTACACAGCGTAGGGATAAACATTACCGTAACACAGACTTACAGTAACCAACTTACAGATCAACGATTCAATACTTCACTTAATGTAAACATTACCGTAACTCAATCTATACCGTACAGGTGCAGATAATCAAACAAAACAAAAGGGCACAGTATGACTCAGAGTTATGAAAAAACAACACTACCGAAACTACACAAACGTATCGCCCAGACAGACAGTCTGGCGATCCTCTTCTGGTCATCACCGAAAGTGTCTTTTCATTGCTTTATAAAAAATTACAAGGCATCGCAACAACCTTTCGGTTCGTGTGGAATATGAAAAGGAAAATGATTTACAATTGCCAATCCGGCGGCTTACACTGGCACGCACGTTGGACTTTAACCCCCAGGTATACAAAATATTATGGTTCATCTATTATTCCTTCTAGATACATTGCTTTAGCTAATTTAAACGTTCGGGCAATTTTCATTTTTAGTGAATCTAACATCTGTTTGAGGACTTCAGGTTCTACTAACTGAGCATCAGTCCTTACTGAACTGGATGCAATGACCTGGCTCATGAAAATTTCTGCTTGTGTCTACAGAAAAGCTTCTTGCAGATAGAAGTCATTTGACACAGCCGCATCCCGGTTCACCTTCATGTCTGCAATCTGCTTATCAACTCTGGATAGTCTTTCTTTTTCAGCATCCAGTTGATTCTCTCTTCTCTCCAACTCTTGATTCTGAAACTGTATTGTCCTCTAATATGCATCTCTTTCTCTGCGGGTACCTGCTATCTCTTTCTGTAGATAAGCGACTAAATTCATTTGCGTTTTAAGAAGAGAGTTGGATTCAAATAAAGATGTTTCTGCTCGTTGGAGATCTTCATTAGTGTGCTTCGTGAAGTTTTCCATCTCCTATCTGCGTTGTACCACTTCATCAAGCTGTTGTCTAGTTTCTTCTAACAGATCACCCAGTGCAATGCGGGCATCTTCCTTATCTTGGACTAACTGTTTCAAATGAAACATTTCGGCATGAGCAGCACACAATAAATCATCTTTTGCTTTAACTTCAGCCAATGCAGTAGCTTGTTGACTAATTATTGATTCCTGTTCGCTAAGTCTGGCCTAGAGCTCATTAATCTGGAAGTGCAGATTATGATTTTCTGCCTTTACTGCATCGATCTCTTCCTGTAAAGGAGTACTGTCTGCCTCAAGTGTATCAACCTTATGCTGCAACTCTTGACGAAGATTTTTTGTAACCATTTTTAGTTGTACTGGAAGCTGCTCGGAAGACTTAATAAGCATGCGCCCCATAGATTCTAATTCTGTGAACATGGGAATCGGAGGAAGTGGCTGCTAGGATGAAGAGGTTGTCAGAAGATGAGTGGAATCCGGTGGAGAGTAATTGGGTGAGGAGGATGAAGCGGTAGGTTCCTCAGGGACAATGGGTGGAACAGGGATAATGGGCTTAATTGGAGGTTCGGGTGGAGGAGTGGGTTGCAAAGTATTAGCCATCAATATTTTGTCGGTGGATTGCTGTGTAGTCACTTGAATTTGAACAACTGCATACTCTACTGCCTCAATAAATTCTGCCAAAATTTCGGCAACAACAACCTGCGTATCTTCTTTTTCCTTTTGTTTGGACTGCTGCTGAGATTCGTCCTTGGAAGATATGTCTTTATCATCAGCAGAAACATTTTGATCTTGTTGCTGGTCTGGAGATGACTGCGCTGATGAATCATGATGAATGGAGGTGGTTGTATCGTGGAATGTCTCTTCCTCATGTCCTTCTTCATTTCCAGTCGTGGAATTTTGTACCTCACTATCAAAAGAACTTATTCTGATTCGTTTTCGGCGGAGGAGCTGAAAGATTTCTTCGTCATCCTCGTCGTTGTCTTCTAGTATCTAAGCAGATTCTTCATGATATAATACTGGACCTCTGGGTGGTGGTTGCGCTGCTAGGATGGTCGAAAACAGAAAAGTGATTATGTGCGGAAGACATGATTGCGGAAAATCTCCTTTGTTAACTTGTTTAATAACCGAAACGCATTCTGCATTAGCTACAATGGAAAGCATAACAACTATGTAGTGCATTGCAGTGATATGTTGTCGTTCTCTCACAGAATTTCCATTGGTCCATAAGTGAGATCTCCTACCACACCTTTTTATTTCTTTTCCTGAAAGAAAACAAGCATAAGTATAGCTGAAGCATCTATTTATTTACATAGTATGTCCATTCCTAAAGAAGTTGAGGCTATGAGCTATTCCCCATTGGAGAATGTGCACCACTAATTTTATCATGTACATCATGTGCCGAATGCTTGGCCTTGTAATGTGGCCCTACAATGCATACTTTAGGTGCATCTGATGCTTCATGAGTGCAATTGGAATCTTTGTTGTTCTGATGGTCCATACTTTGTGGTATCTTTCGCTTCCAAATCCACTTCGTTGTCATGATATTGTGTGTCTTCTCTTTGGTCCGTCGAACTTCATGTTTTTCTTTTGATGTCTTAGTGATTGAGGTTTTGCTCTTCATGTTTCTATGATGAGTTTGTTTTGGCTGCATTGCTTGAATGTCGCGATGTAATGTATCCATCTATTTTCTTATCTCTTGCTTGGCTGTTTGTCTGACCTTCTTGGGAATCCATATCTATTGTTGTACCCTCTGAGCTTCAATCAAAGGCTTAGGGAGCCATATTTGCAAGAGTCGTTTTGTTTCAGATTTCAGTGATGCTGATCTCTTGTTCTCCTTTTTCTCCTCATGAGTTGGTGTTGGCGTCTCTGATTTCTGCACTTGATCCTTGCGTACCCATTTGAATTTGTTCTCCCCTTGATGCGAGTACCTAAATGTTGTCTTCCACATTGGTAATCCTTCTGTCGTATGAAAGACTTCATGAGAATCGGTTTCCTTATTGTCTGGCCGTTCATCAACTGAATAGGGTGATATCACCTCTTCCTTGGACACATTAGGGTTTGAGCTTCCTGCTTCTTCTATACTGGTTTCTGAAGTATTAGGGCTGGAATCATGTTCCACTGGCTCTTCTTTGTGTTCTTCCACATTTTCGATGGTTTTTGGTTGTGGTAAAGGCTGCTCTCCTAATAGACTAAAAATTTCCTTTTGCCCTATCTTGGCTGAAATATAGCCTTGAGGTAGGTTGATGCTGACTTCATTCTCAATGATCCAATCCTGTCCTAGGATCAACTCTTCTATTAAATCTTCATCTCTGCACACTAAGACTCGTTGTTCCATGGAAGAATTTCGTAGGTGGAGGGATACGTTGTCGTCAAGATTTTCTCTCCTCTCTCACTTGTGAAGGCCTACAAAAAACATATTTGGTGAAGGTAGCCGGAATTCCCCGAGAAGTCTAGGATGCATCAAGGATGTCAAAGGAAGCTCACATACAAAGTTTCAAAGAAATCAAGAAAGTCCATGGTAGCGGTCAAAGCTGGTCAAAGTTGGGAAATTAGGGCAAAAATTTCATTGTCACCAAATTGAATGAAAATTCATATACTTGTAAAGATTGTCAAAGGCAATCTATAGCCCAAATTTCAATAGAAAATGGATTTTGTAGCACATTGATATGCTATGTTCATTTTGTAAAAATGTAATTTTTCTAGTTTGACCCTACAAATTCTTGTATAGAAATTTATGTTAGCCATATGGTTTGGCATCTATAAAGACCATATGTGGCTACATATTTGTACAAATTTTCAAGGCTATCAGAGCTTCCTAGAGACCTTAATGCCACCTTGGAAGCTTCCAAATCTAGACAAACTTGTACAAGGAAGATTCAGATGGAAGTTTTTTTTGCATATTCCTGAAGGAGATCTTTGGAAACATATTCCTACAAAGTTTCATCTTCATCAAAGCCTATTTGTAGGGTCAAAGAGCACAAAGTCCAGTTTTCAGGATCACCACAGTTTTCTAGTTTAAGCAAATTGAAGGGTTGAAGGGCTACCACATGGCAAAAGCTGATTGAGCCATGTTGTACGATCAAGATGAGCTCATATTCAAGGGTGGAGATGAACTTATGCTTAAAGCAAGGAGGATCCACGAGTTTTTCCATAAAAGAAGACTTTTTTGACAGTTAAAGATCAATAATGCAAAGTTTCTCCAAAAATAGTGGCTTATCTTATCCGAATTGATGTTAGCACTGATCTGACGGTCTAGATCATCCCCAGATCCAATGGTGGAGAATGAAGGTGCCTAAATTTCACTCCTTTACACTAGATTTGATAGAAAGAACAATTCCAAGCCATTGATTTGATTAATCAAATGGTTGTAATCGAAAGTAGTGATCCTAGAGTTGAGAGTTGATTTCTCTAGATCCAAGGGCCCAAATTCATTCAAAAAACTATATAAACCCCCCTCGAAACTCCTAGAGCATCATTGTTAGGCATCCATAGGGCTCTTGATCGCTTAGGGTTTCCTTGAGACGATCACCCTCGGTTGAGCGAGTGAGGATCCAAGGTGGGCTAGTATGAGTATAGTACCTATTTTCAAATTTAAGTTAGAACTCCAATCTAGGATAGGCTCTTAAAACCAGCATCTCTATCTTGACTCACCCTCGGTGGGGCGTGTGAGTGAGTTAGAGCTGGTTTTAATGAGTCTTAGACTTCTTTAGTTAGACGTTACGAGCCTAGACATACATAGGGTCAATGAAGTGGAACTCACCTTCTTACGTGTGACATTCGGTTGAACTGTCATGGTTTGAGAGTCGGAACCGCCTTTGATCAGTAGACTGCTTAGCTTGACGTATCACGACGATCTTATACATGTATCTTAATTCAAATCCTTTTTAATTCATGTCACTTGTCTCTTGTCTCTCATGCTCTTAACTATTTTTACATGTCTTCTATTTTCTTCTATGTGTGAGAAGGCTCCGCAGTATTGCGTTGAACCAGTGAGGATGTTTCATTGAGCTTGTGAGTAAACTCTATCTTCATAATTCACTTGCATGCATATAATCCATACATGCCCATACATATTGATTAGTTTCTGAAAGTGTATAAGAAGCTCCAATATTGGACCATTCTTCCTTTCGAAACTGATTTATGTGTAAGGATTCTATCTATTCTCGTCATGCATACATATCATCCAAAGACGACTATGCATATGCATTAGAATTAGGAAGTGCTTAAGAAGATCCTTCAATGGACCATTCTTCCTTCCAAATTTGATTCGTGTGTATGGTTCTCTTTCATTCTTATCATTCATGTTCATCAATCTAACTTGCACTCCTACATTCCCATTCCCATAATCATTTCAACATCTCTCTCTTCTCCATACTCAACTTTAATTTCGCTTTCACATCCTTAAACCTTCCAACATTCATTAGCTTCATACACCCTGTTGTTGGTGTAAATCACAAGCCTACACATTTGGCTTGGAAGATATCATGAAGACTCTACATGCATGAAGAACCATAGGAACATATGCTAGTGGTTTATTACCACTTTACCTCATTGTAAAAGTCAAATTGACTTGGAATCTTTTGTAATCACCTAGCTAAGTGATTCGTGAAAAACAGTAGCTCACTTGATTGAGAGAATATCTCCAAACCTTTAGGAGCTTGATCATAGGGAGCCAAGAATTTGAATTTGAATTCAAATTCTTACACATTTCATATAAAAGGTGAACTTGAAAAGTCGCGTGGAGAGAGATCACTCCCGAGCTTCATTCTACTATCACTGAGTGTGTGTGAGGACTACATCATAGCCTACACCTCTCTACACCATTAGGCAATGCTTGTCATGCCAATGGGATTGTACATCAATTGCTACTGTGCTGGTCACACTGAGCAAAACATTGAGCAGGTGTCAAGACAAAAATAGAAGGTTTTCTTGACTTTGTGACTTCCAAAGTTATCTGTTTTAATTCAATCATTACACACTTCATCTCCAAAGGACATAGGCCATTTCTTGGTGTCATTGGAAAGCTAAGGAAGTCTAGTAATCAAGTTTGAAGCTAAAGAGGGCTGGTACAAAGAAGGTTTTAGCAGTACCTACTCAATCTCTTGGATCATCCATCCATCTTTCCCAACAATGGTATCAGAGCAAATAAGGTAAAATGGGAGATGGTTTTCCTTCATTCATTGATAAATTGGACAGCAACAACTATCAAGCTTGGTCTCTAAGGATGAAGACCTACTTACAAGGAAGGAGTCTCTATGGATACATCTCAGGAGATGAGGAATTGCCCTCATTCAAAGTAAGAGGATTGCCAACGAAGGAAGAATAAGAGAAGCTCAATACATGGTGTGCAAAAGATGCATTGGCAAGGTCTTATCTACTCAACTCTATATCTGACTTTCTTTTACCTCATATCAGGAATTGTAAGACTTCCCAAGAGACTTGGGAAACCTTGTCATCATTTTTTTCCTCTAATACAAGGGCTAGGAAAAATCACTTGTGGATTGAATTCACAACACTAAGGAAGCAACCTAAGCAAGCTGTTTCAGAATTTGTGACCAAGATCAAAGATGTTGCAGATCAGTTAGCAAGCATAGGAGAAGAAATTGAAGAAGAACAGATTGTGAGGCAGGTAATCAATGGAATCAAGGCTGATGACAAGTGGGAAAGCTTCACCACTACAATGGATCTCTACATGCACATGCACACCCCAGATCTTACAGCTCTCATGGGACAACTATTTACACATGAAGCAAAGCTCACAAAGAATGGAGATACATCCAAAGGTAACAACTCTTCTGCCCTATACACTCATAAGAAGACTAAGGATAAAGGAAAGAGTAAGAAGGTGGAAGATGAAGGCTCTACCTCCCAAGCCAATTATGCAAGGAGAGGTAGATCTTCAAGAGGCAGGGGTAGAGGAGGTAAGCAAGGTAGGGGGAGACCCTATAATTCATCACCATGTAACATTTGTGGTTTATCAAATCACACCACAGATGAGTGTTTCAGGCATTACAAAAATCAGAGAGGAAGAAGCTACCAAAGAGGTGGATACTCTCAGTTTAGAGGAAGGTTCAACCATCAGCAAGGCCACAACAACAACTACAACAACAATTACAATGGTAACTACCAAGGAGGATTCAAAACTAGAAGGGACTACAACAACTACACAGAAGAGCAGGATGACTCTCTTCTGATCATGAACATGACTTCAAAGACAGGCACAAATGATGATCACTTATTTTATATTGATTCAGGGTGTTCAAATCATGTGGCTGGTAATGTGGCACTACTCTCTGATCTTGAGGAACCAAAAGGTAAACACCAAGTCCAAACAGGTGATGATACAAAGCATTCTATAATTAAAGTTGGAAATGTGAAAACTAGTGATGGTAATCAGAATTTGTTGAGCAGGGTACTTTATGTACCAACAATTACAAAGAACTTAATGAGTGTTGGTCAGATTGTAGAGAAAGGGTTGCAGGTCAGGTTCAATCAATATGGAGCATTTGTGGAGGACCCAAGACATGGATTCAAAAGGATAGCTAAAGGAGAAAAATTAGGTAGACTTTTCACTTTTGAGTTGGAAGATACAAAAAATATTGCATTATACAGTTATAAGGATCAGACACTTTCAGAGCTTGAGATTTGGCACAAGAGATTAGGGCAAATAGGAGAAAGGACCTTGAAGCAAATGTGCAGGGACCAATGTGTGCTTGGGATACCTAATGTATCCAAGCAACATATGATTTACAAGTGTGGTGCTTGTCAATTTGGTAAGTCTCACAGGTTACCCTTCTCGAGGAAAGGATATATGCATAAAGACTACCTAGAGCTGGTACACACAGATGTTTGGGGACCTAGCAAAGATCCCTTAGTCTCAGGTTCAAGGTACTATGTGTCTTTTATTGATGACTATAGTAGATGTACTATATTATACTTTATGAAGCACAAGGATGAGGTGTTTAATTGCTTTAAAAAATATCTTGCATTAGTTGAAAATCAGATAGGAAGGAGCTTGAAGAGGCTAAGGTCAGATGGAGGAGGTGAGTACTTCTCCAATGAATTTAAGGACTTCTTGCACGACAGAGGCATCAAAAGGGAAATAACAACAAGGTATTCTCCTGAACAAAATGGGGTAGCAGAAAGAAGAAATAGGTTAATTGTTGAGACAGCTAGATCTATGCTTAATGAGAAGAAGTTACCTAACTACCTATGGGCAGAGAGAGTCTCTACTGCCACCTATCTCATAAACAAGTTACCATCTAAATCACTTGATGGTATGACACCTTATGAAGCATGGCATGGTAAGAGACCATCATTAGATCATTGCAAAATTTTTGGATGTGTAGCATATGTACACATTCCCTCACAGGTAAGGGGTAAGTTAGACCCAAAGGCTGAAAAATGCATTTTTATTGGGTATGATTTAAATAAAAAAGGTTACAGGTTTTATAACCCTACCAATAAGGGATTTATGGTAAGCAGAGATGTGATCTTTGATGATAATGATTCTTGGTATGAGAATGAGTGCAGGAAGGTCAAACTACCCTATGATTTGGAAGAGGAATTTCCAAAACTTACAAAGGAGGAACCAACTCAGAAAGAAGACTCAAGTTCAGATGATGAAGATACAATCAACCTTGAAGAGTTCAAGGCATGGAAGTCCAAAGGCAAAATGAAGATGAAGAAGCTTGAAGACATACTTGAATCTTCAGCTCAACCCTTTAGGAGATCACAAAGGGAAAGTAAACAACCTATCAGATATGGGTATGATACATCTCTTGTTACTAAACACTCAGTTTATCTTGCCAAGGATTTGTTAAATGAAGAACCAGGTTCATATGAAGAAGCAATCACAAAATCAGAATGGAAAGAAGCTATGGATGAGGAGATTGAAGCACTCAAGGAGAGTGATACATGGGAGTTAGTACCCAAGAAGGACTCTATGAAGGTAATAGGATCCAGATGGATCTATAAGTTGAAAAGAAATTCTGATGGCACAATCAACAGGTACAAGGCCAGGTTAGTAGCCAAGGGTTTTGCACAAACCCAAGGCATTGACTATGAAGAAACATTTTCTCCTGTGGCCAAGATGCCAACAATCAGAGTGTTGGTGAGTATGGCTGCATCAAAGAATTGGAACATGTACCAATTGGATGTCAAGAATGCTTTCTTGAATGGATGGATCTCAGAAGAGGTTTATATGTCAAAACCTCCTGGCTATGAAGACCCAAAGAAGGCAACTTATGTTTGTAAATTAAAGAAGGCTTTATATGGATTGAAGCAGGCACCTAGGGCATGGAATTACAGGCTAACTACATACCTCCAAGACCAAGGATTTGTTATGAGCAAGGCAGATACTTCTTTGTTCATTAAAAGAAGTAATTCAGAGGTAATATATCTCTGTGTTTATGTTGATGATATCATCATTACAGGTAATGATGTCAAAGGAATCAGATACATCAAAAGTCAGATGATGAAGGAGTTCAAGATCAATGATCTTGGATTATTGAAATATTTTTTAGGGCTTGAATTAGTTTACACTAATTCAGGAATATACATTATTCAGAAGAAGTATGTACAGGACATGTTGAAGAAGTTTCACTTGCAGGATGCTAAAGCAGCAACCACTCCAATGGAGGTGAACCTAAAGCTAAGTGCCCATGAAGGTGATGAAGTTCAAGATATTATAGGTTATCAAAGTATGGTGGGTAGCTTGAACTATGCTACCCTATCTAGAATTGACATTGCATATGGAGTTAGTGTGCTAGGTCAATTTATGCACAAGCCAAGGATACCTCACTTAGAGGCTGCCAAGAGAATATTGAAGTATCTCAAGGGTACACAGAACCATGGTTTGTATTTTCCCTATACTTCAGATATTGATATAAAAGTCTATTCAGATGCAGATTGGGCAGGATGCAAGGATGATAGGAGGAGCACTTCATGATACATTTCTTTTGCAGGTGACAAACCAATTTCATGGTCTGCAAAGAAGCAACCAACTGTGGCATTGTCTTCTATAGAGGCAGAGTATAGAGGGCTAGCTAATGCCACTCAAGAAGTAGTTTGGATTAAGCTTTTGTATACAGAATTGGGCTTATATACTAGACCTCCAATTATCTTTGGAGATAATACAAGTTCTCTTCACCTTGCAGCTAATCCTATCTATCATGCTAGGACCAAAAACATAGAAGTTCATTATCATTATGTGAGAGAGAAGTTGCTAAGCAAGGACATTCAGCTCACTTATGTGTCAACCAACATGCAATGTGCAGATTTGTTGACTAAAGCTTTGGATGGAACCAAACTTTGCAGGTTCAAATCTATGATTGGATTGTAGGATATACTTGAAGATTGAAGATGAAGACTTAAGCCAAAATGTTTGGCTTGAGGGGGAGCTGTTGGTGTAAATCACAAGCCTACACATTTGGCTTGGAAGATATCATGAAGACTCTACATGCATGAAGAACCATAGGAACATATGCTAGTGGTTTATTACCACTTTACCTCATTGTAAAAGTCAAATTGACTTGGAATCTTTTGTAATCACCTACCTAAGTGATTCGTGAAAAACATTAGCTCACTTGATTGAGAGAATATCTCCAAACCTTTAGGAGCTTGATCATAGGGAGCCAAGAATTTGAATTTGAATTCAAATTCTTACACATTTCATATAAAAGGTGAACTTGAAAAGTCGCGTGGAGAGAGATCACTCCCGAGCTTCATTCTACTGTCATTGAGTGTGTGTGAGGACTACATCATAGCCTACACCTCTCTACACCATTAGGCAATGCTTGTCATGCCAATGGGATTGTACACAAGTGTTAATTTATAGATACATTTACATCATTCATCTCTGTGTTCACTGCTTGTCTACTCCAAAGTCTGTCAGCTTGTCAAGGGCATATCTCAGTCAATACTCCATCAAATTCAGTGATTCAAAGCTTGTTGGATTCCGCTCAAAGTCATCTACATGCTAACAAGGTTTGAAGTGATTCCATTCAGCCAATTCAGAGAAATCGTCATCGACGTGCTCACTGGTCTATCTCTGCTACAATCCTAAAAAGTCGGGGGTATACCAAATCTTGCTAAATTAATTTCTCTTAGCATAGTTCATTATTTTACATCATTCCACTTGCAAATGGAAGCTTACTAAGCTAATTGAATACCCCTAGAAGGAATTTTATCAATTGCTATTGTGCTGGTCACACTGAGCAAAACATTGAGCATGTGTCAAGAAAAAAATAGAAGGTTTTCTTGACTTTGTGACTTCTAAAGTTGTCTGTTTTGATTCAATCATTGCACACTTCATCTCCAAAGGACATAGGCCATTTCTTGGTGTCATTGGAAAGCTAAGAAATTCTACTAATGAAGTCTGAAGCTAAAGAGGGCTGGTACAAAGCAAGTTTTAGCAGTACCTACTCAATCTCTTGGATCATCCATCCATCTTTCCCAACACCTGTGTGAGCCACGATCGGACCCGATCCACCTGGATTACGATCACCTCCACATTTGAACCCGACATGAAATGCTTCGTGGCATTTGCGTCTGATCCTGTTGGGAGGTTGTGATCCATATCCTTTGTTTCATATTTTTCATCCTCATCATATCATCATCATAACTCTTGCGTGTTGCATTGGATTTCTCACAGTATCGTGCACATCTTCGTCGTAAAGTAAACGCATTTGTGAGAGATCTAGAGCATCGTGCATCACTTGCTTATTCACATAAGATGGAGGAAGGATTCAAATCCCTTATTGTTGAGAAACAAGGCCAAAGAATAGTCTCTTCTATGTTGAGAGAGAAGGGAAAATTCAATGTTATCAACATCACAAGCTACTTAGATTTGTTTGAAGAGCAAGCTATGATTTTTGGTCTTCCCGAAGATCTTTTGATATCCTTCTTTGAACGAATTGTTGATAGCTATATCATAAACCGTGTCACTCAATATGATAGTCTTCCTTGGAGTGATTTTAGAAAGGAGATGCTCAAAGAATTCTATCTTGAAGATTATAGCCAACATAATCGGGATGGATTCTTACGATGGGTCAATTCACCAAAGCCTAGTAGCTCTATTACTCACTTACAAAATGAGTATATTAGACGCTATGAACAACTTCCTGATGAGGATAAGATAACTTTGGAACCTGATCTTGTGATCAATTTTCTTAAGCTTCTTCATCCTGAAACTCGTAGGGAAGTTGAACGGCGATTAGAAGAACCGGATAAGCGCTATGGTCTTACTGAAAATTGGCAAAAAGTGTGTAAAGTAGTAGAGGCTATAGCCCATAGACATCAAAGACAATCCATGCTTTTTGAGCAAACTAGTCTTCCTCAAGCTAGCCTTCCACAAACTAAGGAGCAAGTTAGAGAACAATCCCATGCTCTGATTTTTGACTCTACTCCTATTCCTCAAATGATGGAGCCTACTCAAGGTTTTAAAGTAGAGACAAATAAAAGTGTAATTGAACAATCTCAAGTGGAAATTCTCACTAAGCAAATGGAAAGTCTTATTGCTACACAATCCAATTTGGCCAAGACTATAGATGCTCTACAATCTAATTACACCAAAACTTTCCAAAATCAAATGAGCCCAATGTCTTTTCAAGAGCCTAATCAACATGTTATAGCTACCAATCAAAATCCACAAGTAGCTCCTACTCAAGCATATCAAGTTCCTCCAATGCATAATCCGTCAATGCAAAATCCTCATCCTCATGTGCAAAATCCTCAAATGTATCAAAACATGTATCCTCAAGCTTCTCAAATAGCTTTTCAAAATCCTCAAAATCAAAATTTTCAGAATCATCAACTGTATAATATGGAAGCTCCTCTTGCACCTCAAGTACCACATGTTGCTCCCCAAGCTCCTCAAATACATCAATTGCCTTTTCAAAATCCTAATTATCCTATTCAAGCAATACCTTATCAACAAAATCCTCAATTTCAAAATTTCCCACCACAAGTTAATCAAAATCCTCAAAATCAAAATGGTTTTGTGCATGGCCCTTGTAGGTGTGAAATTTGATTCGTAAAGCTAACTCCAATGAATGAGTTTTTAGTGATCCATAAAAAATCAGCCCCATACCATCCCCAAGCCAATGGTCAAGCGGAAAGTTCCAATAAGGTATTATGCACAGTATTAACAACGATTTTCAATAATGGGAGGTCTGATTGGGACAAACAATTGCATCATGCAATTTGGGCCTTCCGAGTAGCATACAAGACTGCCATTGGAACTACCCCATTCAATTTAGTGTACGGGCAAAATGCAATTTCGCCACTTGAATTTTTAATCCCAACTTTGAGAGTATCCCAACAGTATGAATGGACCGGACATGAATTATCTCAACAACTAGACCAAATAGAGAGGGCGCATGAAACTAGGTTACAACCAGTAGTAGGAATATATGCAGCCAAGAGAAGGAAAAAGGGATATTATGATGCACATATCAAAGACAAAGGACTTAAATAAGGAGACTTAGTTCTGGTTTACACCTTAAAGCAACATGCCAAGAAGTTACAAAAACACGGATATGGACCTCTGATCATTAATAGGATCTCTACTAGTGGAGCAGTTAATCTAGCCACTTTAGATGGAGACATTCTTCCTAACTACATAAGCGGATGTAGAGTAAAACGATTCATGGAGCCATTAACGGACCAAATTTTAGCACATTTGGTCAGTGCTCAAAATCAAAAGAAAGAGGAAGAACGGGTTAGAGATGAGGCTCGACAAGAAGCCCTAGAACGCATCAAGAAAAGGAAAGAATGGATTAGACAAAGAGATGAACGGTATCTCCAAGGAGAAGAGCCGGTCCCTATGGCTAATTACCAAGTCCATAAATCTAACACGAAAAATTCCTAGAGGTCAGAGCCTTATTTAAACCTAGGAATTGGCAAGACAGAGTACAAATTGATAACTGCCTTGATAGACTCACGAGCAGGACTTAGTTGCATACGTAATACGGTCATAAAAGATCTTCAAATGATTATGAGTCCCACAAAAGCCCAAATGATAGGAATTGGAGGTCAAATCATAGAATGCATGGGAGTAGCTAACGTTGTGGAGATGATCGCAATCCAGGTGGATCGGGTCCGGTCGTGGCACACACAGGGTGTATGAAGCTAATGAGTGTTGGAAGGTAAAGCTAACTCCTTCCTCATGCTCTCTTGTCTTTAGGAATTTTACCAATGTTTTGCTCCAATTAGGCGCTATCGTTGAGAAAGGTATGGACATATGATCCTCGGAGATTGTCTCCTGGCATTCTACGTAGTTACTCACATGATCCTGGACATCCTTAGGCATGTCTGGCCAGTATACTCCTAATCGTTTTAATTCCCTAATAGTTCCATGAGTCCCGTGGTGTGTTCTCCATTTATTCACATGTGCTTGTTCAATCAACTTCAATTGTTCATCCTCCTCAACACATCTTAGCAATACTCCATTGGGTTCCTTATAGTACACACTTCCCGCAATAATATGCAAGTTCCTGGATTGTAAGATTTTCTTTTTGCTTTCCTTATTAATTGAATGTTGTGGATCATGAGTAAGTATAGGAATTAGTTTCTCTGCCCATTTTGGACAAACTTCCAGATTAAACAAATAAGTGTCTAGGAGATCATCGGGTACTCCACTTGGTGGTTCTCCGTGTGTTAACCTCGAAAGGTGATCCGCTCTTACATGGGTATTTCCTTTTTTTAATATCACTTCAAAGTCGAACTCCATTAATAGTAGGAACCATCTTACTAATCTTCCCGTGTTATAGGGCTTATTGACTAGGTACAGTAAAGCCTAATGGTCTATGAAGAGCTTGAATTTGTTGGCTAAGAGATAGTGTCTAAATTTTTTAATTGCATAGAACATTCCTAATCCTTCTCGCTTGGTAGTGGTATAATTCCTTTCAGCTTGATTTAGTTGTCTGCTCGCATAGGCAATTGGATGATCTAATTTTCCTTCATCCGCTGGTTGGGCTAATATACATCCTATTGCGTAATTAGATGCATCAAAATGAATATGAAAAGGCTTGTTCCAATTTGGTGTTTTCAGAATTGGAGTTGTGCTAAGCCTCTTCTTTAACTCATTGAATGCCTTCTCGCACTCTTCTGTCCAAGTGAATTGGGTTAAGAGACCATACAGAGGTTTGGCGATTATGGCATACATGTGGATAAACCGACGCTAATATCCACAATGTCCCATGAATGCTTGCACCTCCTTCACATTATTAGGTCTAGGGAGCTCTAAGATGACCTTAATATTGTCCTCATCCGTGGATATTCCATTCCTAGAGACTATGTGTCCTAGGATCTTTCCTTGTCTTACCATGAAGACACACTTCTCTGGGTTCAAACAAACTCTGTACAGTCTACTAAAGGAGAGTGTAAATCTCCAAAAGAACAAGCTATTCTTGATGTTAGACCACCTCTATATCAAGAACAACTTCAGAATCCACTCAATTTTAAAAGACAATCACCAAACTATCAAGAAATTGCTCAACTGTGAAAAAATCACTTCTCAGAAAAGTCTGCTGCAGATTAATCACTCATTGACTAATCATTTATGTAAAGTTTTTTATGAAACTTTGTACAATGTGTCGCCTAGAGGTTGCACACCTTCTTTAAGTTAAATCACTTCAAATGCTTGAGTAGATTGTGAGAAATGACTCAAACAATTCACCTATGTCTGAAACTGCCTCTCTGAAATGACGACTTTGTCACCTCTAACTTCTAAGCTATGATTCTCCTAAACTATAGCCCGTTTAATCAAATTCTTTTAGCCATAGATGGATTACCACTCAACTTAAATTTTAAGCCATCATTTGTGTAAAACTTTACACTGTGCACTGAGCACTGTCCATTTCTTTGACCATCGAATTTGTGCCTGTTTCAGAAGACACTCAGAACTTTCTTACATATGAATGTTCCTATTCAAAATTCTCTCAGCCTGTTTGCAATTGAACTGTCAAACTTTAGCCATAGATGGATTAACTATTGACTTAGATGTGTACAAAAGGATTTCTCATAAGATTAAACACAGAAGGAGAATTAGAGAAAAGATCGATGCGCAATTCTCTGAAAACTTTTTCTTATCATAAATCTTCATACATCTAATCAATGACTAACATAATGTTCATCTCATTCTCTCCTATTGTCTTCTCTATATCTTCTATATCTCTCTTTTTATTTTAACTATGAGCACGTATCTGTATATATATACCAGTCTAACTTGTCATTCTTTCGAATACATCAAAATATTTACAAGGATAATGTACAAAGAGAAAAGTTTCTGAATCTATTCTTCCCTTTGAAACTGATCTTCAATTCTTCATTTATCTTCCCACTTCTGGACTTCATGTAATCACTAATTGTTGATTGTTCTACTCCAACAGCTCCCCCTCAATCATCAATTGTGATTACCTGCATCTTTTTTATTCCTGCCATATCTTTAAACCTCTGCAACTTTGGTCCATCCAAACTTTTTGTCATCATATCTGCAAGTTGATCTTTTGTAGGAGTATGCATGACTTCAATTTCTTTATCAATAACCTTCTCTCTTAAAAAATGATACTGAATTTCAATATGTTTAGTTCTAACATGAAACACAGGATTTGCTGCCAAGTATAAAGAACTCATGTTGTCTCCACAAATGATAGGAGTACTCTGAACAACATCAAAACTCTTCATAAGTGTCTTTAGCCATATTACTTCCTTTGCAACTTCCACCATGCCTTTGTATTCTGCTTCTGTAGATGATAAAGCAACTGTATGTTGCTTCTTAGAACACCATGAGATTAGCTTATCTCCCACATAACACAAATATCCATGTGTTGATCTTCTATCATCAGAATTACCTACCCAATCTGCATCACTGTATATCTTGACCCTTGTATCTGAAGTATATCCATAATACAGACCTTCTTCGAGTGTACCTTTGATGTACCTAAGTACTCTTTGTCCTGAAATCCAATGTTCCTTTCTAGGACAATGCATGAATTGAGATAGGACACCAACTGCATATGATAAATCAGGCCTTGTTAATGTAGCATAAATCAAGCTACCCACCAAACTCTGATAGAGCTTCATATCTTTGAATTCCTCTCCTCCATATCTAGTCAATCCATGATTTACTTCCATTGGAGTTGGTGCTATCCTACAATCTTCCATTTTAAATTTGATGAGCAAATTTTTCAGATGCCTCTCTTGAGTTACATATACTCCATGTTGAGTATATGAAATCTCCATTCCCAAGAAGAATGAAAAATTTCCCAAATCACTGATTTTGAATTCTTTCTCCATCTGTTTCTTAATCATGTGTATGCCTTTTTCATCTGTTCTTGTAAGTATTATGTCATCAACATAAATACAAACATAAATAAATCCATCTTCACTTGCTTTGACTAGCAAGCTACTATCTGCCTTTGATGCTTGAAATCCAAGTTCCTTTAAGAACTTTACAAGTCTATAATTCCATGCCCTTGGGGCTTGCTTCAACCCATACAAAGCTCTCTTGAGCTTACACACATGATTTGGATACACTTGATCTTTGAAACCATCTGGTTGTTCCATGTAGACTTCATCTGAAATGTAACCATTCAAAAATGCATTTTTAACATCTAATTGAGATAATTTCCAACCTTTGCAAGCAGCAATTGCTATGAGTGTCCTGATGGTTGTCATCTTTCCCACAGGACTATAAGTCTCATCATAGTCCACTCCATATGTCTGTGCATATCCCTTCACAACAAGTCTAGCTTTGTATATAGACACACTTCCATCTGCAAATCTTTTTGTTTTGTAAACCCACTTACATCCAATGATTTTCTGGCTATTAGGTTTAGGAACTAGATCCCATGTCTGATTCTCCATCAATGCATCATACTCCTCTTGCATAGCTTCTTCCCAATTCTTCTTCCCTTTAGCTTCATCATATGTAGATGGATCTTCATCTGCTTTTACCATATAAGCATAATCCTTAGTAGTCAAGAATGAAGTATCATAACTATACCTTGTAGGTTTCCATTTGTGCCTAGATGACCTTCTGAGTTCTCCACTTCTTGAAGTTTCTGGTTCATCACATTCTGGATCAAACCTTGGCACTTCTTCACCTTCAACCTGTATTTCATTTTTCTCTTCTTCATCAAATATCTGAACGTTTGTTTTACATTTCTTCTGATTCATAATTTCTTCAACTTCTGTATACACATTAGATGTACCTGCATACCAAGTACTTTGTTCATCAAATGTAACATCCTTAGACACAAGGAATTGCTTTGTGGATGGACTCCACAACCTATAACCCATCTGCTTATCATCATAGCCAATGAATACATACTTATCTGCTTTAGGCTCCAATTTATGCCTCAATTGAGATGGCACATATGCATATGCCAGGCATCCAAATATTTTACAATGATCCAAGGTAGGTCTTTTACCCCACCAAGCTTCATATGGTGTCATACCGTGCAAGGCCTTACAAGGTAACCTATTGACCAAATATGTGGCTGTGTTTACAGCCTAAGCCCACAAATAGTTTGGGCAATTCTTCTCTTTCATCATGGATCTTGCAAATTCAACAAGTGTCCTATTCCTCCTTTCTGCTACACCATTTTGTTGAGGAGAGTACCTGCAAGTAACCTCTCTCTTTATACCTACATTCCACAAATAATCACTGAACTCTTTAGAGAAATACTCTCCCCCTCCATCTAACCTTAACCTCTTCAATTTTTGACCTGTAATTCTTCCTGCATATGCATGATAGTGTTTAAATGTATTAAAAACTTCTGACTTGTCTTTGATCACATAGATTGTAATCCATCTGGTAGCATCATCAACATATATGACATAATATCTTGAACCATTTATACTAAAATCCTTTGAAGGACCCCACACATCTGTATGTACCAATTCAAGTCTTTCTGTATACATAAAACCATGCTTATTGTATGATTGCTTATGAGCCTTACCTAACTGACATGCTTCACATCTGTATGTCATGTGTTGACCTGCAATGTTAGGCAATCCAAGAACTCAACCATTGTTAACCATTTCTTTGATACCTCTTTCATTAAAATGTCCAAGTCTTTTATGCCAAAGATCCAATTCTGACACCTTTTGCTCTCCATATCCAAACATAGCATGTCCAATATTTCCTTGTACCTTTAATGTGAAGAGCCTTCCTTCCTTCTTCCCTGTAACAATCTGTTTATACCCTTGACTAGGGTCTTCAACATAAACTCCATCATTAGTGAACCTTACCTCATATCCTTTTTCAACAATTTGTCCTACACATCAAATTCTTTGGAATTGTAGGAACATATAGAACCTTACTCAAAAGAGTGCTTCCATCTTTGGCTTTGATTGAACCAATTGACTTTACTTTGTGCTTTGTATTATCACCTATTTGAACTGTATGAGTAATTGCATTATGATCCAGATTAGTCATCAAGGCAATGTTTCCACTCAGATGATTGCTACATCCTGAGTCAATATAAAATACTCTCATGTCTTCATGTGAGGCTTCACATGTTGCATTCATAATGAGAGTCGAATCTTCTTTCTGATCTGATGCATAGTTGTAGTAGGTGTTATTATAGGATTGATTTTGGAAGCTTCTTCCTCCACCTCTTCCGAAAGAGTTCCTACCACCTCTACCTCTGAAGTTTCCTCTCTGATATCTACCACCTCTTCCTCTTTGATTAAAGTTCTGATTAGAATTACCATTGCTTTGATTATTATGCCAACAATCATGAGATAGATGATTGGTCTTACCACATATCCAACAAGCTCTGACATTATCTTTGTTATTTCTGCCTCTTCCTCTACTTCTGCCACTTCCTCTTCCTCTTAGGAAGTTTGCTTGACTTGGAGTACCTTCATCTTCAACTGATTGTTGCTTTCCTTTGCTAGCTTTCTTCTTATCTTTAGAATACATTGCATGACCTGCACTCTTATCAACATCTCCTTTGATATCATTCTCAAAAGTTAGCATATGTCCTAACAATTGATTCAAATCAGGAGTGAAATGATGTAACGAAAGTTCTATAGACAAAATAAAAGGCTTCCACTTCTCATCTCCTCTTAGCCCTGTGAGAATTTGTCTTACCAATTTGTCTTCTTCAATATCTTCATCCACTGCACCTAAAGAATCTGCAATGTCCTTCATCTTTGTCACATAATCAGATATTGATTGTGAAGACTTCTTCTTGAATGTAGTAAAATCTGCCCATAATGAAGCTTTCCTTGATTTGGTTGTATTCTGAGAATGCTCTTCCAAAGCATTCCAAATGTCACTTGCACTTTCAAGTCCTCTAATATGAGGAAGCAAATAATCATTCACTTCCATGTAGATTATGCTCCTTGCTTGAGCATCCTTCTTCATCCAAATCTTTATATCTGCAAGCTCTTCCCTAGTTGGAACACTAGGATCTCTGAACTCTGGCTTTTCTTCCTCTCTTGTGATGTATCCCATCAGATCTTTGCTCATAAGATGAGCTTCCATTCTCATAGACCAAGCTGGATAGTTCTCTCTATCCAACTTTTCAATTTGGAGACTATCTCCCATCCTTGCTTCACCTGTAGTCTCAAATCTTTAGTCCTTATAAAGAATGAATGTACCTTGGCTTTGAATGTTGCTCCTTTTGATCCTTTTGATAACCTTTATGTGTCTTCCTTCAATCTTTATTCACACTTTCTTCTTTTGAACCTTCGAGATGTAAAGTTTGTATATCTGCAGCAGTCAGAGTCTTCCTTTCCTCAAATTTGATACAACCTGCTCTGATACCACTGAAGGAGAGTGTAAATCTCCAAAAGAACAAGCTATTCTTGATGTTAGACCACCTCTATGTCAAGAACAACTTCAGACTCCACTCAATTTTAAAAGACAATCACCAAACTATCAAGAAATTGATCAACTCTGAAAAAATCACTTCTCAGAAAAGTTTGCTGCAGATTAATCACTCATTGACTAATCATTTATGTAAAGTTTTAGATGAAACTTTGTAGAATGTGTTGCCTAGAGGTTGCGCACCTTCGTCAAGTTAAATCACTTCAAATGCTTGAGTAGATTGTGAGAAATGACTCAAACAATTCACCTATGTCTGAAACTGCCTCTCTGAAATGACGACTTTGACACCTCTAACTTCTAAGCTATGGTTCTCCTAAAGTATAACCCGTTTAATCAAATGCTTTTAGCCATAGATGGCTTACCTCTCAACTTAAATTTTGAGCCATCATTTGTGTAAAATTTTACACTGTGCACTAAGCACTGTCCATTTCTTTGACCATCGAATCTACGCCTGTTTCAGAAGACACTCAGAACTTTCTTACATATGAATGTTCCTATTCAAAATTCTCTCAGCCTGTTTGAAATTGAACTCTCAAACTTTAGCCATAGATGGATTAACTATTTACTTAGATGTGTACAAAAGGATTTCTCATAAGATTAAACAGAGAAGGAGAATTAGAGAAAAGATCGACGCGCAATTCTCTGAAAACTTTTTCTTCTCATAAATCTTCATACATCTAATGAATGACACACATAATGTTCATCTCATTCTCTCCTATCGTCTTCTCTATATCTTCTATATCTCTCTTTTTCTTTTAACTATGAGCACGTATCTATATATATATATACGAGTCTAACTCGTCATTCTTTCAAATACATCGAAATATTTACAAGGATAATGTACAAAGAGAAAAGTTTCTGAATCTATTCTTCCCTTTGAAACTGATCTTCAATTCTTCATTTATCTTCCCACTTCTGGACTTCATGTAATCACTAATTGTTGATTGTTCTGCTCCAACATCTACATTTATTAAATATCTTTCTCAACTTAGGAATATGATCTTGTCTTTGATTAGAGTATGTACATAGGTCATCTACATATACTTCCATGCTCTTTTTTAGGAATTCCTTTAAAACATGACACATCAATCATTGGAAAGTAGCTGGTGCATTAGTGAGTCCAAAATGCATCACTCGGAAAGCATAGACTCCCCATTCGATCGCGAATGCGGTCTTATGTTGATCCTCAGTAGGAATAGCTACTTGATTGTATCCTGAGAATCCATCTAAGAAGCTATATACTTCTTTTCCTACTACTCTTTCCAATAGATGGTCCGTAATGGGTAATGGGTAGCTATCACGTATGGTGGCTGCATTCACTTTTTTCAAGTTAATGCACACTCTCAATTTTCCGTTCTTCTTAGGCACAACTACTAGTGGCGATACCCACTCGGTATGTTCTATCTCATATATGAATCCTGCCGCTAGTAACTTGTCTATTTCTTCCTTAATTTTAGCAGCAAAGATCTCATTGTATGTATAAGGGCGTTGTTTTGATGGTTTCGCATCTGTTGTCATTGGTATCCTATGAGAAAAAATCGAGGGTTCCACACCCTTGAGGTCCTTATATGTCCATGCAAATACATCTCGATATTCTTGGATCAGTTGTATGAGTTCTTCTTCCTCTTCTACTGATACATCTTTGCCTATGTATGTGCATCTTTCTTCTCCATCTTCCACTGTTACTATAATCTTTTTTGTTTGTTCTTTGTTGTCGTACGCTTCTTCGTCTTGAGCCTCTCGTTTAGGCATTTGAATGGCTACCTTTCTCTCTTCTACTTCATATTTTTTAAAGTGTTGAGGAACTTCAAATAGATCTGCATCTGGTCCGATTTTACTCATTCCCGCCTCTTGTTCCTGTACTCTGGGAGCGGCTTCTATTGCCAAGATCTTTGTCGGTTCCTGTCTCTCTTCAGTTCGAATGGTGTCTAGATAGCTCTCTTCGGAATCGAATTTTGGTTCCATTTCTATACTCTCATATTCCTCTTTCCATTCTTTTTCTAAGATTTCCCCTTCTTCTACTTCTTGAAGGACAACCATATAAAGATTTACATCATAGCCTTCCTCATCTATGCACTCATTCATTGTCAAGACTTCCTCATTCACACACACATCTAAGGTTGCTAAGATTTCCATCCATACATGCGGTTCAAAGGTTTCATCAGGAAAGATTTGAGGCATGTACCTTGGGTCCTCTACAGGTCGGTAGTTAGGATGTCCTATTGGCCATATCTGTCTTTTGTCTTCTTCTTTCTTGGATTCCTTACACATCCATAACTGAGTGTCCTCGTGCATCCATGATTGATCGCTCAATCCAGCACTATGAATGGATAGGTCATCTTCCTCCTTGTGTATGGGGTTCCATTGTGGTGAGGGAACATCTCGATATGCAAATGTATGAAAGTTTATCTTTGTAGTATTTCCTTGATGTTGTAGGTATAATGAATCTCTTCCCCACTCTTGTACTACCCGCATTTGTCTCATGAAAGGTCGTCCTAATATCATTTCATAGTTGTTAGCCTTTTCAAATTTACAGATGGCTAATGTATGTTCAAATTCAACTCCACAGGTGGTTAATTTGATTCTTTCCAGTATTCCCAAGGGTTTTTCCACATGACCATCTGCTAATTGGAGCTTCATGTGGGTGGGCCGTAAGGTAGACTTCCCCCATTTCTCCCAAATCTCCTTGGTGGCAATTCCTACTCCAACTCCTGTGTCTAGTATAGCCTTGGTCATGTACCCATTGTAAGTGACAGGTAGACACATATTACCTTCGTCTGCTTCACTAAATTCTCCCACCTTATCAACTGGAATTTGTATTTTAGATGAGTTTCCTTTTCCCTTAACTTCTTCCTCTTCCTTCTCTTTCCCTAATTCCATTTGGCTCGCTAATTGCTTCCATAAATGCGGCTTAATTTGAAGTAATTCTTCCACAGTCAGTTTGCATTGTACTTTTGTCTTCTTTAGTTCCGTTAGATTGTGTGAACTCTTTTCTGAGTTTTCTTTTCCCTTTCCATGTACCGTGGGCGCTCGGATTATCATAGATTCCTTTTCGTATTCTCCCATGTAATTAGGTAAAGTTGAAATGCTCTAAGCTTCTTCTCTATTTCTGTCTAGCATGGACACTTCCTCATATACTTCTTCTAGGTTGGGATTGGGTTGATAAAATTCCACCTCTAATTCCTCAAAGGGAGGCTTCGTCATTCCATTCTTCTTCCATTGTTCTTCTCTGATTCTATTCCATAACTCCTTTGGCCATTCAGCCTCTAGGTCAGGTATGGTTGACATTGGTTCGTCCTGGGTTCTAGTTCGCTCCTGCTTGTCATCCTTCTTCCTAGGTCCTTTATCCTTGGCTTCGACATACTCTTTGTATTGATCCTCTGCTATTCTCATTTCTAGAAGGGTTGGGATAGTCTTTTCTAGGGTTGCTTGTGCTATCTCTATCAGCTTTCGACATATTGCAAGCATCTCTTTTTCTAAATCTCCTTGTGGGTAAAGCTTTTCATGTTGCTCTACATTTGGTCCAATCTTAACTCTAGCTTGGTAAGCTTTCAGCCACATGTCTAGGTCGTCGGGTTTTGGGTCAGCTAGAATTGATCCTGGTTTCTCTGCTTCTTGGATAAGGGGTGGAATGGGAACCTTTTCCCGAGTCCTCTGTTCATTATGCTCTTGTTTGTTTCTGGGTTGTTTCCTATTTTCTTGACTCTTGTGTTTTATCCATTTGTCTTTAAGCTTTTCTCTTCTTTCTTTCCATTTTTGTGTTTTAGTATTATCGATGCTTGCACATGGGTCCTTAGAATCTTCAACTATCTGAATTTTGGGGCTTACCGTTCTTTTGCTCTCTCGTTCCTGTCCTGGTTGTTTTCCTTTTTGTTCTTTCATTTGAGCTCTTGTAATGGCCTTTAAAGGCACAGCATATTCCTTATCACTTCCAGATGCTTCTATCACTTCAATTACATTAATTGGTGCAGTGTCTTGGACTTTGGTTGGATTCTTAGGACAGTCTCTGAAAAGATGTTCCTTTCCACAATCATTGCAATATCCTTCCCAAGTCCTAGGGGGTGGTGGATTGTAAGGCCGAGGACATTCTCCAATGAAATGGTCTCCTTCACATCTATAACAAGGTCCTCTCGTCATAGGTGGTCTAATGGGTGGTCTCATGGGTGGTTGTGCTTTAGGTGCAGTATACATCAAAGTTGCTACCTCCATTCCATAAGCCTGATCATATCCTTCATATCCATAATAGGCCAAATCATAAGCTGATTCATACTCTACCATGTTGGTTTCATAGGGATAGTAATCTCCTGGGGGCAGCTCATATCCAGGGTTTGCTGGTTTTACACTAGTCATCGTTGAGGCTGGCACAATGGCTCTTTCCAAATTTTCTTCTGGCTGAGTATACTTCACAGGTACCAATTGTTGAGGTTGTGACAGTTGTGGCCCCAACACCGGTTGGGGTGGTGGATATGGTACTTGCTCGTATGGCTTTGGTGCTCTTGCTAGTGTTGGATAGGGATTGTATCTAGGCATCTCTCTGCCTGGCTCTCTAGGTGGATATCCATATGGTCGATACTGAGGTGGTTGTAAAGGGCGTGCCTGCCTATTGAATGGGCAGTTTTCTGTAGTGTGGTTGCTGTATTTTTGTTCTATGTGGCAGTACAAGGCAGTTCCTTGTCGAAGTTGTCGGTTGTAAGGATATGTCTAATGTGCACCGGTCCCTCCTCTCACACACATGTGTGTGGGGTGATCTCATCCATATAGACTACATCTCCATAACATGGGCATCCTTAAGGCTGGGTGCTGATAAGTTCTCTGCCCTTGGACTCCTAATTTCTTTGTTAGATGTCCGCTAATTCTTCCACATTACTAGAGTTGGATGTAATGGTACTCCGAGATTCTTCTGATTTAGTGGGGCTGGGCGTGCTCTTGAGATCCTCAGCTAGATTATCTTCTAGGTCAATGCACTCTTGAAGACATTCACTTAGGGTTTGTAACCTCTTCACATAAAATAGCGTTCTTAGGGTTCCATTCATTAGTCCATCCAAAAATAATGATATCATTTTTTGCTGTGTGGGCCTCTCGGCAGCTGGGCATCTATCAACATACTGGTTGAATCTCCTGGTAGCTGTTTTCACAGTTTCATTAGGGTGTTGTTGAAAGCTATGGATCAGAGATGCAGAATTATGTTTAATCCCTCTCTTAGTGAATTCCCCAATGAATTCTTGAAAAAATTGTTTCATGTTCCCAAATTGGTTGGGATCTAATGGCTGGAACCAAGTCAGAGCTATTCCTGTGAGGGTGAGTCCAAAAGACTCATACTGCACGAAGAAGTCGTCTACTTGTTCTACCCTTAAAACTTGTTTAAATTCAGCAATGTGGTCGTAGGGTTCTCCCAATCCGTCATAATGATTTCTTATGCATTTGGCCACTTGGATAGGTCTCAATATTCGCATTGGTTCTGGTGGTCTAGGCATTATGGGGAAGGCAGGAACTGCTAGTCTAACTGGGGGTATTCCAGGCTGCCCTCCTACTGGTGGTCGAGGTCTTACTGGTGGTCAGTACTGATTACCTACTCCTCGGTGGGTTTGATTGTGTTTTTGCACTCTTGGAGTTGCAAATTGTACATGAGTACGGTTTGGAACACTCCGTTGGCTAGTTTATCCTAACATGGTGTGTTCTGTCTCTTGTTGATTTCCAAAGGGGTTCTACGAAGTAGTTGCCTGATCTATCTGAGGGAATACAAGCAAACCCATGTATTTCAGTCGAGCATTGTCTAAGGCACCAACCAACCAATATCTTCTCTAATTTTTATCTAGGTATGTGATTCTAGTTTAGTAATCTGGATGCTTCAACTCATAAAATGTCATTGGGCTTTCTTCTCTTCCTGGAGCCGGTGAGTCTGTTTGAAGTAATAAGTCTGATCCATGGATCATATAGACTTCTAACAGGTAGTCATCTTGAGGTATCAAGTCTCCTCTCAAGACTCCTGTCACCTGGGACGTGCCTCTAGAGGTCGTCACTGACTCCTCAGGGTTTGGTCTTCCTGAGTTTTCTTGTTCCACTAACTCTCCCCTTTCATTGATCATCTCGGGAAATTCAGTCACTATGTATATGTGACCTATCTTGTCCATGTATGCTCCTCCTTCATACTTAACAGCAGGTCTGGGCACAATCGTGGCATCCATGGAAGTTACCATTCTAGCCACAGATCGGTTTAAGCCATCCAGGTAGATAGGGATCTCCTCGCATTAGTGGAAACATATTGTAAGGAGGTACCGTACTCTCCCTCTACAACGGTCATGAAGTTTCTACTTGGAGCTGGACCCTACATATCTTCAGAAGCCATTGGCATCTCCTCCTCTGACTCACTAGAGGTATCTGAATAGACAGAGTGGTGACTGAATTGAGCGGCACTCCCTACAGAAGATATGACACTTCTTCGGCTACTTAGCACTCTCCCTGACCTCAAGTTCATTCATGCTCTTAAGGCTCTCTAGGTCTCCAAAACTCTCCTTAGGTGGCTCCTCAAATGCCTCAAGTTGGCCTTACAAATGCTTCAAAGGCTTTGGACGATACCAAATTGGCCACGATACGATACCTGAAACCTAGGCAATATGATACTTGTAGCTACAGACGATACGATACTGCACTTGAGCACGATACGATACCAAATCTAGACACAATATCGTGCACTCCACCGATACGATACTAAAAAGTCACGCGATACGATACTGGAAACCCAAACGATACGATACCACTTTTTGGACGATACACTACCAAAAAGGGCACGATATGATACTGGAATTTGACCTGATATGATACCTGAATAATAGTTGATACGATACCAGCCTCCTCATATGATACGATACCACAACAAGGGGACGATACGATACCAAATTGGTATCGCGATACGATGCCTGAAAGGACACGATATGATACCTGGGAACTATACGATACGATACCAAACACTACAACGATATGATACCACGAGTGGTGCACGATACGACACCGGCAATTAGGGGATATGATACCATGGAACTGCACGATACGATACTAGTATGGTATCGCGATACTAGGCGGGACTCTAGACGATATGATACCAAAAATGGATCGCGATACGATACTAGTATGGTATCACGATACTAGGCGGGACTCTAGACGATATGATACCAAAAATGGATCGCGATACGATACCACTTTTGGAAAGTCAGATCGCGATACCAACCGGGCAATATGATACCACGAGTGGTATCGCGATACCAGGGCTGGTAACCGACGATACGATACTTTGGCAAGTATCGCGATACAAGGGAATTTTCGGTATCGCAATACCAAAAACTCAACTGATCACGATACTCAAGCCAAAATACCTCCAAATGCAAACATTTTTACAACCCCTTGCTCCTCTCTCACCCCTCTTCACTCCTAGCCTATTGTCTCACTCCAAGAAGTACAAAAAACACTCTGTCTCTCCCCCTGATACTTGTAGCGCCACTAATCACGTTTTTGGGTGCTTTGAAAATGTTTTTCTCAATACAAACTTAGGGAGTCTTACCTTAGTGAGGTCTTGCTTGCACCTTGAGCTCAATATCTAGCTTTGATGGCCTGAAATGCATGATCCCTCACGCGCGATACCGGTCGCTGGCTCTCAACGATACTGTTCTCTGACAAGTGAGAAATGACTAGAAATTTTTTTGGTTTTTATACTTTTTGATGACAGAACTTGAACTACACTAATTTTGGCAATTTTTTGGGACTTTTTTGGTGATCTTGGCCTACTACTACTTCACTTCTCTTCTCCTCTCCTCTCCTTCTAACTAACCCTAACTCTTCCTTCTCTCCCTTCCTTCTAACCCTAAACCTAAAAATTCATTACACACACCTCCGGGATGTGAAGTAACAAGTGCTGAAGTGATTGACTCCTTGCCACTAAACGAGTTCACTTCTACAAGTACGATTTCATCACATTGGATCTATAACCATCACGAAGGCACGTTGACTGAGTGTTCCCCGAAAATGGCACCAAAAACGTGTGTACCTAATTCAATAAGACTTAAGGACTTGTGCCAAAGAGACTAAATCTCATTTGCAACACAAGTGCGTATAGTGGGGAATTGACACACGCTTACTTGTCAATCCGATCAAACGACCTAACCAAGTGTATGAGGACATGTGCTCACATGATGGAAAATGAAGTGGTTCAGCTTATATGCATGAGAAAAGACTAATCTACCTCTCTAACTCACTAAAAGACTCAAAGTGTCTGCCATGATACCACTTACAGAAGTTTTCAGTAAATCGAGGATTTTTCCCAGCTCCAAGCTTCGAATATAGTCAATAGGCTACTCTTTTCAAAGCTCTCAACAAGATGCATCTATTGAAAGTGATTTCACTCAATTCTGACAATCGTGCTTCAAGTTATGAATAAAATAGTGAGTGGTGCGAAAAACCCACTCTCACTCCACAACTTCTACAAGCTCGCACACACACTACAGCAGCTCCAAAATAGTGGGGAGGGGTAGACAACAGTCCTACACACACACTCCAAGCATTACACACACATAGAAGATCAAAGAGAAGACAGAAATCTGCAAGGAAGAGGCAAATTCGAATTTGAGGATCTCTCCTTCTTCACAATGGCAAAAAGTCTCTACAAAGAGTCACAAACTGACTTATATACATGTGCCCTAAGTTTGGTCCTTTCACACAAGAGACCGGCAATTTATTACTAAAAAAGTGAAATTCCTAATGATTTACAAGGGATATTTTACGGCAAGTTGGGATTATGCAACTAGAGGACTCCTCCAGTGCATTTACATGGCTTGAGGGAATTCTCTAAGACTTTGAAGAAGAAAAATCATGCCCATTACTTTGAAATTTTTGGGGCTCTTCTCTTGTGCTATTTTGCTCTACAACACAAGGTTTGCACATAAGAATCATGAATAGGCAATTGCACGAAGAAGAAATTCATAGAGTACGTACTACTTTATTTGATATGCCTAAGGTTAGGCCATGGTTCATACATAGTGTGTATGAGGTGAGCTAGATGCTTATCCTAGTGGGCTATGAGTGTGCACACATCTACTTACAAATTTTCAGGATATTTAATGGACTCATATTCTAGTCCTCATTATATCTAGGAGTGCAAGATTATTACAGTATTTTACTAGATACACCTCATTCCTAGTTGGGAATGATTTGATCATAGTGATGATCAGATGATCGTCAAAGATAAAGCAAGTTTCATCCACTTGGAACATCTTGCATGTTATTATTGAGAAGACGTTGGTAGTTCCACTTGTTGTTATACTTTCTTAGCATGTCTTCACTTGGCATGATGGACTTGATTCCGAAGAGTGGACTAGGATTTACTTTGTATGGGAAATATTATGATCCATAGTTTGGATGTGACAGGTTGAGATCTTGGTGCATAGTTTGGATCATTGACATACTGATATCTTGGTCTATAGTATGGATCATTGCCATATTGTCATCTTGGATTCGTAGTTTGGATCATGATGAGACTTTCTTGAGTTTTATTTTCATTACTATGAGTAAATCAAGCAGATTTACTCGAGCTTAAAGATTAAGAAATAGTTGAAAAGGATTTCCATTTATTTTTAGTATTCTTCCATAGAGAGTTGGGATATAGTCTCATTATCTTGAATGAGCATAGTATTTTTTTCATTACTCTAGTGGAGTAAGTGATTTTTCATGATTATACCATATGAAAAGCTATCAGTGGGTATTTCAGGGAGACAAGGGCAAGCTGTCAAGATCTCTACAGGTGAAAACCCATCACAAGTTAGTGTTCAAGGTCTAGGCATAGGGAGTTCGAGGACATTTCGAGTACTTATGCCCCAAACATCTGGACTCATTGGGCCTTAGAGGGATTCGTATATTATGCCCAAGGCAAGGACTACTATTCATTAGTGGAAATGCTAGATAGGAAGCACAGAGACTAGTTGTCTGCTTTTTGAGCATCTAATATTTCACACACCTAGCACACTCTACTCTTATTATTTGGAATCACAGATTCTGATTCCCAAGTTTATAGCTCCTTCTAGATCATTGAGGACAATGATCTTTAGAAGGGGGAGAGAAATTCCAGAGATGTACATGCTTGGAGGAACGAGAAGTTCCTTGCTCGAGGGATAGCCAAGGCCAAAAGCCAAAGAGTTCATATGAGGTACCTACTCACGATGGCCAAATGAGTAGAGGAACCTTAGAGAGAACTCTAGATGGTGACTAGGCAAGGGCTATAAATAGGCTAGGAGGTGAGTCTTAGGCATGTCATCCTCCACTTCTCATAATCTCATTGTAGAAGAGCTGCTCAAAGCAAACCTGAGCTATAGAATCATGTGAAGGATCAGGTTCCAGAACTCGATTCCAAAATGTCAAAAGAAGGCTCTAAGCAAAACGTTCCAAAGATACCTCTCGATAAAATAGGAGACATGAGCAAGGCTGAAGAAGGTAATACTTATCTTCCAATCACCTACCAGGGTTACACAACCAAAGCAATCGTAGATTCAGGTGCTCGTGTAGCTATTGTTACCACCTCTTTGTGGAAGTGATGGGGCAAACCCAGATTAAGACCAATTGGAATGAAGCTTCAAATGGCAGACGGTCATTTTGAAAGACCTCTCGAATTTCTCGATGGGATAACTCTAACCACTTGGGGTGTAGAGTTTGAACACACATTTTCTATATGTGACTTTGAAAAAAATAATGTGTACGAGATGATCCTAGGAAGACCCTTCCTACAACAATTGCAAATAGTACAGGATTGGGGAACCAACTGCTTGTACTTATGACACTTAGAGGTCACCACCAAGGTCAATCTAAAGGATTATACCTTCAGAGATGTACCATCCCTACAGTGGAATCCTATCCAAAAAGCAAAAGAAGATTCTATCTCTATGCATTTTGGAAGCTCTCTTGACCCATCCTGGATGCATGAGTATACTCATTTGTGGATGTGCAAGGATGTAGAGGAAGAGGAAAGATGCCTAAAAGTGAGAGAAGGAGGAACTTCTCAAGAAGAAAGACCAGCTAAAGACCCAGCCTATACATCAATGATCTTTCCAGATGAGGAATTTGAGCCTCATGGCTAGGCAGAAATCTTAGCTACCATGGACATTGTAGTCAATGAAGAGAAATGGATACCTCATTGTGATGAGGAGGGTTATGATATTTCAGTGTTCATGTGTCAACCCTTGTTGGAAGAATGTGACCCTAGTGATGTCATAGAAGAAGAAGAGAATGATGACGATCTAGAGTCCATTGTGATGGATAGTTGCTTTAATTCAGAGAAGCACTATCTAGAAGATATAGGAGTATTTACACAAAAAGAAGAAGAACCTCTCACAAGCATTAAAACTATAAATTCAAAGGAAGGAAGTGAAGAAGGTCAAAAGAAAAAGAAGAGAAAAGCAGTGAAACAAGAAGAGGAGGATTCATTGTTCGAAGTACCAAAAAATTTCAAGAAATACAAAGTGGAAGATCGAAAAAGTTTGGTACGGATGCCTAAGAGTGAGGCCATTATAGGAGAAGCATATGACAATAAAAAAAAAAACCAAAAAGATTGTGGTGACCATTTAAGAGAATGAAGAGAGATGTGCGTACATAGGAGATGACCTAAGTGCAAAAGAAGACGCAGATCTTGCAGCTCTATTAAGGGAATATAGGGACAGGTTTGCGTGGCACTATAGAGACTTAATGGGAGTAGATCCAAAAATTTTCTCTCATACTATCCCCATGACTGTGGATGCCAAAACCACCAAACAAAAGCCCTACACATACAATGACACTTATGCAGCTAAAATAAAAGAAGAAATCGACAAGCTAATTGAAGTTGGATTTATCTATGAGATTGAGCATACTGAATGGGTGTCCTGCATTGTAGTGATGCCAAAGAAGAATGGAAAATTGTGAGTGTGTATTAACATTAAAAAAGTTAATGTTTCTACGATTCGAGATAGTTATCCACTTCCAATCACTGAACATCTATTGGAGCGTGTTGTAGGCAAGGAAGTTTATAGCTTCCATGATGGATTTTCAGGTTACAACCAAGTAGCCATTGCCCTAGAAGATCAACACAAAACAGCTTTTGCCACAGAGTGGGGAATCTTTGCATTTTGTGTGATGCCATTTGGGCTCACCAATGCACTTGCAACTTTCCAAAGGCTCATGTGTCATGTCTTCAAGGAGTTATTGCGAAAGAACTTAGAAGTATATGTGGATGATCTATGTGCTCATTCCCAAGAAAGAAGATACCACATCCCTGAGCTCAGACAGATCTTCAACAAGTGTACAGAATATCAAGTGTGTCTGAACCCAAAAAAGTGTATATTCATGGTACAACAAGGTAAAATCTTAGGTCACATTATTTCTAAGAATAGAATATCAACGGATGAGGGCAAAGTTAGAGCCATAGCAGAATTGCCCAGGCCAAGGAATGTTAAAGAGGTACAAGCCTTTATGGGCCATTCTGGATATTACCATAGGTTCATCCACATGTATGCAATCATCGCAAAACCTCTTTATGCCTTGCTGACCAATTTTGAGTGGAACGATGAATGTGAAAAATCCTTCAATGAGCTAAAAAGATGTTTGTGCTCAGCACCAATACTGACCACTCCTAATTGGAATAAACCCTTCCATGTCCATGTAGATGCATCCAATCATGCAATAGGATGTGTGCTAGCACAACCCACAGGTGAAGGAAATCTACACTTGTGGATAGGATATGCAAGTAGACAGTTGAATGCAGCTGAGCGAAACTATACCAAAACTAAAATAGAAGGCTTAGACATGTTGTATGTTGTGAAGAAATTCACACACTATCTATTGGCCAACAAGTTCAAGTTTTTTTATTGATCATCAAGCTTTATTATATTTGTTCAATAAGCCTTGCAATATAGGATGCTTAGTAAGATGGTTTCTCTTACTAATGGAATACGGCTTTGAAGTGGTTGTTAGGAAAGGTAGAAACCACCTCAGGGAAGATCATTTTTCTTGCATCACTTCAAGAGAGTCACCACAAGGAGTGTCTGATGAATTGTCGGATGCTTATCTCTTCAATTTAGAAGTTGTTTCTAAATGGGCAAATAAGTTGGTACTTGTCCTAACCTTCGAGCCTGCAAACAAGAATGTGAAAATGAACAAAAAGGAGATTGTAAAATCACAAAAATATCAAATATTGGCAGGTAGCTTGTTCAATTGTACTAAAATTAATATTAATTTTAGGATTTTGAGTAGTTGGACCTACTGGCGGAAAACTTAGATTCATATCATAAAGTAGTGTTTTTCTTTGTTTCATTTGTGCTACTTCCTCACAAAAAAAAGAAAAAAAAGAGCATTAAAGAAGGAGAAGAAAAAAGAAAAAGAAAGGAAAGGAGAAAATAAGGGGAAAAGAAAAAGAGAAAAAAACTCCTCTGAAACTACATCATCAAAATTTTAAAAGCAAAGAAATTTTCTTTGAATTGAATGAATTGCAAAAAGCAAGAGAGATGGTCTTCTCTCTCCTCTTGCCAAAAGGACAACATGGAAATGAGTGCACAAACAACCATAGCCTAGAGCATAGAGTAAATAGAGTACCTGAAAATTAACATGAGCTTCTGAATACGACTCCCCTCCTTATATACATGAGAGTAGCCCACCATAGCCTACAATTTTCCTAAGTTAACTGAATCATGCAGTCTACAATAACTCCACTTCAACTCAACTTCTCTCGACCAAAAAATAGGCATGGGTTTTTTCTCCATTTGTCTTCCCAAAAATACACAATAACCACTTAAAATAAATATCCATTTGATCTTAGACTTTTATCATTCATTTAGATTTAAATAAATGCAACCCTTCAATTCTTTTTAATTATTTTTTCACTTTAGAATTAATTAAATTAAACCTATCAATCAATAAATTTAAATATATTTCCATAACCTTAGTGTTATTTAAATAATGTCAATTACTAATTAACATATTTAATTAAACACCTTTTTAAATACTTCCCATCTTTGTATTGATCATCAAAACTTCTTATCCCGCAAAATGTAAAATTAAACATAAGTTAAAATTTTCATAGATTAATCAAACTTCATTTAATCAATTAATCTTTTAATTTTTAATAATTTTTTAAGAGAAATAAATTCTTTTCGACACCGTCAATTGTCAAGTGTCATGGACATCAAGTGTCGTGACATCTCAGCAAGTATCGTGTGTCATGGAATTCCAAGTATCGTGTATCGTATGCTTCCAAGTATCGCCGATACTTACTAAGTGTTGTGTGTCGCCTGTTTTGAAGCAATCCCAGAGAGGTCCTGTTTCCCTGTTTTAACCCCTAGAGCCTTGAGCTGGCATAACTTTCTCATACGAAATCCATTTGCTGTGATTTTGGGTTTGTTGGAAAGCTCGTGGGGAGTACCTGGATTATTAGATATAGTATTTTGAAGTTCACCGTTAGGTGGACTAGGAAACCAAGGAGTTGCAAAGGATTTTGAGCAATACAAGGAGAAATTTCGGACTTGTAGACAAGGCTTTTGAGCTTGAGATCTGGTAGACACTTAGGCAAGGATAGGCAAAGCATTAGATCATCTAAGGCTAGTGTCAACCATACCGCCAAGTCTTGGGCTAAACAACTAAGTGCTAACGGTGAACTAGGAAACCAAGGAGTTCCAAAGGATTTTGAGCAATACAAGGAGAAATTTCGGACTTGTAGACAAGGCTTTTGATCTTGAGATCTGGTAGACACTTAGGCAAGGATAGGCAAAGCATTAGATCATCTAAGGCTAGTGTCAACCATACCGCCAAGTCTTGGGCTAAACAACTAAGTGGTTATCCCTATGCTCTAAGTTCCGATGCAAGTGACTCAAAAATGTCCTTCAACATGGAAAGACTCACATGTAGCTCAAGTACTTCCTATTTACACAAACTAGAAGGTCCCTATAAGACACAATTGGAATATATCAAGACCAACCAATTAGGTGCTCGCATCTTCGAGGATAGCCTGAGGCGATCAGTGGTCCAACTCAAAAATCCAGATCAGCCCTTTGGACTTGAACATCCAGTGGTCAAGTTCAAACACGGTTCATACATTGATAAGGAAGGAACCATGTATGTCGTAACCAACCTCCCAGAAAGGACAGATAAGATTGGACACATCATTCCATAGAACGATCTAGGAGACCTAGAGCAAGGAGACCTAGGACGAGAACTCAAGACCCCTAGAGGTAAGTCAGTCTTGACTAGGGTGATCACTCCAGAGTGGATTCCCCAAGAAAACAAAAGCATAGAGGTATTCGTGAATAGAGAAATGGAGAAAGCCTTTCAAAGATTCAAGTCAGGTCAACCTAGCCCAATAATCACCATCTATGAGTTCAAAGATCCGAAAATGCCAGGCAAAGTTGTCTATCTAGATAACACATCTGAGAAAGTGTTCTTGGTATCAGATCATGATAGATATGCATACACTTGGCAAGGTGAATTAATTTTTCCTCCACCAAGATCTAATGTTTCCCATGGTATCCAAGGAGCAGGATCATCCAAGGCTCATGAGACCTAGAGGGAAAGAACCAGAGAGAGACTTGAGGTAAGCTTTGAACATACCATGGCTAGGGACCGATTAGGACATGAAGGTGAAAGACATGAAAGGGAGAGACATAGAGTACATAGGCATCAAAGGGATGAACATGATTTTCCATTGCCTGGATCTCAACAACACTCAAGAACCCTTAGGCCTTCTCAAATTGTCAAGGCTATGAAGAAGTATTTTGATGGGTCAGGAGATCCTTATGATCATGTGGTCGAGTTCAAACAAGCTTTAAGAGCTGAATAGGTTGAGGACTTGTGCACTCAGTTTGAGGCATTTGGTTTGACTCTCAAGGGTACTGATTTAGCATGTTCCAACCCTTGAACAGACGCCATTATCGAGACATAGGCCAACTGCTAGAAGAATTCATTGTCAAATTTTGCAAGAGTGGTATCAGGCATAACACATCATCCATGATCCACAACTTCAAGCAGACACCCAAGAAACAGTGTAACTTGCAGAAGACGGTTTAGGCACTACTTAGAAAGATGCCCTGTGCTAGAATTACGGACAACAGCTAAACAAGTGGCCTTGTTTTTATATGGCTTACTGAGCACAAAGTTAAGGTCATATGTGTACTTGAAAGAGCCTATATCCATAGAAGAGTGTGTGTGCATGTGTATTGACATAGAAGACAACTTGGGTGAGGACTTAGGACTGTCCAAACTCTATAAGGACTCTAACAGTTCTACTAGTCATACCTCTAAAACCTCCACTAAGATAGATGAGATAGCTGAGCAGGTTGCCAAGAAGCTAGGAGTCCAAAATAGACAAGCACCAAGGGCCACCTCATTGAAGCGATGTTATACTTGTGGAGGAGACCATATGGCTAATGATTGCCCGATGATGGCTTAGCCACAAGGGAACCCTAATGCTCTATATTGCACTATTGAGAGAAAATACAGAAATCATACGGCTCAAGATTTTCCATACAATAGGCAAGCCATGAGACAAAATTATCAGCAACCTTACCAATAGGGTAGGTATGAGAATCAATACCAACTGCCATATTATAGGCCACAATAGCAATATCAGGCACCGTGTAGGCCACAACCTGTCTTGGGAAACCAACCATCAGCTCTTGCCAATGTGATCCCAGTTAAGTATACGATGGCGGAGGAGAACCTTAATAGAGCATTGGTGCGAGTGACCCCAAGTTTGATCTCAGAAAATGACCCTCTTGCTCATAGTTCAGACTACTCCCATGAAGGTAGTCCACATGGTTATTACACAAAGTCACCAGAGCATAGTGAGGCTTATTCCTATCAATACGAGACACCACTTATGGACCAAAGTTGGGAGCCAGAATACTCCAATGTCATGTATACGAATCCCAACCCCAGGCCCCAAGCAAGATAAGTAAGACCAGAAGCCCCTAGAGGACCATGTTTTAGATGTGAGGGTGACCATTTCATTTGCGATTGTCCTCATTTAGCAACTCCGAGACAAGGACAAAACATCAAAATACAAGGCTTTTGTCCTGAGTGCGGCAAAGAACATCTCTGGAGAGAATGTCCAAGGAATCCCTCTAGTGCATCCAAGGTTACACCCATCAATGTGGTAGGCTTAGTGGCGGATTCAAGTTCAAGTAGCAGTAACGTGGCTCCGAAACAGGCAGTTACTAGGGAACAAGCATTAAAACAAGATAAACCAGCTGAGCAATCAGAGCCAAGTGAATCCGGAGAGCCTAGTAAGAGGAAACCAAGAACTTGGAAGGATACTAGAGAGAAATCTAATCGCAAGTGGAATAAAAAGTTATCTAAACTAGAAGAAAGCTTAAAAGGTGCAAAAACAAAAATAGAAGACATTGCATCTCAAAGCCCCTTGCATGTCGAGACTCCATCCACACCACCTCATTCCACCCCATCATCCATTGTAAATAGACCACAATGAGGGTTTGTTCTTGCAAATCCAACCCCAGAAGGCTTGGACATGATATTCAAGGCCTATCAGGCTCGATTTCAAGAAGGGCCAACCGCTGCAAACTTAGACAAGAGTTACCCTAGAGTAGACTTAGAGATTGAACGAAAAAACATGTGCATGAAAATGGTAGAAGTAGCTCGAGCTATGCTGAAGACTAGTCAAAAGTTCAATCAGACAAAGTCTATCAAGCCAGATTTGCATTTCCAAGGCTTTCTAGAAAGATTAGAGGAGTTGGTAAACAAGCCCCAGGTTTCTTTACCTCCACATGCTCAGCTGGTTGTTGAAAGAGAGATTTCACCACAAATGAAAACTTATGTTCCTGATTCTTCCATGGATGAGGGAGCACCTCTTTCAATACAACAATACTCTCAAGAGTTCTTACGGGAACTACAAGAGGAGAAATGGGCCAAGGAGAAGGGTAATACCCCTCCTATTCCTGAGATTAATGACGATCATGATCAATTTCCCCAGGACATTCCTTCCATTTATGGAGACCAAGTGGAGCAACAAGAAGATGAAAGATTAGATTTTGAATCTAATTCCTTGCAAGAATTGCCACAATTCACAGGACCATGGGAATCTGAATCTCTTCAGATCAGATCTCTGACAATATTGGTCAGAAATCAAGACTCAGTGGTTCCAAGAAACACTGACGTCGTGAAGAACACTAAGGTTTAGTATCATCTCACTATCAAAGAGCTGCTCAAAGCAAAACCTGAGCTATGGAATCATGTGAAGGATCAGGTTCCAGAACTTGATTCCAATATGCCAAAAGCAAGCTCTAAGCAAAAAGTTCTAGAGATACCTCTTGATAAAATAGGGGACATGAGTGAAGGTGAAGAAGGTAATACTTATCTTCCCATCACCTACCAAGGTTACACAACCAAAGAGATCGTAGATTCAGGTGCGGGTGTTGATATTGCGACCACCTCCTTGTAGAAGTTATGGCGCATACCCACAATAAGACCAACTAGAATGAAGCTTCAAATGGCCGACGGTCATTTTTAAAGACATCTAGGATTGCTCGAAGGGATAACTCTAACCACCTGTGGTGTTGAGTTTGAACACACATTTGCTATATGTGACTTTGAGAAAAATAATGTTTATAAGATGATCCTAGGAAGACCCTTCCTATGATAATTGCAAATAGTACAGGATTGGGGAACCAACTCCTTGTACATACAACACTTAGGGGTCAGCACCAAGGTCAAATTGAAGGATTTCACCTTGAGAGATGTACCACCCCTACAGTGGAATCGTATCCACAAAGCGAAAGAAGATTCTATCACTATGCATTCTGGAAGTTCACTTGATCCATGAAGATACTCACTTGTGGATGTGCAAGGTCGCAGAGGTAGAGGAAAAGCACCTAAAGGCAAGAGAAGAAGGAACTCCCCAAGAGATAGATCAATTAAAAGACCCAACCTATACACCGATGATATTTCCAGATGAGGAATTTGAGCCTCATGGTTGGGCAGAAATCTTAGCTACCGTGGACATTGCAGTCAATGAAGAACAATGGACACCTCATTGTGATGAGGAGGGTTATGATATTTCAGTGTTCATGTGTCAACCCTTCTTGAAAGAATCTGACCCTAGTGATGTCATAGCTGAAGAAGAAAAAGATGATGATCTAAAGTCCATTGTAATGGGTACTTTCTTTGATTGAGAAAAGCACTATCTAGAAGATGTAGGAGTACTTCACCAACAAGAAGAAGAACCTCTCACAAGCATTAAAACAATCAATTTAAAGGATGGAAGTGAAGGTAGTAAAAAGAAAAAGAAAAGGAAAGTAGTGCAACAAGAAGAGGAAAAATCATTGTTTGAAGTACTAGAAAACTTCAAAAAATATGAAGTTGAAGACCGAAAAATTTTGGTACGGATGCCTAAGAGAGAGGCCATCATATGATAATAAAGAGAAGACCAAAAAGATTGTAGTGACCATTGAGGAGAACGAAGAGAGATGCACATGCATAGGAGATGACCTAAGTGCAAAAGAAGAAGTAGAGCTTGTATCTCTATTAAGGGAATATAGGGACGTGTTTGCGTGGCACTATAGAGACTTGAAGGGAGTAGATCCGAAAATTTTCTCTCATACTATCCCCATGATGGTTGATGCCAAGCCCACCAAACAAAAGCCCTACACATATAATGACACTTATGCAGCTAAAATCAAAGAATAAATTGATAGGCTGATTGAAGCTCGATTTATCTATGAGAATGATCATACTGAATGGGTGTCCTCCATTGTGGTGGTGGCCAAGAAGAATGGAAAGTTGCGAGTGTGCATTAACCTTAAAAAAACTAATGCTCTTATGATTCGAGATAGTTATCCACTTCCAATCACTGAACATCTATTGGAGCGTGTTGCAGGCAAGGAGGTTTATAGCTTCCTTGATGGATTTTCAGGTACAATCAGATAGCCATTGCCCTTGACGATCAACACAAAATGGGATTTGCCATAGAGTGGGGAATCTTTGCATTTCGTGTGATGCCATTTGGGCTCAGCAATGCACCTGCAACATTTCAAAGGCTCATGTATCATGTCTTCAAAGAGTTCTTGCAAAAGAGCTTGGAAGTATATGTGAATGACTTATGTGCTCATTCCCAAGAAAGAAGATACCACATTCCTGAGCTCAGACAGATCTTCCACAAGTGTAGAGAATATCGAGTGTGTCTGAACCTAGAGAAGTGTGTGTTCATGGTACGAAAAGGTAAAATCTTAGGTGGCATTGTTTCTAAAAATGGAATATCAACAGATGAGGACAAGGTAAGAGCCATAGTAGAATTGTCGAGGCCAAGGAACGTTAAAGAGGTACAAGCCTTTATGGGCCATTGTGGATATTACCGCAGGTTTATCCACATGTATGCCATCATAGCTAAACCTCTTTATGGGTTTTGACAAATTTTGAGTGGAACGATGAATGCGAGAATTCCTTTAGTGAGATGAAGAGACATTTGTGCTCAACACCAATAATGACCACTCCTGATTGGAGTAAACCATTCCATGTCCATGTGGATGCATCCAATCACGCAATAAAATGTGTGCTAGCACAACCTACAGGTGAAGGAAATTTAGATTTGCCTATAGCATATGCTAACACACAATTAAACACTACTAAACGAAACTATACCACAACTGAGCGAGAGGGTTTAGGCATGGTATATGATGTGAAGAAGTTTAGACACTACTTATTGGCCAACAAGTTTAAGTTTTTCACTGATCATTTAACTTTATTATATTTGATCAATAAACCTTGCAATACAAGACACTCAGTAAGATGGTTTCTCTTCTAATGGAATATGACTTTGAAGTGGTTGTTAGGAAAGATAGAACCCACCTCAGAGCAGACCATCTTTCTCGCATCACTTCCGGCAAGTCACCATAGGGAGTGTCTAATGAATTGCCCGATGCTTATCTGTTCAATTTAGAAGTTGTTCCTGAATGGGCAAATAAGTTAGTACCTATCCTAACCTTCGGACCCGCAAATAAGAAAGTAAAAATGAACAAGGATGAAATTGTAAAATCACAAAAATATCAAATATTGGTAGGAAGCATGTACAAACAAGATATAGAGGGAGTATTAGCTTTTTGTGTCAAGGACAACAAACAAGCCATTCAATCATGGACAACGAACAAGCCATTCAGTCAAGAAGGGTGAAGCGACGGGGAATCGGGCTAAAGAAACCCGTATAGGTTTTACGCTTAGCTAATACCCATAGCGAGGTGAAGCTAATACCTTTAGGCACTATGTGTGCTAAAGTTGACCGTAAACGGTTAGGTTAGGCGTTTACCTATACGGAAAGCTAAAGAAAACTAAGCCTTTTAGGCTTAAGCGGTTTAGCTTAAGCCTATCGGTAGTAGTTGGTTGCAACAAGCCCATGAAGGAATGCTAGGAAATCGCTATTCTAAAGAACAACCATTGCAGAATCTAAAATGTTTAGGAGTGTATTGACCTAGCATGGACAATGAAATACAAGAACAGATCAAAAGTTGTCCAGTGTGCCAGGAGAGACCCCCCAGTGGAGCATGCGACTCTTTATCATGTATCGTTAATTCGAGAATGGAGCATTCCATTGGTATTATTCATGAGAGGAGGAACATTACCCAATGAGCTTGGTCTAGCAAGAAAATATAGCATGGAACAAGAGGCTCAAGACTATGCCTTGGTAGGAGACAACCTATACCGAAGAGGAAAAGATGGTTACTTATGACTATGCATTCACGAATCAGATTATTTGAAAGTCTTAGAAACTGCAATAGCGGTGTTGCAGGTGAACATTTTGGTCCTCACCGAGTAATTAAGACTATTCTATTCTCAGGACTTTGGTGACCAACTCTTCATATGGACGCACATACTTATGTGAAGAAATGTGACACATGCCAACGTGCACAACATCCCATAAGGAAAGATGAGATGTCTTTGAGGCCAATGATGGGAGGACATGCATTTTCGAAGTGAGGTATAGACTTTGTAGGTCCCATTAATCCCCTAGCTAGGAACTCCCATGCAGAATACATTATTGTAGCCATTGATTACCTTACCAAGTGGGTGGAAGAGAAAGCCACAACAAAGAATGATCCTCAAACAACGGGTAAGTTCTTATTCGAGAACGTGTTCACTAGATACGGGTTATCAATAGAGTTAGTAAGTGATAGAGGTACACACTTCTTGAATGAAGTCATTGAAAACCTTCTCCAAGAATTCTTGGTAATACATAAGAAGTCTGCCCCCTATCATCCACAAGCTAATGGACAAGCCAAGAGCACAAATACGATCCTATGTAACATATTGACAAAACTCGTAAATAATAAGCATTTTGATTGGGACAAACAGCTTCATCATGTTGTTTGGGCTTACCAAGTTGTTTACAAAACAATACTCAATGCTACCCCATTTCAGATGGTCTTTGGAAAGAATGTTGTGCTATGCTTGGGCTTCCTAGTCCCAGCATTAAAAGTAGCACAAGAGCATGAGTGGAATGGACATGAATTGTCCTCTAGGATCATTGATCTAGAATGCTTAGGCGAGATGAGGCTACGAGTGGCAGCAGGCATCTATGCTACCAAGAAAAGACAAAAGGCATACTTTGATGCACACATCAAGGATAAAGGATTGAAAGAAGGAGATCTAGTGCTAGTTTATACGCTAAAGCAACATTCTCGTAAATTGGAAAAAAGAGGATATGGATCCATGATCATTAATCGAATTTCCTCTAGTGGTCTGGTTCAATTGGCCACCTTGGAAGGTGACATCTTGTCAAACTATATCAGTGGATGTAGAGTCAAGCTATATCAAGAACCTCTTACAGAGGATATACTAACGAGACTCAACACAGCTAAGAAGCGGAAAGAAGAAGAGTTGAGAGTTAGAGAAGAAGCACAAGTAGAGGCTAGAGAGCGCATTAAACGAAACAAGTTAAGGTGACTAGGCCTAGATGTCAACCCAAAAGCCCCAAAATATCACATGGTCATGTGCCTAGATTTCAACCCGAAACCCCTTGTTTGGGAGAGGTGGAACTTCTCATGTACCTTAAAGATGTTCCAATGAAAGTCAAAATGCTAGTGTGTCACAATGAGGCCCTTACAGAGCCACTCATCTTGGGTCAAGATTGGATTTATGACCATGCAGTCAACTTGAACCTAAGAAGTCAACTTCTTCAAGTTTGGGTACAGGAACAATGCATTACTTTAGAATTAGAGAATTTCATGCTCACAAATCTAGATGTCATTCATTCTCGCAGTTCTTCTAGGACTAATCCTAGCAAAAATGATGTGGTATGTGTCAAAAGCTCTATGTTCCGGAAAAACTCAATTGTGGAAGAACAAGCTCAAAGACAAGCGAACTCCTCTTGTGCAAAGACTAATACGGTCACCACAACACAAACAAAAAGGCAAGCAGAACAGTACCTGACAACTGCTATATCAAATAGACAAAGCGATTTCAAGAAGAACATAGTTCTGGGCATGATGCAAATTTGGGTAGAAAAAGGAGAGCAACCACCAACCTTGCCAACACAATTCCCACCCAGGCAAGCTAACCATGTGAAGAAAAGAGCCAAAAAACTAGGACAAGCTCATGCACAAGGTCTCCGACAGATTTGGGTACCAAAAAAATTAGCTGCAGCTCAAGGAGGGCGATTACACATGTGGGTTCCCAAAGACCTCTTACATGCACAAAGGCCTAGGCTATTCACCATGCAAACGGTCTCAAAAAAGAAGCCATGGAGAGAAAAGGGTAAGAACCAAGCACAAAGAACAAAAGAAGATAAACTCAACCCTTCAACAAAAGTAAGAATATAATCATCAAGGATATGGATTTGGAAGCCCAAAGTACCACTAACTTCCATAGAACCAAAGAACCACCCACGTTGGACACCAAGTTTCGACAATCATCCATAGAGGAAGAGGCCAGAGGTGATCTCTATAAGGCCAATTACTATTCTAAAATGGATCCCTAAAGGGAGGAATGGTTAGTTGTCATCTCATGATCAATTGATCACATCATTTCAAATTCCACTGGCCACCTTGAAACAAAGATGGCATCAATTCTGCAAATAACATCAGAAGCCTCGACCAACAACAACCATGTGCCTTTGGCATAACCTTTTCTTTTACACCATTCACATCATGCATTTCCAAAGTGTGCATTAATATAGTGCCACATTACACGGTCGTGCATAGACACAATTGAGAAATCCCAGGCACATACGACACACTTGACATATGTAAAATATTTTATGCTACTAACCATTGTCTTCTTTTTTCTGACATTGTTCCACAAAAAAAAAAGGACGAGAAGAAGAAAGAGGACTAGGCTATCCAAGAATCTCACCAGTGGATCATCAACAAGGACATCCATCCGCAACGAAGGACAAGCCCATGGTCAATCACCATGATGGGAGTACAACACAAAGAGACGACTATTGACAAGACCTTTCACCATGGTAAGAATTGTATGCTCCAAGAATATGACCATGATAGATTAGGAAACCTCTTCATCATCATACCATTGAGCACTTTACTCAACACCCCATTTGTTGCACCATAATTCTTCCAATGCATTTCCCAAGTATGCATACATAGGGCCACATTGCAACGCCGTGCACAAGGCACATATTTTCTTCAACCCATGGACTAACACACCTACCCATCCTTCGTTATGGGTTACAAGTACTTGGCATACATTGTGAAAGCCATGTTTGGAAGATCTGGAAGACATTCATGCTACAACATCAGAACCTCTAGAGCAACTCACAACCGATAACTACTCAAAATCAACAGTGACAACATCTTTTGAGCAATTTGTAATTTTTGGTAAGATAACAAATACATCATCTCGCTTAAATCCATGGAAGAAGTACATACAATGGAATCAAAACTTGCATAAGCTAGCAGGGGAAAACTAAAGAATCATGCAACTGACCAAGCTACATTTGGAAGAGGGACATCTTTTGTTAATGGACACTACCCCTCAAGTACTACATCGAACTCCTACACCAACAAGGGTCTTTCACGGACGACAGACTCTAGAGGGGGGAGGAGTGTTGACACTCAAGGTTAAGGAAAAAACATGGAAGCACATCAAAGAAGTGGACACACAAGAACAAGGAGCAAGTAGGGATCTCCAAGAAACACATGTTAATTTTTCTAAAGAAATCCCTATAATTATAGTGATTTTTATCACTAAAAACCATTGTAAATACCATTTTCCATTTTTGCAACTCCATTGTTTTTGAAGCCGAGGAGTCCTCAACCTTGAGGAGTATTAGAAGTATCACCCTGCCAATTTTCATAATTTTTAGACTCTGTTTGAGGCCTCAAATAAGCCCTGGAATCTAAGTTTTAAGTAGGCAGGACACTAGGTCTGGACAGGGCAAAAACCACTCAAAAAACTATAAAAAGGGCTAGAGAGCTCATTTTTGGGGTTAGATTGTTGTAGATTTGAGCTTGGTGAGAGATTTCTTTTGTAATTGAAGCTTTCCATTGTTCCACTCTTTGCTCTTATCTTGTGCGCATGTGTGTATGTGTGTGCATGCTTTTGTGCTTTCACTCATGCAGTTGTGCCATCACCTGCTCATAGTCTTCATGCTTGTCGTCACATCTCCGCGGATTGAAATTTATGAGGTGAAGCTCCTCACGTTGGTACTTGCCATTGTGCTAGAGTGACAATGTAGCACATCAAGCTTTCGTAGCTCATGAAAAGGGTAATGGTAAATGGTGTTATATTCCACACATGTACATGCTATTTCATATTGGAAACTCCAATTTTAAAAATTTCTGTTGGAGAAGCTACTCCAGCATAGACCCTATGATATACCCAAAATTCAAGGATTTTTGTTTCTAACATTAGCTAAACACCTCCAGATGGTGTGTACAAAATTGCAAGATGAAATGTTTCTCCATTTAGGAGATATAAAGAAAAGAGTAAAAGCTAGACTCAGCAAAGTTTTAAAATATTATAGGTATAGAGGCTTAGTACTTTGGTCATTGTCAAAGATCCAAATGTCCAAAAACCATGAAATTTACATCAATGAAAGTAGATAAAGGTAGCTATATGTTGTTAAAATTCGAAATAAATTGGATATCAAGTGGTAGGTCAAATGACCTATTCTTGTGAGACCAATCTCTGGCAAGGACATTCCATAGAGTGGTACATGTGTCTAATGAGCACATGCTATTTTCATATTGGAAACTCCAATTTTACAAATTTTTATTTGAGAGGCTACTCCAGTATAGACCCTATGATATACCCAAAATTTGAGGATTTTGGAATTTATCTTCATAGTTAGAAGATATTATAAAAGTGCAGCAACATTGTTTCTAGGCTCCTCTAAGTACAGGTGTAATAGAGATAGAATTATATTTTTGAATGACTATATGATTGCACTATGAATTGAACTTTTGTGAGACAAAACAAGATACGTTGATCTAGATTTGAGCACAAAGAAAATAGAAATTAGAATTTGTTTGATAAGTCTAAGGTCTTCAAGAAAATGACCCTATACATTTTCAGAGTTGGTCATCAAGTGTTCGACCCTTCTAGTAAAATGGTCATACCACTCTGAGCAAATATCCAAATCCATTGATTTCTTTTCCTAATGAAAGCTTGAGCAAAGACATAAAAGGCTGGAAATTTTCATAGATTCTGCATGAGTAAAAGGTAGTTAAAAGTAATTTTTAATCTACTACTGTTGCAAATTGTTTATGTAGGAGAGGTTGTTTAAAGAAAAAGATTTTCCACATGTTATTATGATAGTTTTTTGATATGGTGTGATAACCATGGGCTAGCCATGCCCTAAATACTTGTTTATTGATCATTGGTTTATGGTGACCATTCTTAGTAGAACAGAGGAGACTTTGTCGAAGTTTTCAGAAATATATATAGTGCCATGAGAGCATGGAACATGAGAACTTTGGTAGTTGTTCTCATTTCATATATTGTGAATTGATACAAGTTGTATGAATTTCAATTTGTTGTGATTTAATATTTGATTTAAGTCACATGAGTTGATATTTGATGCAAGCCGCATCCTTTGCAACTCTAGTTGAGTTGATTTATTAAAACATTTTTGAGTTCTCAACTCAAGATGAGTTCATGTTACTGATAGTTATGAGTGATAGAGTCATGAAGTGTTACTTCAGGAACACTTCATGATTTCATTACATTATTTATGGTTGTGAGTACTCATCAAGTTATTCTTATTGTTTTGGAGAGAAGTTTTTGACTTTTATCTCATACACGCATCTATGTGGGGTATAAAGTTTGGTGGTATGGGATATCAAACTTTGTATTCTACCTAGGTGTAGAATAGATGGTATGGGAGAGAAGTCTCTGAGATTGTATTTTTGATATGATTTGGAGTTGATTTATGTGATCTTTTGGTATCATCTTATTATTAGACAACAGAGGGGCAATTGAGACATTCACTCTGTATGTAATTGCAAACAAGGCAAGTCCACACACAAGTAGCTTAGAAGCGGAAAGGCAAGGTTTGCACAAAAGAACTATGAATAGGCAATTGCATTAAGGAGAAATTCATAGAGTACATACTACTTTATTTGATATGCCTGAGGTAAGGCCATGTTTCATACATAGTGTGTATGAGGTGAGCTAGATGCTTATCCTAGTGGTCTATGAGTGTGCACATATCTACTTACCATTTTTTAGAGTATTTAGTGGACTTACATTTTGGTTCTCATTATATATAGGAGTGCCATATTATTACAATGTATTACTTGAAACACCTCATTCCTAGTTAGGAATGATTTGATCATAGTGATCATCAGATGGTGGTTATGGATAAAGCAAGTTTCATCCACTTCCAACATTTTGCATGTTATTATTGAGAAGGCGGTGATAATTCCACTAGTTGCTATACTTTCTTAGCACGTCTTCACTTGGCATGATGGATTTAGTTCTAGAGAGTGGATTGGGATTTAATTTTTATGGGAAATATTTTGATCCATAGTTTGGATGTGACTAATTGAGAGCTTGGTCCATAGTTTGAATCATTGACATATTGATATCTTGGTCCATAGTTGGGATCATTGACATATAGATATCTTGGTCCATAGTTTGGATCGTTGATAGATTGCCATCTTGGATTCATAGTTTGGATCATAATGAGATTTTCTTGAGTTTTATTTCACTATAGTCAGTAAATCAAGCAGATTTACTTGAGCTTAGAGATTGAACACTACTTGGAAAAGATTTCCATTTCTTTTTAGTATTCATCCATAGAGAGTTGGACATAGTCAAATTGTTCTAGCTGAGCATAGTATTTTTTTTTTGTTACTCTCGTGGAGTAAGCGATTTCGCATGATTATACCATATGAAAAGCTATCAATGGGTAATCCAGGGAGACAAAGGTAAGCTGCCAAGGTCTCTATAGGTGAAAAGCTGTCACAAGTTAGTGGTCAAGTTCTAGGCATAGGGAGTCCGAGGATATTCTGAGTACTTATGTTGCACACATACGTACTCATTAAGCCTCAGAGGGATTCCTATAGTATGCCTAAAGCAAGGAATACTATTTATTGGTGGAAATGCTAGACAAAAAGCAGAGAGACAAGTTGTCTAATTTTTTATTATCTAGTATTTTAGCCACCTACCACACTCTACTTTTATTATTTGGAATCATAGATTTTGATTCCCAGGTTCATAGCTCCTTCTATATCATTGAGGAAAATGATCTTTAGAAGGCGGAGAGAGTGTTATATTCCAGAGATGTGCATGCTTGGAGGAACTAGAAGGTCCTTGCTCGGGGGATAGCCAAGGCTAAAAGCCAACAAGTTCATACGAAGTACCTACTCATGATGGCCTGATGAGTAGAGGAGCCTTAGAGAGAACTCTAGATGGTGACTAGGCAAGGGCTATAAATAGGCTGGGAGGTGAGTCCTAGGCATTTCATTCTCCACTTCTCACATTTGGTATCAGAGCCTACAAATTAGGCTTAGGCAAGGTGGCACACGGTGCAGACAACGCGTCGCAAGGTACACGGTGCTAGGGTACATGGTGCAAGGGTACATGGTGCAAGGGTACATCAAGGTACATCCCACTAGGGTACATCGGCTAGGGTACATCCACTAGGGTACATCCCGAGAGGGGAGCAGTAGATTGAGGATCCAAGATAACTTGCATGGGTGAGAAATAGGTTCAAGAGACCGAGGTTGAGAGCAAGGCAAGTCCATAGGCTAGTTGCCAAGAAGCGGAAAGGTAAGGTTCAAGATACCAAGGTTGAGAGCAAGGAAAGTCCATAGGCAAGTGGCCAAGAAGCGAAAAGGCAAGGCTCAAGACACCAAGGTTGAGAGCAAGGAAGTCCGTGGGCAAAGTGGCTAGTAGCGGAAAGGCAAGGCTCAAGAGACCAAGGCTGAGGACAAGATGGTTCAAGAGACTCTACGAGGGTGAGGATATCAATTCAAGGGGAGACCAAGGATTGATGATTGAGGAGAATGATATCTATAAGGAGAAGAGAGTGATAGACTCAAGATATGACAAGTAGGAGATGGTTGAACCACACCCTAAGATGGAGGATTAGAAATTAATCCTCAACCATGGCTTTTGGGGCAAGTGGTTAGCCCATCGTACTCCTAACCGGTAGGTCATGAGTTCGAATCCCACAAGGGATCGCCATCTTCTAGTAATATGAAATCTGTTAATTCTACACACTCTAAAGTGGAAGAAAAAGATGATAAAAAATAAAAAAGATGAAATTGTTTTGCAAATCATGTTTATGAAGGCTATAGTTTGGAAAAAATGCAGCATTCCTCCTTCCCGAAATATGGTTTAGTTTGAGCTAGTAAAGAGTTATAGCTTGTTCACATTGATGTCTATGATCCTATGTAGACACCTTTTTTTGGTAACTACCTTTATTTCATGAATTTTCCTAATGATTTTTTGATGCATGCATGGGTCTATCCATTGAAAGAAAACTCTCCTGTGTGTATGCACTTCAAAACATTTCTGGTTCTACCTGAAAATTAGTCACCATGTAAAATGGGCACCCTCCACTATGTCGAGGGAGGGAGTACATGTCTTGTGGTTGTAATGCATTTATGACTAAGCATGCAATAAAACATCCCTGTAGAGTGCCTTATACACCTCAACAAAATGATGTTTGTGAAAGAAATAATAGGACTCTCATGGAGATGGCGAGGTGTATGGTCAAATGTCAAGCTCTACCAATATGCATCATATGAATATAACAAGTTTCCCACCAAAGCACTATAGCATATCAATCCATATGATGCTTGGCATGGTAGCAAGTGCTGATATATTTAGATAGTGATGTGTGTGAACACACTAGGACCGCCGGGGCACCTTCTTCCCTCTTTAGGAGGTTTCTTTTTCCCCGGCTTCTATATATGCCTATAACCCTAATGGGCTACTTATCTTTGTACATTCTCTAGTAATACATTCAGTATTGTGTGTTGTGCTCCAAGCTTCATCTTCTTCCTTGCGGTGTTCACATGCTTCCACAGACATCTAACTCGAACAACTAGTATTAGAGCAAGTCACTACCTCATCTAGGGTGTCATCGACACCTCTCCGGTTGTAGTCTCAGAATTGCATGAATTTTGATGAGCTCGTTTTGTACTCCGAATGCATTGTCACAGTGCTTGTGTAGGCTATTTCATCTTTTTGTGCCAAAGGTGTATACCGGTTTAGGTTCTCCAATTTAAGCATCTCGCAGTCTACTATAGGTTTAGCACATTTGTCTGGGCAGTTCTGTTCAACTTTTTGAGATATAGTGAATTTTTTGCATCAAGGTATTTTAGTCACCAAGCATGGATGAAAGGAGTGATGTATTCCATATGTTGGCTGTTGAGGATAAGTTGGATGGTACCAACTACCTGTTATGGGCTTATATGATAAAACATGTATTGGTTGCAAAAGGACTATGGAACATTGTGCAGGGTCTTGAAAACCGTCCTATCACACTTGCAGTTGTTACAACTGTAGGAACTAAAGCTGATGCAGAAGGTGTGGAAGATGATGATATTCTGCATATTCCTATTCATGTTGCAGTTTCTTCTGTACCTACTGCAGAGCAAATTTGTTGCGATGGCAAATATGCCCAGGCACATGCATTGATAGCCTTGTATGTCAAACGTGCCATTATTCCTCACGTTCGCTCTTGTAGAGAAGCTAAGGATGCTTGTGATACACTTATCACATTGTACCAAGCTAGGAATGAGGCTTATGTTGCTTACCTCCGAAAAGAGTTGGAGAGTAAGCACATGAATGAAGGTGATTCTATGGACAATTTTCTACAAAGATTAAAGAACTCAAAGAACAATTGATTTCTATTGATGAGGTTATACTAGATAGCTCACTTGAGCAGAGTATTCTGAATGGTCTTCCTGATTCATATTAGAGTTTTGCTAGCTCACTTGTGCAGACCATTCTAAATGGTCTTCCTGATTCATATCAGAGTTTTGCTTCTAATCTTCATTTGATGATGAAAAGGAATCCAAATGCCTTTTCATTTGAGTCTCTATTTTGTTGTAGGAAGATCAGTCCAAGTAGAAGAGGTCCATTATGCGTGTTGCAGATCAAGCTTTCCTGGCTAATTAGAAGGGCAAAGGAAAATGGAGCTCTTCAACTAGCAAGCAGAAATCTACTAATTCTACACAATCAAAGTGGGAAGAAAAAGATTGAAAGAAATCATGAAAGCAGAAATTGTTTTGCAAGTACTATAAAGGAAATGATCATATCATAAAGAACTGTCCAAAACTGGCTGCTAAAGAGGCAAAGAAGGAAGAGGCTAGAATGGTTGTTGTAGAGGCGTCTACACCAAAAACAGAGTCTACTAATCTGATGTAGGAAGAAGAATGGGTGTTTACTACTATTTGCAATTTTGATCCATCTTCTCATGAGGAGTGCATGTCTGTAGTAGAATAAGATGTTTGGTACTTTGATAGTGGGGTGACCAAACATGTCACCTCGCAGTGTAGTTTCTTCACTTCACTCGAGCCTACCCCTACAAGAATACTGTCACATGTGCCAAGAACTCCTCTTATCATGTCATGGGAATTGGTAAGATCATTCTGACTACTATTGATGGTAGTTCTTTCACTTTGTCAGATGATTTATTTGTGCCAGTGATCAAGAAGAATCTGTTATCAGTTTTTGCATTAGCCAAGATTGGCTTGGTTGTGAAATTTGTTGATGACATATGTACAATTCATGATTTGTGAAATGGTGATGTGATTGTTGCTTCTAGAATTTTATGTCATGGGCTATATAAGCTCATAGAATATGAAAGATCGGTGAATGATTTGGCATGTGCAATACATGATTCTTAGGCTATTTCAGATGCAAAGCTTTGGCATGCACACTTTGGTCATCTGAACTTTGCTAGTTTTCTATGCCTACACAAATCTGAAATGGTGTCCTCTTTGCCCAAACTTGAGGCACCCAGTAAACATGTATGTGAAGGCTGTATTTTGGGCAAAATGCAGCATTCCTCATTTCCAAAAGATGGTTCAGTTCAGGCCACTCAGAAATTGCAGCTTGTTCATAGTGATGTTTGTGGTCCTATGCAGATATCCTCTTTTGGAAATTATCTTTACTTCGTGACTTTCATTGATGGCTATTCGAGGCATACATGGGTATATCCATTGAAATGTCACTCATGGAGATGGCAATTTGTATGGTCCAGAGTCAGGCTTTACCACATAGTTTTTGGCTTTAGGTTGTTATCTGTGCAGCATATGTACTTAATAGGTGTCCCACTAAAGCGCTGCAGTCTATCACTGCATATGAGGCTTGGCATGATCACAAGCCATCTGTTGCTCATCTATGTGTTTTTGGTTGTTTGGCATATGCATTAGTTCCTGAACAACATCGCAAAAAAATGGATGATAAAGCAATAAAATGTATTTTTGTTGGGTACAATTCTAAACGTAAAGGCTATCGTCTGTATAATCCACAAACTAAAAACATTCTGGTCAGCCATGATGTTTTTTTTATGGAAGATACTATTCAACGATTGGTTTCATGTACTAAGGAGACATCTATTAGCTCCAAAGCTTCATGCCATTGGCACTAACAAGGTTTACAAGCTCAAATGTAATCCTGATGGAACAGTTGACAGGTATAAGGCTAGGCTTGTTGCAAAGTATTATGCATAGGAAAGAGGCATTGATTTTGATGACACCTTTACACCTACATGCCAAATGACTACTGTTCATAGCATCTCTGCACTTGCAACTAGCTCATCATGGTTGGAATGTACATCAGTTGGACTTTAAAACCACATTTCTAAATGGTGGCTTGCATGAAGAAGTGTATGTTTTTCATCCCCATGGCTTTGTGCCAAAAGGGAATGAAAATGAGGTATGCAGGTTAAGAAAGGCTTTATATGGTTTGAAACAAGCACCACGTGCTTGGTATGAAAAGATACATGCCTATCTGATTGCACATGGTTTTGAGAAGAGTCCAATTGAAAGCACCTTATATATTAAGCATGTTAATGATGTACTTCAGATCATTGTGGTGTATGTTGATGACATGTTGCTCATTGGTTCTCATGAGAAGCATATTGCTGATTTCAAGGCTAATTTACATGCCTCATTTAAGATTTTTGATTTGGGGTATTTGCATCATTATTTGGGCATTCCCTTTATGCTCATTGATGGTGGAATGGCTTTGTGTGAAACAAAATATATTGACACATTATTGCACTATTTTGGCCTTGAAGATTGTAAACCTATTGCCACTCCTATGTAGATAGGTTTATGATTGAGTCGCCATGATGTTGGAGATGCATTTGACGTTGTTCTCTATGTGTTGGCTGTTAGATGTTTGATTTACTTATGCATTACTCGACCAGATATTCAATTTCCTGTCTCACAGATGAGCAGGTTTATGCATTGCCCAAGAGTCAAGCATTAAGCGCATCTTTTCCTACTTGAGTGGTACTCGGCTACTTGGGTTATTTTATCCCAAGGGGGCATCACTACCACAAGATTTGCATGCTTTTTCTGACTCTGATTGGGCTGGTTGCTATAACACTCACGTGTCCACTAGTGGCTTTTGCTTCATGCTAGGTAGCTCATGTATATCTTGGTTGAGCAAGAAGCAGCCTATTGTGGCCACTTCTAGTTGTGAGGCTGAGTATAGGGCAACTTTTAGAGCGATTGTTGAGTGTGTGTGGCTCAGATGCCTTATGGATGGATAGGGTGTTGGACAGTCTTTTACCACCACCATCTTCACTAACAATCAGAGTGCATTGGCATTTGTGAGGAACCCTCTGTTCCATGCTTGCACTATGCACATTGAGGTTCATTACCATTATGTCAGGGAGAGGTTCTCTGCTGGGGAGATCAACTTGGGATATGTGCCCACGTAGGAGAACATTGCATACCTTTTCACAAAGACTCTGCCTATGGAGAAGTTTGAAGCTTTCTGCAAAGCTTTGGGCTTACTTCCTTTTATGGAGTGATTTCCACATAGCTTGGCACTTCCTTATACATGAGTACCAACTCCTTGTTCACCGCATCACTCACAAGGGGGATTTGTTGATATATTTAAGTAGTGATGTGTGTGAACGCACTACGACCGCTCAGGAGCTTTTTTCCCTCTTTAGGAGGTTTTTTTCCCTCTTTAGGAAGTTTTCTTCCCTCTTTAGGAGGTTTTTTCCTCCTCTTCCTCTACTCCTTCCTCTTCCTCTTGATCCATAGCTTTGGTTGGAGCCTTCTTGGTTGCTTGAGCTTGAGTACTCAAAATAATACTCAAAATTCTTGATAAGCTCTTCTATATCATAAAAATCATAATCATCACTTGGAAAATTTCATCATTTCCATCATGGATGCCATTCAAATGAAATATGTTTGCCAAATTTTTCATTTTCCTCACAATCACCATTGCTTATCACATCTTCTTTAAAAGCAAACACATGGAATGAAAGAATATTTTGGAAATTTTAACACTTAGAAACACATTTATATGAAGAATATTCTTAATCATAATTTCTGTTCTACCTCTAGAACTATGTTCTTTTCACGAACATGTAAATATATGCTTTGCTAATTAAGCATTAAAGTCAACACCAAAGGTGATTATTACTAGTTAAACATGGAGGGCTTCCAACTTTGAATAACAGTGTGCATTCCATTAGCATGAAGGCTTTCAATTGATAACTTTCCAATACTTTTCCATATCGGTTACAAAAAAATTATTGTGATCTATTTTTTACAGTTTGTGATAAATGGAAATGACATAGAGAAGAAAAGTTTTGAGTCCATATTTTTTACTTCTCAAAGTAATCAAACATCTCAAGAGATTGCCAAAAGCTTCCACTATAGTACCAAAATCCATCAATACCTATGCATTACCCAAAACATATCTAACCAAGGAGGTAGTTCATCGCAAGGTGGACATTAAAGGGGGTATTAGATATAATCAGTACTCCAACCTCAAGTGAATAGAAATAATATATGGTGCTCTAAGTTGTAAGTCTCGCATTATGAGGAGACACCATTGTGACAACCCACACATTTGGGGAACCCTAACTTCAAAGTTAGATGAAATCTACGTGTGATTATTGATGGTAACTGATGATCTTTATGAAGCTAGACATTAGATTATGTAGGGCATAGACTTCTAGGTCATTGGGTTGCCATTGATTGCAAAAATAAAGGGCTTTTGGTGTAATACCATTTCCCCATAGGACCTTAATGGGGGAAGTGTAGAGGGGGGCTTGCCCCCTTCTATGGGGTTCCAGGGGATAACTAGTTAAAGATAAAATTGTAGAAGAAACTTTGCATTCAATAGAGTTTGATCGTAGATTATCTAGAACATTACCATTAATTTCCATTGTTCTACCTAGTTCTGAAAATAATGAAAATCTTTTTCCACCATCTGTAGCTAGAAACACTAATAATTCTCAAATAGATTTAAACGTAACAGAAATCATTAAAGATAAAGTAGTTAGTGAAGAATTGATCCTACCATCCTATATAGACGCATTCAATAGATATAGAAACACTTTGCCTTACGAACCTTAGGAAAAAAATATGTGTTCTGCATAGTCACCTTGTGTGCGCCATTAGCGAGACAATTGAATTGATCCACCAGTCGTCACGAATCACTCCCACATTTGAACCCGACGTGAACAACGGCGCAGTAGGATAGGTATAAAATCTTTTCTTTTTCTTGCATATGCAATATTTTGGTTTAGGTTACGTGGTTGCAGCAGCTTGAGGTGGTCATCTTGTAGAGGCAAAATTCACAAACCTTGGAATTCCTTGGGTGTTGAGGGCTAGGCTTATGCTCTGAGCACCTCCACACGAATAGGCAAGTAGCTGAACCTCATCTTTTCACGCTTACCATCAAGTACTTGAAATTATGTTTGCACACACAACATTTAGCTCTTTGTATTAGGTATTTTGTTGCTCAACAAATGTATACTTGAAATTATCACATGCACTCTAGCTTCTTCATCAACTGTCAGCTATATTTTCTAAACTTGAAAGTGTTTGTTACTATTTAAGTATGAGTTTAGGAGAACTTAAAATATTAGGGATTGTTAGATTAGTACGACTTTAGTTTGAAAATTCAAAAAGAATTTTCATTTGAAAGTTAGAATCTATTTTTCATTAAAATATTAGGAATTGTTTAATTAATACGACTTTAGTTTGAAAATTCAAAAATAATTTTCATTTGAAAGTTAGTATCTATTTTTCATTAAAATATTAAGGATTGTTATATTAGCATGATTTTAGTTTGAAAATTCAAAAAGAATTTTCATTTGAAAGGTAGTATCTATTTTACAAGAATTTTTTAAAGGATTTAAACTTAAGTAAAATTGTAACCAAACAATTTAATTAGCCTAGTACGAGAACAAAAAACTAAAGTACAAGAAGAAATTAAAGATTTTATTAAAAAACTTAAGTCTAGTTCTAACATACATAATAAAATGGATGAATTATTTAGAAATATGATGTTGAAAACCCAAGGACAGAAAATAGTTAAAGCAATGTTAAAAGAAAAGGAAAATTCACTAGAGATAATGCAACTAATGATTTAGACACATTTGAAGACATAGCGAAACTACATGGTTTGCCTGTAACTAAATGGGTAACTTTTTTAGTAAGACTTGCAATAGGTTCAGCTATTAGTGTAATAGAACCTCATAGTGAGCTTGAGTGGGATGAATTTAAAAAACAAATGCATAAAGAATTTTACCTAGAAGATTATAGTCAACACAGTAGGGAAGGGTTTATGAAATGGCTTAGCACTCCTAAGACCCAAATATCCCTTACACAATTGCATGGTGAATGTATGAAGAGATTTTCACAATTGCCAGAGCAAGATAGGACTGCACTCACACCAGATATAGTTCTATGTTTTCTAAAAGTTTTACCTATAGACATTAGAAGTGAAATAGAAAGGAGACTAGAGGAACCTCCGAAAAGATATGGTTTAACGAAGGACTGGGGAGTATTAAAACAAGTAGTAGAAGTAGTAACCCAAATGAAACAAAGGCAAACATTACTATATGATATGAATCTAAGTTTGCCAATAGTAGGTCCAACTACTCAAAATCCTAAAACTAATATTAATTCTAGTACAACTGAACAAGCTTCTACATCTAAAATTCCTAGTGAGTTACAATTTGAGATATTATTTAATAAATTAGATAATATGATGCAGATGCATACAAATATATCTAAGGAAGTGGCTACACTTCAAAATAAAGTTCATTCATTAACTAGTCAAGATTGGGCAATTTTAGGATCTCATTTAGCACCTTTAATGAATCAACCAGTAGCTCAGAATAATGAACCAAGAGGTGCACCCACCCGAAGATGTGTTTGGTGCGACTCTATAGAACATATGTCTTATGCCTGTGAATCTTTAAAAGAGTCGAAAGAAAGAAAACTAGTAATTGATATTGATAAAAAACTATGTGATTACCGCACCCACCTCCCACTAGCTGTAAATTGGGGAAAAGGGGGAATGCAAAAACTATATGAAGATATATCTCAAGCACAAATAAGCTCATCTGGGGTTAGACTAGAATGCGATAAGAGTGATCTAGATGACAAAACATCAAATGAAACTAAAAATTATTCAATAGAAGCATTAATAAAAGCTAGAGATGATATAATGCACAAAATAGCATGGGACTCACCTGTAGATCATTTCTCTATCTTTTCACATAAAGAAAATGTGGAAGAGAAGAGAAAAAGGGATGAAACTCAAGACATAGATGAAACTAATCAAAGAGTAACTAGAAAACAATTAAGAAAAGAACCTAAAAATGTACAATTTAAGGAAAATACAAATTTAGACTCAAATGAATAGAAAAGAAGAGAAATAAGGGAGGGCAAAGAACCTGAGACATCAAACAAACCTTTAGATTCAAAGCCTAATGACTTAGATTCAAAGACTAGTGAAGAGACAGAACAAAATGAGGGAAAAACAAAGAAACCGAAAAGAATTCCAAAAGCTATTTTAACTTCAGAACTAGAACAAAAAAATGATACAGATGAAATACTGTATGATATACTTTTAAAAATTCAAGTGACTATGTCACTTGAACAATTATTTACTATAGCTAAACTAGGATTTAAAGATAACTTTATTAAAATGATTCAAAGAAAAAGATTTTCCTTTAATACTGATATTGATATGCATGAAAATGTAGATGTATCTCATATTTCTAAAGATTCCTTTTCTTGTGACTTTGATGATGAGGAAGAAAGTGAAGGATACAGTAATAAAAATTTTTTAGGACCAATTCTTATAGATAATATACAGGGAAAATCTGAAAGTAATTACAAAAAGAGTTTTTGGGCCAAGGGAACACCTGAGATCAAAGTAAATTTAGGAGATAGAAAAAATTCAGGTACAGCTTTAGCTTTATTAGATTTAGGTTCAGAAATTAATGTAATATCAAAAAGAATTATATGATAAATTTAGATGGCCAATAGATAAACAACATGGGTGGATTATGAGAACAGTAGACAACGGATGTGGTGCACTTTTAGGAGCTTATGCAAACATTCCAATTTCAATAGGAGGATTAAGTCAAACATTTCACTTTTTTATACAAGATAATTGTTCTTATGAAATCATCTTAGGACAACCCTTTATTTGTGAAACACGAATGGAAACAAAAATAATGGAAGATGGATCTGCATATGCTAGATTTAGGTCAAAAGATGATTTAAAATCCTTAAAAGTAATGATTGTGAATCCAAACCATATTAGAAATAGAGAACAAATTAGGAAAACGTCTATCTGATCACAAGAGAAGTTGCATGAGAGTCATCTACCTCTTAGTGATTCAGGAACATATTTTGATCAGAATTTTTACTAGACACCATTGTTGTGCGGGACAACAATGGTAACTGGTTTGATATCTCGCAAAAATGTGTACATAATTTAGAAAGTCTTTTTGTTTATTTTACATCTTCAAAATTACAAATTTTAAATAGTAAAGATATTCCTAGGAAAATAATGAAAAAACATGAAAAATATTTTAAAGATAAAGGATATATGTCTATAAATGAAAATATTAAAAATGTAATTGAAACTTCTTTTTCTTCTTCTATACTTGAAGAAATTAATGAAACCTTACATGATGAAAAATTAATGCAAGTTATTCTTTTGAACTCATTAAATGAATATGAATTAGTTTTAAAATTTGTTTTTGACTTTCATAATGAAGCTACAATTAATACAAAGTATAAAACAGTAGATAAAAAAGTGAAACCTGTAGCTCAAGCTTTACCTGAAGGAAGTGACCAAAAAATAAAACAAGTAGCTAATGACCCCATCTTACGTGATATTTCAAAAATAGAACATAATTTTATCGATGAAACTATTAAATTGATAAAAATAGGAAATGAAGATTCTTTTTTACTGCCTACTGAACATGAATTGTTTCATGAAATGATAAGAAAACATGGAAAAGCTTTTTCTCTTTATCCTCATGAAATAGGATGTGTTGACCCTAGAATAGTATCTCCTATGATTATATTTACCGTAGCTCATATACTTTGGAATCTTTGGCCTATACCCGTTCCAAAGGCTCATTTACCTGAGCTAATGAAATTGCTTAAGGAGAAGATGCATATGAAAATTTTAGAACCTTCTTCCGCACCTTATTCTAATAGATGGTTTACTGTTCCTAAAAAGAATGATAAGCTTAGATTTATCCAAGACTTACAACCCATAAAGAAAGTTACAATTAGGAATATAGGAATCGGCCCTATTGTAGGAGAATTTGCCGAAGCTTTTGCTGATCATTCTATCTATTCTATGGGTGATTTATATTCACGTTATGATCAGTTCCAACTTTCTATTGAGAGTAGAGATATAACTACGATGAAGAATCCTTTAGGATTAGTTTGTATGTGTACTCTTCCTCAAGGAGCTACAAATTCGGTAGCTCATATGATGAACGCAATGAATATGGTTCTTCATGATTTTATTCCTAATGTGACCATGCGTTTATAGATGATATTCCAATTAAAGGTTATGAAGAAAACGAAGAAGATGAAACATTAGATTCTTTAGGATGTGGGAAGTTTGTATCTAATCATATTTTAGATTCTGAGAAAATACTTAAAAGATTTGAAGAAGTAGGATTAACATTTTCCATAGAAAAATCAGTTTTTGGTGTTAATGAAGTTTTAATTGTAGGACATTTATGTGGTTACTATGGTCATAGGCTTTATCCTCCAAAAGTAGACGTTATAAATAAATTATCTGAAATATGTAGGAACATTAGTGAGGTTAGATGTTTCTTAGGAGCATGTGTATTTTATGCTATTTGGATTCCGCATTATGCTCATGTAGCTTATCCATTGTATGATTTACTTAGGAAAAAAAGAAAATTTAAATGGATAGAAACTCATGTTAAAGCAATGAAGAAATTAAAAAGTTTGCTTTCTAATGCACTTGTTTTAAAACGTGTAAATTAATCTAATAATAAACCAATTATTTTAACTGTAGATACTATTCCCATAGGAATAGGTTGGGTAATAGGTCAAGATGATAGTGAGGAAAATAGATATGCTATTAGATTTGGGGCTAAAATTTTACATGAAACTCAAAAAAATTATGCACAAATAAAACGTGAATTATGGGGTTTAGTTACTGTGTTAAAAACTGACAAGGAATATTTTATAGGAGCTAATGTAGTAATAGCAATAGATTGTTTATCATTAATAGGAATGATTACTAATTGTTCTTCTCCACATATAGCAATGTTAAGGTGGATATCTTAAATTAGGTTTATTAATCCTCTTTTAAATCATATTTCTGGAAAAACTAACTCTGTTGTAGATATGCTTTCTAGGGCTAAGTTTGAAGATGATGACATGATTGAAATTGAATTAAATGTGATTAATTATATTTCTGATGTTTATATGTATGAAAAATTTAATGAAAAAGAATATGAGGGAATTTGGTATGATATACGATATTATCTTAGCACTTTGAAACAATTACCTGTTTGGTTAGCTAATAGATTTAGAGACATTAGGAAACATGCATTTAATTTCTTTCTAAAGGATGGTTTTATTTGGCGTCATGCAAAAGGGAAAATTAGATATCCACAACGAGTTTTAGGAAATAAAAATCTTCAAAATAGAGTTATGATAGATATGCATGAAACTCTTTGGGCAGGACATGAAGGATTCTATGCAACATATGATAAAATTAGAGAAGCTTATTGGTGGCCAGGTATGTATGTGAATATACGTGACTTTGTAAGTTCTTGTACTACTTGTCAGGTACATTCGTTAGTTAGACATAAAGAACCTCTGCACCCTACCTATCCTCCTTGTATTCATTGCAAGTGGGTAGTTGATTTAGTGACCATGCCTAAAGGTTTAGATAGGATGAGGTATATAGTTTTAGCTAGGGAAGACTTGATTAATCATGTAGAGGGTAGAGCTCTTCATACTAAAACTACTTATAATATATGTAAATTTTTGTTAGAAGAAGTTATTAGTAGATTTGGCAATGTAGAAAAGATAGTAGCAGATAGGGATGAGTTGGATGCTTGAGAGGCTAGAGATTTCTTTGACCAGCATGGGATTCGTTTATCTCTCACAACTACTTATAATCCGGAGTCTAATGGTAAGATTGAATGGGGTCATCCCTTTATTGCCTTGTGAAGGAAATTTCTAAGGCTTGCAATGGTGATACAACGCAGTGTCCTAGATTCCTTCCTTTCGCACTATGGACAGACAGGATGACGTATACTAGATCTACAGGATTTATGCCTCCAAAACTAATGTACTGTCAGAAGCCGATTTTTCCTATCCAGACCCAGATTATTTCATGGACGACGCTTCCGTGGAATAAGATGTTAAATATCTAATATATTTATGATTAATGCATGAAAAACTTGTATTTATATGAATTGAATCAGTTAGTTAAATAGAAATTTTGGAACTGGAAGCTTGTGGAAGAAATGGTAGCCTTACTATGAATACATGTATATGCTGAAAATTTTATCCATTAGTCAGTGGGACTTTTGTATCTTACTATTTATTCCTTATGAGATCTGACCTCTAAATGAATTAAAAGAATAAAACTTCGTACCTAATTAGCCTATATGTATGTGTTTGTTGTTGGTGCGCTATGTTGGGCTAGTAGGCGGGTGGAACAACCTTTGTCGGGTGATCAAGGCCACGAGCTGACGCTAGTTTCATCATAGGCCTAACCTTCATGTTGTTATGCGCCTGCATGGGTCGGTAGGCGGGTGGAGTTACTCTGGTCGGGAGATCAGAGCCACGAGGTGACGTCGATTTCATGTAGGGCTGACATAGTTTAGTCATGTGTTATGCCGGGTTGGCAGACAAGTGGAATAAACTTGGCCGGATGGACAAGTCCAAGAGTCGCACCCAATTTCGGTATAGGCTGATTTGTTAAAAATAAATAAAGAGCTGAGTTGGGATGAAGTAATAAAGCAAGAAAAAAATGATATGAAAAAAAGAAATGAATGGAGAGTCACACCATAGGAGATAAAAGTAGGAGGCATATAATTCTATTAACTGATGAAAAAAGTTTTGGTATATGCTATTATGCAAGATAAGTTACTTATTCCAAGCAAGTTACATGAACAGGACTATGACACTTATGATTTATTCCTATAAATGCTTGTTTAAATGTGGATTGAGAGATATAAAATGATATTTATATGACTTATATCTACTTTGTTTTTTTTTAGAAGATTTGTGCTAATCTTTTTAATTGCACAAAGTATGAATGCATGATACAATAATACTTTGAAAATTTAAAACTTATTTTCAAAAGAATTTGATATGGTCCATTTGAATCTGCAGGTTGGCCCATCGGGACGATGTGTAGGTTTAGTGGGGGCGGATGTCTGAAAGAATTTATTCCTCTTAAAATATTATTAAAAATTAAAAGATTAATTGATTAAAATAATTTTGAATAATTTAGGAAAAGTTTTACTTATGTTTGATTTTAATCTTTTGCAGGACAAGAAGTTTGATGATCTGTAAAAATGTTGGAAGTATTTAAAAAGGAGTTTGCAAATATAATTGTGGGTATAGATTAAAAATTAAGGATTAGTCAAGGGTTTGTCATAGATAGGATGTACCTATGGATAATGGAGTCTAGTTGCATCCACAGTGTAGCTTAATTGAACTTGCCACTACCATGGCATCTATTTTCCCTGCAACATAGGTCATCAATCTTTGTTAAGTATCTGAACACTAAAGCTTTTCTAAATCAGACATTTTTATGCGATGAGGTCAAAAGCTATGATAGAAAAAAATGACATCAGCTCTCTGTTCTTAATTGTTATTGAGTTTTATGCATGTTTAAATCAACACTTAGTGACATGGGAGTTTGGTGAAGGGAGTCTCATGCGCTTTGGAGTGCACTTTGTTAGCCATCATCACAAGGATAGGTGATCAACTTTGACTAATAGCACATGTGTAAGAGCAATTATAAGAGTTGCACTTTTTTAAAGCATATGTTCATGCTACCAAACACTTTTTGAAGGCTCAATAGCATTACCAGATGAATACATCTGTGACAATGTAAGGTCTTCAATGCCTTCTGTATGGGGTGGATTTTTTTTTAATCATAAAAAATGATGCTCAAGGAGTCTAGTGTGACGATCTTTACGTGATGGGACTAGTTCTATACGTTCTGTTGGAACTTGGTATTTACAGATATTCGTGCAACAGAGATAGCACAAAAGTTGATCTACATGGCATCATGTGCAATATTGAATAATCGGAATGGTTTTGCGGTCTAGAAATGAGGATAAAGATTGTGTTTTTTGTTTTTTCCAATGAGGATGATGATACACTTGATGAATCCTTTATCTAGTACTTAGCTTAGGACAATGTGATTAGTACTTGCATCTGGCTGTTTTGACTTCTTTTAATTTCAACATGTTGTATCATGAAGAAAACTAGCTCCTTGGTCTTAGATATCATGCTTATCAATGTGACCCGGCAGATTTTACTTGGGATTATGATAGTGTTGCACCAGCTTGAGAAAGCAAAAAGGAAAGGAATACTAAAATTTTCCTTTTTTACTCTTTGTACTTTTAGGAGCCATCAAATCTAAGTCATAGTGCAAGTTAATTGGTTTTTCCAGAAAATTCTACAGTTTCGATCAAACAGTTTGAATGTATGTACATATGTACATACATATGCATGCATATATGTATGTGTGTGTGTATACATATATATATATATATTCCAAAGGATTACCTAATACCATTATGAGCGCATTTTTAATTCCTTATTCATTTACTTAATTTTGTTCATTGAGCAAGAATAAGTTCTTAATGTATTTTTAGACTTTTGGATGATTGGTTTTCCACATTCATAATATTTCTTTTATAATGCATTTAGATTTATTTGCTCCCTTGAGTGTATTGAAACAAATAAAATCATTTTTATTGTTTATTGCTATGCTCAACTGATGGAAAATTTCAGTCTAAACTAAAAATCTTTATGCTTTCACATAAGGAGATTGACCTTCTAGTAGTTGAGCACTACACTTTGCCAACTTGAAATAATCATGTGTGTAAAGTTTCAAAACTCAAACTCCAACCACTACTATGAAGTATCAACCTAAGATTTGAATTTAATAATAGGTATTTGAACTCGGCATTGCTCTAGGCTTCAAAGATTTGCAAACCTACACAACGCAAGCTTCAAGTTTGGATTTTTGCATTTCAATCCTTATCCAAGAGTAGCTTGCAGGTATTCTTATTACCTATGGCATGTTGATGAATGAACTTTCACTTAGTTGCTAGTAATAGCATATGATTGAGGAAGATATATGACTATGAACAAGGTTGCTAATGTTGAGAATGTTATCCCTAAGGTTGCTAAGTTCTACTAATTTCTATCTTATTTATTCACTCTTTTGTTTTTATATGTTGATAGGTCATCATAAATGGATCCTAGAAAGAACTTAGATTCCAAGGAGAAGGCTTCATTATCTTCTACAATGAAGAAAACGAAGTCGCAACCAAATCTTCATTCTTTTTTTGCTAAGAGATCCACTCATGTGGGAGTTGGATTGGCATCAAGTGATGTACAAAAGGATGTGGTCAATGTACTAGTGAATGATACAAACATAAGCATGGTTGCTAACAATGTTGTTGAAAGTAGTACCATAAGTTGTGCTACTATAGAAAATAGTAGCCTATAAAGTCAAGAAGCTAGCAAAAAGAGTAGTTGCAAATGGCATAATCAGTGGACATTGTTGCATCATTGGGCTTAATTATGTAAGTCCATGACCAATGAAGATAGAATGAAATGATCATATTGTGAGGATGCAAAGAAGGTGAATGCATATACTTAAAGGGGATTGTCAAGTAGTACGATCTTTGTGTTACGTGATCATTCGATCACAGTTGATCACAAAGATGCAGTGCACCTTTTGAATGCAAGAAAGCATTTTAATGATGTTGGAAAAGGTCCACGATGATGGCATGGAAAGCATTATGCACACTAAGCAAGCAAGAATTATAACTTGCATGAAAATTGTATATTTTTGTGCATTTGAGGACAGTCCGCTAGAGAAATACCAAAACCATTGTAGACTTTTGAGAGATCTTGGCACACCAAATATGCCCGCATCAGAAGAATATGGATCATATATGAATGCAGTGTCTGCAAGGGATATGCTATTGGCAATAAAACATCATGTAAAGATGCAATTAATATTGGACATTCATGCAAGTCCATTTTATTCTTTACTTATTGACGAGAGTACAAATCGTACAATAAAAAAACATTTGATTATCTATGTTTTATATGTATTAGAAGCCGGCAAAGGTCCTACAAAATGTGATTTTGTTGAGCTATTGAGGGTGAAAAATGCCAACACAAAATTTATATATGATACAATAAGTGCATTCATAAATGAAAACATGTTGGACATCCATAAATTGATTGTTATTACTACGGATGGAGCTTTTGTAATGATTGTACATAAGAGAGGTGTGCTTTCCCATTTTCAAGAGTCCATGCCTCATATTATGGGTGTACATTGCATTGCTCATAGGCAAGCTCTTGCTGCAAAGGATGGATTTGCGACACATCCATATATATTTGCTTTTGTGGACAAAGTTGCCAATAAAGTATATTCATGGCTAGGAAAATCTTCCAAATGACATTAGGAACTTTGGAAGATTATGCATGAGTATGATATGTAAGATACATGAGCTTTGCAAATCCACTCTTTAAGATGGCTCTCAAGGGGCCAAGTGATGGAAAGGCTCGTGAATACCATGCCTGCTATCCTTCATCAATGGGCACATAGTGAAAGAAATGGTATAAAAGTATAACCATCTTTGTTGTGCAATTCATGATACATTTTCTTGCTAATGTTCTTAATGAGTTGAATAAGCTCAATATCGAGTTTCAACGGCATGATATGGATGTCACTATAATTAGTGCTTTGCTTGATTTGACTATTGAAAAGTTGAAGTGAAGATATATTGATATTGATGTGCAAAACTTTGGTCAAAATTCTCCATATCTTTCTTCTTTGTTAAAAATGGCAAAAGATTCTATGTTGTTTTATGAGGATGCAAGTGGGAATTCTCATGCACATGCTTTGAGATATGAGCCAATCCCAATGGATGGAAAAAAAGGGCTAAAGAGATAAGTGATTCTGATGGTGATGGTGATGATGATGAAATAGATCTCAAATCGTTGCAAAATAGCAATGAGGGAATTTAGGATCATTGGATGAATGTGTTTTAATAGCAATGGCATATGTAAAAAATATATTAGATGGACTCACTAAGAGATTTGAGGATCTTCCAGTGTCTAATGCATTCAAAATTTTAGCCCTTCTTCTTACCCAATAGATGCATATGATCGAGAAAAAATGTCACAAGAATGGTTGAATAGAATTATCAATCGACTTAATATTGATACTTATATCATCAATATTTGTAAGTCGATGAATGAGAGAGAAGATTTTTTTGGGATGCTATGTTGAGTTGCAAAACACAAGAACATGCGTGATGCATGGGTAGTTTGTAATGAGTCAAGCTCATGGTGGGACTTGTATCCAGAGATGATGAAAATATGGCAATTATATTTGGTTGTCCCTGCAAGTACTTTCACATGTGAGCGTGACATTTCATGTCAAAATTTCATCAAAAGTGTATCAAGATCTTCATTAGGATTGGAGACATTGGATGCTTTGATGTTTTTATCCATAGATGGACGTGGAAGTTCTTCAATAGATTGGAAGGATGTATTTGAAGCATGGGTAAGTGCCAAAAAAAGAAGAGCAATGCCATTGGAGTAGCGATCTTACATGTTCTAATGGAATTGCAGCATATGTTTTCTTCAACAGATACATTTTCTTGAAATTTCTGCATTATTGCAATGAAGGGAATTGCAACATATGTTTTCTACAGCAGATACATTTTCTTGTAACTGTTGCATATTGATTTTCGATATATCTACATGTTCTCTTGGAAATGCAATACCTTGCTCTATATTTTAAAAAGTTTTTGTGATCTTTCTATTTAGCGGGTTTTGTGGCATGCTATTTTTTTGCAAACAGTTAGCCTATTTTGCAGAGGGTGGTTCTCTGAGCTGGAATATCCATTTGGGATGATTTAAAGCTTGCTAGGTAGCTCTTCTAGTCTACTACAAGTTTGCAAAATTTCATATTTAATTCTCTGCACTGGGGTGGATAAAAGTTCAGAACTTTGAGCATATATCACTGCTTGTGGACTCATGGGCCAACTCTTCACTCATGAAGCAAAGAATAGCAAAGGTGGTGAGTCCTCAAGAGGTAATCAAACTTCTGCCTTATATTCTAATAAAGCTAAGGTCAAGGACAAGTCAAAGAATAAGAAGAATGAAGATGAAGGTAGCTCTTTCCAAGCAAACTTTGTAGGTAGAGCAAGAGCTACAAGAAGAGGTAGAGGTGGAAAGCAAGGGAGGGGAAGATTCCAATCATCTCAACCTTGCAATATATGTGGCTAATCTAATCATACCATTGAAGAATGTTTCATGAACCCGAGGAACTGAAGATGAAGAGGATTCAATAGATGTGCCTTCGCATCAAATAGAGGCAGATACAATGCAGGCTACAACAACAACTACAACAACAATTACAACAACAACAATTACAACAACAACAACAACTATCAAAGTGGTCGTAGAGGAAGAAGAGATTTCATCAACTATGCAGAGGACCAAAGTCAAGAAGATTCATTATTGATTAAGAATCTATCAGTGAAGAAGGGTAAGGATGATGATAACATCTTTTACATTAATTCGGGATGCTTAAATCATGTAGCACAAAATGTGGCTTTGCTTTATAATTTGGAAGATCCTTACAACAAACATGAAGTGCAAATAAGAGATGATACAAAGAACTGAATGGATAAGATATGTAATGTGAAGACATCAAATGGGATTATGAACCTCTAAAGCAAAGTCTTGTATGTCCCTACAAGTACCAAAAATTTAACAAGTGTTGGGCAGATTGTTGAAAAAGTATTACATGTTAGATTTGTTGGTGCAGGACAATCACCAATTGATGTTTTGAGATGGAAATGAAGTCAAGATTCGAAGGAAAAGATTCAAGTTGTGAAGCAAGGAAGAAATATACATTCAGAAGAGGAAGAGATGTATACATATGTACAGATAGTTCACTTATATCTTTGAGAAGTCATAAGGTTGTAAATTTGTGTATATATATACTATGAAAATGTCGGGGCAAGTATGAGAGAGTATGAGAATAGAGAAATGAGGAGTTGTAAGAGTCATTAGACATATTAGAAGTTAGTTGAGCTCTCTCATCATTCAGTTGTAAACTCCTTCAGAAATGATAGAAAATTTGCGCCCGATGTTTCTGAGTTTTCTCCTTATGTGTTAGATCTTTTGTGAAATGCTTTTGTACAAGTGTAAGTCTTTAGGTGGCTGACCTGTGTACAAATTTTCAGCTTCCAATTGTGATCAGGCTGAGAGAATTATGTGTAGGAACATTTGTATGTGAAGAAGTGTTCACTGGTTCCTGAAACAGGCGCAAAATTCAAAGTCAATGATTTGATCATTTCTCACTCCACAGTTTAAAGTTTTGAGCAAGAAAGCACTTAATCTTTAAGTTGGAAGGTAAGCTACTTGTGGCTAAAAGAATTTGCTTAAACAGATTCTATTCTTGGAGAACCATGTTTTAGAAGTTATAGGTGTCCAAATCGACTTCTTAGAAGTATAGTTTTAGACATAGGTGACTTCTCAAGTTGATTTCTCAAGTTCTACTTAATCTTTTGGAGTGATTCAACTTGGAGGAGGTGCACAATCTTTAGGCGACACCTTGTACAAAGGTTCATAAAAATCTTTACACATTTGATAAGTCAATGTGAGAGATATGTGCAGCAGACTTTCTGTGTAGTCATCTTCTTCACATAATTTTTAAACTTTTGATAATTGGTCATTGATCCTCAAAATTGGTAAAGGTTTTGACTTACTCTTGATATAGAGGAGCTCTAACTTCAAGAGTAGGTTATTCTTTTGGAGATTAACACTCTCCATCAGTGGTATTAGAGCAGGAAGCATCATAATTGAAGGAAGGAGGATCCCGACTGCTGCAGGTGCAAAGAATTCAACATCTAAAGGTTCAAAAGGTGAAAGCTTGAGGTTAAAGCTTGAGAAGGAGATCATACAACATCAAGGAAGTCAAAAGGAGTGTCATTTGAAGTAAAGGTAACCTTATACTTTATAAAGATTGAAGAAGTCAATACACAGGTAAAGAAAAGATGGGAGATTCTCTTCAGATAGAGAAATTGGATAGAGAAAACTATCCTGCATGGTCAATGAGGATGGAAGCTCATCTTATGAGCAAAGTCTTGATAGCTTACATTACAGGTGAAGAAGAAAAGCCTCAATTCAGAGATCCTAGTGTTCCAACTAGGGAAGAATTATCAGAATTGAAGATATGGATGAAGAAAGATGCTCAAGCTAGGAGCATTATCTATATGGCAGTCAATGACTACTTGCTACCTCACATTAGAGGTCTTGAAAGTGCAAGTGATATATGGAATGCTTTGGAGGAGCATTTCCAAAATACCACAAAGTCTAGGAAGGCATCCTTGTGGGCAAAATTTACCACTTTCAAGAAGAAGGCCTCTCAATCCATCTCAAATTATGTAACCAGAATGAAGGACATTGCAGATGCATTAGGAGCTGTTGATGAAGACATTGAGGAGGATAAATTGATAAGGCAAATACTCATAGGTTTGAGAGGTGATGACAAATGGAAGCCATTTATTTTGTCCACTGAATTATCACTTGATCATTTTACTCCTGACTTAAATCAGTTGCTAGGACATATGTTAACCTTTGAGCAAGATGTCAAAGGTGAAAGTGACAAGAGTACAGGTCATGCAATGTATTCAAAGGATAAGAAGAAGAATAGCAAAGGAAAGCAACAAGCAAATGAAGATGAAGGCACAACTAGTCAAGCTAACTTCCTAAGAGGAAGAGGAGGTGGCAAAGGTAGAGGAAGAGGCAGGAATAATAAAGATGGAGTCAAAGCTTGTTGGATTTGTGGTAAGACAAATCATTTAGCTAATGATTGTTGGCATAATAATCAGAGTAATGGTGGATATAATCAGAACTTTAATTCAAGAGGAAGAGGTGGCAGGAACCAAAGAGGTAATTTCAGAGGTAGAGGTAGTAGGGGTTACTTTGGAAGAAATGCAAGTAGAGGATTCCAAAGTCAACATTACAATAATACCTACTACAATTATGCTTCAGATCAGAAGGAGGATTCAACATTGATAATGAATGCAACTTGTGAAAGGCAAAGTGAAGACCAAAGAGTCTTCTACATTGACTCAGGGTGTAGCAATCATCTGAGTGGTAACATAGCATTGATGACTGATTTGGAGAATAAGGTATCTAATCATGTTGTTCAAACAGGTGACAATACAAAGCACAATGTGAAGTCAATTGGATTAGTGAAGGCCAAGGATGGTAGCACCTTACTGAGTAAGGTCTTGTATTTTCCTACAATTCCTAAGAATCCGATAAGTGTAGGACAAATTGTTGAAAAAGGTTATGAAGTGAGGTTCACTAATGAAGGAGTGTTTGTGGAAGACCCTAGCAATGGGTATAAACAGATTGTTTCAAGGAAGAAAGAAGGAAGATTGTTCACATTGAAGATTCAAGGTAATGTTGGTCATGCCTTGTTCACATATGGAGGACATAAGATCTCTGAGTTAGATCTTTGGCACAAGAGGCTTGGACACTTTAATGAAAGAGGTATCAAAGATATGATTAACAATGGTTCAGTGCTTGGATTGCCTAATGTTGCAGGTCAACATATGACATATAGATGTGAGGCGTGTCAATTAGGTAAGGCCCATAAGAAATCTTATTCCAAGCATGGTTTTATGTATTCAGAGAAGCTTGAGTTGGTACACACAGATGTGTGGGGACCATCAAAGGATTTCAGTATCAATGGTTCAAGGTACTATGTGATTTATGTTGATGATGCTACCAGATGGATCACTATCTATGTGATCAAAGATAAGTTAGAGGTATTCAATACATTCAAACATTATCATGTGTATGCAGAAAGAATTATAGGTCATAAATTGAAGAGACTAAGGTCAGATGGAGGGCGAGAGTACTTCTCTAATGAGTTTAGTGATTACTTGTGGAATGTAGGTATAAAAAGGGAAATCACTTGCAGGTACTCCCCTCAACAAAATGGTGTAGCAGAAAGGAGGAATAGAACTCTTGTTGAGTTTGCAAGATCCATGATGAAGGAGAAAAATTGCCTTAATTATTTGTGGGCTGAGGCTGTAAATACAGCTACTTATTTGGTCAATAGGTTACCATGTAAAGCCTTGCAGGGTATGACACCTTATGAAGCTTGGTGGGGTAAGAGACCTACCTTAGATCATTGCAAAGTATTTGGGTGTTTGGCATATGCATATGTGCCATCACAATTAAGACACAAACTGGAACCTAAAGCTGAAAAGTAGGTGTTCATTGGTTATGATGACAAGCAGATGAGTTATAGATTGTGGAGTCCATCCACAAAGCAATTCATTGTGTCTAAGGATGTTACATTTGATGAGCAAGGTACTTGGTATGTAGGTACTATCAATATTAATACAGATGATGAAGAAATTGTGAGTCAAAAGAAAGGTAATTCGAATGTTCAGATATTTGATGAAGAAGAGAATAATGAAGTGCAGGTTGAAGTTGAAGAAATGCCAAGATTTGATCCTGAATGTGAAGAACTAGAAACCTCAAGGAGTGGAGAACTCAGGAGGTCGTCAAGACACAAGTGGCAACCTACAAGGTATAGCTATGATACTTCTTTTTTGGCTACCAAAGATTATGCTTACATGATAAAAGCAGATGAAGACCGTTCTACATATGAAGAGGAAAAAGGTAAAGAAAATTGGGAGAAAGCTATGTAGCAAGAATATGATGCATTAATGGAGAATCAAACATGGGATTTGGTTCCTAAACCAAATAGTCAGAAGATCATTGGATGCAAATGGGTCTACAAGACTAAGAGGTTTGCAGATGGAAGTCTGTTTAGGTACAAAGCTAGACTTGTTGTGAAAGGGTTTGCTCAAACATATGGTATTGATTATGATGAGACCTATAGTCCTGTGGCAAAGATGACAACCATCAGGACACTCATAGCTATTGCTGCATGTAAAGGTTGGAAATTATGTCAATTAGATGTGAAGAATGCTTTTTTGAATGGTTATATTTCAGATGATGTTTTCATGGAGCAACCTCAAGGATTCAGAGATGGAAGGTATCGAGATCATGTGTGTAAGCTCAAGAGAGCTTTGTATGGCTTGAAGCAGGCCCCAAGGGCATGGAACAATAGACTTGTAAAGTTCTTGAAATAACTTGGATTTTAAGTGTCTAAGGCAGATAGTAGCTTGCTTGTTAAAGCAAGTGATGATGGATTCATTTACATGTGCATATATGTTGATGATATAATTCTTATAGGTACAGATGAGAAAGGCATTCAAAGTCTAAAGAAGCAAATGGAGAGAGAGTTCAAAATCAGTGATTTGGGAGATTTGTCATACTTCTTGGGCATGGAGATTTCATATACTCAACATGGAGTGTATGTGACTCAAGAAAGGTATTTGAGGAACTTTTTAATCAAGTTTAAAATGAATGATTGCAGGGTGGCACCTACTCCAATGGAGGTGAATCACAAATTGAGTAGATATGGTGGAGAAGAATTCAAGGATATGAAACAATATGAGAGTTTGGTTGGTAGTCTTATCAATGCTACATTAACTAGGCCTGATTTATCATATGCAGTTGGGGTTTTGTCCCAATTCATGCATCGTCCTAGGAAAGAACATTGGATTGCAGGTCAAAGAGTGTTGAGGTACATTAAGGGTACACTCAAAGAAGGTTTGTATTATGGTTTTACATCAGATAAAAATATCAAGATTTATAGTGATGCAGATTGGGCAGGTAATCCAGATGATAGAAGGTCAACCTATGGATACATGTGTTATGTGGGAGATAAGTTAATCTCTTGGTGTTCAAAGAAGCAACATACAGTTGCTTTTTCATCTACAGAAGTAGAGTACAAAGGCATGGTTGAAGCTGCAAAGGAAGTGATATGGCTTAAGACTCTGATGAAGAGTTTTGACACTATACAGTGTACACCTGTCATATATGGAGATAACATGAGTTCATTGTATTTAGCTGCTAACCCTGTTTTTCATGCCAGGACCAAACATATTGAGATTCAGTATCACTTTCTAAGAGAGAAGGTGATGGATAAAGAGATTGAAGTCATACATACTTCAACAAAAGATCAGATAGCTGATATGCTTACCAAAAGCTTGGATGGACCAAAGCTACAAAGATTTAAAGACATGGCAGGTATAAAGAAGATAGAGAAAACCTCAATTGATGATTGAGGGGGAGCTGTTGGTGCAGGACAATCACCAATTGATGTTTTGACATGGAAATGAAGTCAAGATTTGAAGGAAAAGAGTCAAGTTGTGAAGCAAGGAAGAAATATACATTCAGAAGAGGAAGACATGTATACATATGTATAGATAGTTCACTTATATATTTGAGAAGTCATAAGGTTGTAAACTTGTGTATATATATACTATGAAAATGTCGGGGCAAGTATGAGAGAGTATGAGAATATAGAAATGAGTAGTTGTAAGAGTTATTAGACATATTAGAAGTTAGTTGAGCTCTCTCATCATTCAGTTGTAAACTCCTTCAGAAATGACAGAAAATTTGTGCCCGATGTTTCTGGGTTTTCTCCTTCTGTGTTAGATCTTTTGTAAAATGCTTTTGTACAAGTGTAAGTCTTTAGGTGGCTGACCTCTGTACAAAGTTTCAGCTTCCAATTGTGATCAGGCTGAGAGAATTATGTTATAAGTATTTAGCTAGATAGATATTTTGATACCTATGTAGCTAAATAGGTAGATAGATGAATAAATTTTTAGTTACCAATGAGCTATTGTAGCTCCTAAAATAATACATTTGTACCAAAATCCATATGTCAAGAGCTAACATTTGGCCATGAGCTATTGTAGCTCCTAAAATAAGAATTTCTACCAGATTCCATATGTAAAGAGCAGCAATAGTTATATTGAGAGTCCAATACTTATGGTATTGTTAGCAACAAAGAAACAAAAATCTCTTTGAGTGTTTTTTTTTTCAAATATTCTCTTTGAAATTTTGTGTAGATGAATATGTATACATATGCTCATCACATACTTTGTGATTGCATGTTGGCGGCATTACTTATATGAAGACTTCAAATGGTACTGTTAGGAGTAGAGGAAGAAAGTGCTACGAGTCTATTTTATCAATTGCTCTATTTGAATTTGTTTAGGTGAATATGTATAGATATGGTCATGATTCATCACATGTTGAGTACTTGCATGTTGGTAGCTGTGCAATAGGTGTCTGTTACAGAACTCCACAGGTTGCTATCTCTGTAAAGAGCAGCATTAGTTATATTGAGAGTCCAACGTTGGGAAGATGGATGGACACTTCAAGAAATGAGTAGGTACTACCCGATCCTGCTTTGTACCAGCTCCTTCTAGCTTCAGAGTTGAGTTGTGGGCCCTCTTAGCTTTCAAATGACACTATAAAAAAGCCTATGTACTTTGGAAGTGATGTGAGAAATGATTGAATCAAAATAGACTACTTCCAACTTGAAGGATTAATGAAAACCTTCTATTTTGTTCCACACAACTACTGCTTGTTATGCTCAATGCTTCTAGTACAAGAAGAATTAGTAAAATTCCTTTTAGAGGTATCAAATTAGCTTACTAAGCTAATGATTCCAAGTGGAATCACTCAAAATGATACACTACACACAAAGCAATAAATTTAGCAATCAAACAGTTACCCCCTATTTTTTAGGACCTCTACAGACTTTGACCAGTGAATGCTTCAACATGACTTTTTATATGTCACTTTTATAAGTGCTTATTCAAATTTGAATTTGAATTCAACTTTTGGCTCTCTAAAAGTGATCCACCAATTTAGGAATTATTCTCTCCATATGAAGTCGTGATTTTCCCATCTAACAAATCAATGAGTTTGGTGGTGATTACAAAATATTCTCTCAAGTCAAAAAAAGTGACTTTTACAAGTAGTAAAGGATAGAAACTCTCTACCAATGGTTTCCATGGAACTATAATTATGCATTAGCTCTAGGCAAGTGTGAAGGCTTGAACTTTGCACCAACAACTCCCCCTTAAGCCAAACATTTTGGCTTGGTCTTCTTCTTCAATCTTCATGAATGTCCTGCAATCCAATCATTGACTTAAACCTGCAAAGTTTTGTACCATGTAATGCTTTAGTCAATAAATCTTCACGTTGCATATTAGTTGATACATAAGCCAACTCAATCTCCTTGCTCAATAGCTTTTCTCTCACATAATGATAGTGGACTTCTATATGCTTGGTCCTTGCATGATAAATAGTAATTGTTGCAAGGTGTAATGAGCTTGTATTATCTCCAAAAATTATTGGAGGTGTAGTATGCAAACCTAAATCTGTATAAAACAATCTGATCCATATGGCCTCTTGATTAGCATTTGCCAATCCTCTATACTCTGCCTCTGTGGATGATAAAGCAATAGTAGGTTGCTTCTTTGAAGACCATGATATAGGTTTGTTTCTTGCAAAGGATAGGTATCCTAAGGTACTCCTTCTATCATCTTTGCAACCTGCCCAATCTACATCTGAATATATCTTAATGTCCAAGTCTGAGGTATAAGGAAATTATAATCCTTGATTTTGAGTACCCTTAAGGTACTTCAAAATCCTCTTGGCAGCTTCCAAATGAGGTGCCCTAGGTTTGTGCATAAACTGACTTATAACACTTACTCCATAAGCAATATCAATCCTTGTCAATGTAGCATAGTTCAAGCTTCCCACTATGCTTTGGTAACCTGCAATATTCTCAAGCACATCACGTTCATGAGCACTTAATTTTAGGTTTACCTCCATTGGAGTACTTGCTACTTTGGCATCCTGCAAATGAAACTTCTTTAACATATCTTGTATATACTTTCTCTGAGTAATATAAATTATAGAGTTAGTATAGACTAACTCAAGCCCAAGAAAATATTTTAGTGATCCAAGGTCACTAATTTTGAACTCCTACATCATCTGATGTTTTATATGTTTGATGCCATTAGCATCATTACCTGTGATATGATATCATCAACATATACACATAGGTATATTACCTCTGAATTGTTTCTTTTGATAAACAGAGATATATCTGCTTTGCTCATGATAAATCCTTGATCTTGAAGGTACGTCGTCAACCTATGGTTCCATGCCCTAGGTGCCTGCTTCAATCCATAAAGAGATTTGTTCAATTTACATACATATTTTACCTTGTTTGGGTCCTCATAGCCAAGAGGTTGAGACATGTACACCTCCTCCGAAATCCAACCATTTAGAAATGCATTTTTTTACATCCAATTGGTACATGTTCCAATTCTTTGATACAGCCACACTTACCAATACCCTGATGGGTGGCATTTTGGCCATAGGTGAGAATATTTCTTCATAATCAACCGCTTGGGTTTGTGCAAAACCTTTAGCCATAAGTCTAGCTTTGTACCCGCTTATTGATCCATCAAAATTCCTTTTGATCTTATAGATCCATCTAGAACCAATTACCTTCATAGAATCCTTCTTTGGCACTAGCCTCCAATTATCGTTCTCCTTGAGTGTTTCAATTTCCTCATCCATAGCTTCCTTCCATTCTCCCTTGGTCTTTGCTTCTTCATATGATGATGGCTCTTCAAATGAAAAGTTTTTTGCAAGATAAACAGAGTGCTTAGTTACTAAGGAAGTGTCATACCCATATCTGATTGGTTTCTTGCTCTCCCTTTGTGATCTTCTAATTGCTTGGTTGGATGGTTCAGGTATATCATCCAATTTCTTCATCTTGACTTTTCCTTTGGACTTCCATGCCTTGAACTCTTCTAGGTTGGTGATGTCCTCATCATCTACGTTGGTGTGTCCATTTTGAGTAGGCTTCTCCTTAGTGAGGCTCGGAAACTCCTCTTCCAAGTCATAAGGTAGTTGTACTTTCCTGCATTCACTATCAACCAAAGAATCATTCTCATCAAAGACTGTGAAGAGAGATGGTGGATGCAATCCAAAGATGAGTTGGTGCTGCCACAACCAGCTTCACACTAGCCAACTGAGACTTCAGAGTTGATTAGTAGACCCTTTGAGCTTCCTAAATCCACCAAAATATCAGCCAAGTACTTTGGAACATGTATCCCAAAAGTTTAAGTCAAGACAGACTAGTTGCGAAATGACTAGCTCCCAAAACTTGCTATTTTTGGACATACACCTGCTGGAAAAACTAAACAGTGCTCTCAACCTCGTATGAATTAGATAATTTTCTTTTGGGCATAGCAAATAGACTTAGCAAGCTTCCCAAGCCAAGTTAAAACACTTCAATTGATGGACTGAGCACTGAGAACAACATTCATCAATTTCTTGAACATGGCCACCATTCTCGGGGCTCTTCAGAGATAGACCAATAAGCAGTAAAATGCAGATATCTCCAAGATTATACAGTCAATGACCTTGAAAATTTATATCCAAAACGAAAACAGTAAGAGCTATCCAGCGCACATTAAAACACTAAAACATGTTGCGTAGAACTCGAGATATGACTTTTTGAAGTTACTGCTCTGAGTGAGTATAACAAAGAACAAAACAGAGAAGTAGATAATGATAAATGTATAGATTCACATATGATTACAACCACATTGGCAATGAATCTTTGCACAATGGGAGTAGAATGATAGAGCTATGGATTAGGCTCTTCAATCTCTACAAAATGACATGAAGTGGTCACGTACAAGGCTTGCTAATCGCCTCTTCCATCTTGCTCTTTTTATAGCTATTCTTGGAGGGAGTTTTGAATTCGAGTTCGAATGGCTCCACCTAAAAGTGATCCCCAAAGTTAGGAGATATTCCCTCAACTCAAAAATTTGTGGTTTTAAGTAGTTAGAGCCATGCCTTTTCTTTTACATCATGGATGAGGTAAGCCATCTTTTTCAATTTTCCTTTTTTCAATTACAAGAGATAAAATGTACTCTTTTACAAGAGGTGTTCACATGACTACACATGTGACTTACAAATGATCATAATATCAAGTATATCAAGCATGTAGGCTTGGGTAAAATGCACCAAAAGCTCCCCCTCAAGCCTAACATGCTTGGCCTCCAAATAAGTCTTCAATTGTCCTTGATTTCCTCCAAGCCAATCATCAACTTGAATCTACTTAACTTTGTACCATCAAGAGCTTTAGTCAACATGTCTGCACATTGCATATCTGTAGAGACATAGGATAGTTGAAAATCCTTGCTCATTAGCTTCTCCCTTACATAATGGTAGTGGACTTCAATATGCTTGGTTCTAGCATGGTATACTGGATTAGCTGCAAGATGTAGTGAGCTTGTGTTGTCACAAAAAATGTGAGGTGTTGAAGAATGAAGTCCAAGATTTGTGTACAAAGACTCTAACCACATGATATCTTGAGTTGCATTAGCCAAGCCTCTATATTCGGCTTCAATAGAAGATAATGCCACAATTGGTTGCTTCTTCGATGACCAAGAAATGATTTTTGAACCTGCAAATGATATATACCCGGATGTGCTTCTTCTATCATCTCTAGATCCGGCCCAATCTGCATCTGAGTAGACCTTTTGCTCAATATCTGAAGTATATGAATAAAACAAACCTTCATTCATAGTCCCCTTTAGGTACTTGAGGACTCTCTTGGCTGCTTCCATATGTGGTCTTCTCGGCTTATGCATAAAGTGACTCAATATGCTAACACTATAGCATATATCCACCCTTGTGAGTGTTGCATAGTTCAAACTTCCAACCAAGCTTTGATAGCTTGTGATGTCTTCAATTGGCTCTCCTTCATAAGCACTAAGCTTATGATTTTGCTCCATAGGTGTACCTGCACACTTGGTATTTTCCATCTTGAACTTGACGAGCATGTCATGGACATACTTCCTTTTTGTGATGTATATACCTGAATATGTGTAGATTAACTCCAATCCAAGAAAAGAAGTGAGTGGTCCGAGGTCACTTATTTTGAACTCCTCCTTCATTTGATTCTTTACCTGTTTGATTCGTTCAAGATCATTGCCTGTGATAATAATATCATCAACATACACACATAAATAGATCATTTCAAATCCATTCTTGTTTATGAACAAAGAGGTATCCGCCTTTCTAGCTTTGAATCCTTGGTCCTGCAAATAAGTCACCAATCTAAAATTCCAAGCTCTTGGAGCTTGCTTCAATCCATACAAAGCTTTCTTTAGTTTTCATACATAGTTAGGATGATGTGCATCCTCATATCCAGGAGGTTGTGCCATATACACTTCCTCAGAAATCCATCCATTCAAGAAGGCATTCTTTACATCAAGTTGATAGATTTTCCAATTTCTAGATGCAGCAAGACTAATGAGAACCCTAATTTTAGGCATTTTTGCAATAGGAGAGAAAGTCTCCTCATAATCAATACCATGGGTTTGAGCAAACCGTTTAGCAACTAACCTTGCTTTGTGTCTATTTATACTTCCATCTGGATTCCTCTTGATTTTGTATATCCATCGAGATCCAATTACCTTCATAGATGGCTTGTTAGGTACAAGCTCCCAAGAGTCATTCTCCTTCAAGGCTTCCATTTCTTCATCCATTGCATCTCTCCAAGCTTTCTTGCTTTGAGCTTCTTTGAATGTGGTAGGCTCTTCGTTGGTTGAATCCTTTGCAATGTAGATTGACTGCTTGGTGACCAAAGAAGTATCATAACCAAACCTCTCTGGTTTCTTCTTCTCCCTTGAAGACCTTCTAAGTGGTTGATGTGAGCTCTCGGGTCCATATGTAGAATCCTGCATCTTTGCTTTACCTTTGTTCTTCCATAGCTTTAGTCTTTCCAAGTCTTCTAGGTCAATCTCCGAATCACTTTCTTCAATCTGCTTTGGCTCCTTTGATGAAGTGATGGAAAATCTTCATCCAAGTCATAAGGTAGCTTCACTTTCCTGTCATCATCAAATCATGATTTGTTTTCATCAAAAATTACATCTCTACTCACAGAAAATCCTTTATTGGTTGGATTGTACAATTTATATCCTTTTTGGTTTTGGTCATAACCAATAAATACGCACTTCTCTGTCTTGGGATCCAATTTCCCTCTTACTTGAGAAGGAATGTGAGCATAGGCTACGCATCCAAAGATTTTACAATGCTCTAGACTAGGTCTTCTTCCATTCCACACTTCATATGGAATTGTTCCATCTAGTGACTTAGATGGAAGTCTATTTATGAGATATGTAGCTGTAGACACAGCCTCTACCCATAGGTAGTTTGGCAATCCTTTTTCATTGAGCATGGACCTTGCAGCTTGGACAATAGCTCTGTTCCTCCTCTCTGCTACACCATTGAGTTCGGGTGTATACCTTGTAGTGACTTCCCTTTTAATGCCTCTTTCATGCAAGAAGGCATCAAATTCAAAAGAGAAGTATTCTCCTCCACCATCTGATCTCAGCCGTTTCAAAGTCCTATCTATTTGGTTTTCAACAAGAGCAATATACTTCTTAAAGCAATTAAACACTTCATCCTTGTGCTTTATTAAAAACAGAATGGTCCACCTGCTACAATAATCTATGTAAGACACATAATATCTTGAGCCTGATATAGATGGCTCCTTACTTGGACCCCACACATCCGTGTGCACTAGATCCAAAGCATTTCGATACATATATCCTTTCTTATTGAAAGGTTGTCTATGAGCCTTGCCGAGTTGACAAGCTTCACACTTATAAATCATGATTGTTGTTGTTGTAATTGTTGTTGTAGTAGTAGTTTTTGTTGTAGCCTCCATTGTATCTGCCTCTATTTGATCCATAGCCACCTCTATTGAATCCTCTTCCTCTTGAGTTCCTCGGGTTCCTAAAACATTCTTCAGTAGTATGATTAGGTAATCCACATAAATTGCAAGGTTGAGATGATTGGAATCTCCCCCTGCCTTGCTTTCCACATCTTCCTCTTCCTCTAGCTCTTCCTCTACCTGCAAAGTTTGCTTGGAAAGAGCTACCTTCATCTTCATTCTTCCTATTCTTTGACTTGTCCTTGATCTTGGCTTTATCAGAATATAAGGCAAAAGTTTGATTACCTCTTGAGGACTCACCACCTTTTCTAATCTTTGCTTCATGAGTGAAGTGTTGGCCCATGAGTGTGTTGAGGTCGGGTACATGCATATCCATGTATAAATCCATGGCTGTTGTGAATGACTCCCACTTGTCGTCTGCTTTGATTCCATTTATGATTTTTCTAATGATTTGCTCCTCTTCAATTACCTCTCCAATGCTTCCAAGTTGGTCGGAAATCTCCTTCATCGTTGTGACATAATCAATCACATTTTGCTTCGGGCTTTTCTTCATTTTTGTGAACTCCATCCACAATTGGTTCTTCCTTGCTCGAGTGTTGGAAGAAAAGAAAGAAGCAAGTGCATTCCAGGTCTCTCTTGATGTCTTGCATCCCTTGACATGAGGTAAAAGAAAATCAGAGATTGAGTTTAGAATATAGGACCTTGCAAGTGCATCCTTCGAACACCAATTTGAAAGTCCTTCTACTTCTTCATGTGATGGTTGCCCTTTGTTCCTCATGGTTGGCATTGCTTCATCTCCGGATATGAATCCATATAGATTCCTCCCTTGAAGGTAAGCCTCCCATGTTGCTTGACTATGCTCTGATACCACTGTGAAGAGAGATGGTGGATGCAATCCAAAGATGAGTTGGCGTTGCCACAACCAGCTTCACACCAGCCAACTAAGACTTCAGAGTTGATTAGTAGACCTTTTGAGCTTCATATATCCACCAAAATATCAGCCAAGTACTTTGGAACATGTATCCCAAAATTTTAAGTTAATACAAACTAGTTGCAAAATGACTAGCTCCCAAAACTTGCTATTTTTGGACATACACCTGCTAGAAAAACTGAAGAGTGCTCTCAACCTAGTAAGAATTAGATAATTTAATTTTGGGCATAGCAAATAGAATTAGAAAGCTTCCCAATCCAAGTTAAAACACTTCAATTGATGGACTGAGCACTGAGAACAACATTCATCAATTTCTGGAACATGCCCACCATTCTCGAGGCTCTGCAGAGATAGACCAGTAAGCAGTAAAATGCCGATATCTCCAAAACTATACATCCAATGACCTTGAAAATTTATATGCAGAAAGAAGACAGTAAGAGCTATCCAAGACATGTTAAAACACTGAACAATATTGTGTAGAACTCGAGATATGACAGAGAAGTAGATAATGATAAATGTATAGATTCACATATGATTACAACCACATTGGCAATGAATCTTTGTGCAATGGAAGTAGAATGATAGAGCTATGGAGTAAGCTCTTCAATCTCTACAAAATGACATGAAGTGGTCACGTACAAGGCTTGCTAATTGCCTCTTCCTTCTTGCTCTTTTTATAGCTATTCTTGGAGGGATTTTTGAATTCGAATTCGAATGGCTCCACCTAAAAGTGATCCCAAACGTTAGGAGATATTCCCTCAGCTCAAAAATTCGTGTCTTTAAGTAGTTAGAGCCACGAGTTTGCTTTTACATCATGGATGAGGTAAGCCATCTTTTTCCTTTTTCCTTTTTTCAATTACAAGAGATAAAATGTACTCTTTTACAAGAGGTGTTCACATGACTACACATGTGAATTACAAATGATCATAATATCAAGTATATCTAGCATGTAGGCTTGGGTAAAATGCACCAACAAAGACAACATCGCTACGGACCATGAATCCTTTATTTGAAGGATTGTAGAACCGGTACCCTTTTTTATTCAAGTCATACGCTATGAAGATACACTTCTCTTCCTTAGGTTTTAGCTTACCTCTTATTTGAGAAGGGATATGTACATAAGCAACACATGCAAAGATCTTGCAATGATCAAGTGAAGGTCTTCTACCATGCCATGCTTCATATGGGGTCATCCCATCAAGAGATTTGGATGGTACCCTGTTTACAAGATATGTGGCAATAGATACACTCTCTACCCACAAGTAATTAGGTAACTTTTTCTCATTTAACATTGATCTAGCTCTTTCAACAATTAATCTATTTCTCCTCTCTGCCACCCCATTTTGCTCAGGGGTATACCTTGTTGTAGTTTCTCTCCTAATTCCTCTGTCCTGTAAGAATGCATCAAACTCATTTGAGAAGTACTCACCTCCTCCATCTGACCTTAATCATTTTAGGTTTCTCCCTGTTTGGTTCTCAAGAAGTGCAAGATACTTTTTAAAGAAACTGAATACTTCATCTTTGTGCTTCATAAATTACAATACAGTCCGCCTACTGTAATCATCAATGCAAGATACATAATACCTTGACCTAGAAATTGAGGGATCCTTACTTGGCCCCCATACATCTGTATGGACAAGCTCTAGGTAGTCCTCATGCATGTATTCTTTCCTTGAGAAGGGTAACCTGTGAGATTTTCCAAACTGAGAAGCACCACATTTATAAATCATGTGTTGCTTGGATACATTAGGTATCCCAATCACACATTGGTCTCTACATATTTGTTTTAAGGTTCTTTCACCAACATGCCCTAATCTCTTATGCCAGATTTTAAGCTCTGAAAGTGTTTGATCTCTGTAGCTATAGAGTACAATATTTCTTCTATCTTGAAGTTTAGAAAGTGAATAATCTACCTATCTTTTCTCCTTTGGAAATTCTTTTGAATCCATGTAGGGGATCCTCCACAAATGCTCCATATTAGTTAAACCTCACCTACAAACCATTTTCCACAATCTCTCCAACACTCATCAAACTCTTGGTAATTGTAGGTACATATAGAAATCTACTCAACAGATTCCTGTTTCCATCAGAGGTCTTAACATTTTCATACTTTAATTACTGAGTGCTTGGTGTCATCACCTATTTGTATGTGATGCTAACCCTTTGGTTCCTCAAGATCAAAGAGAAGAGCTACATTGCATACCACATGGTTTGGGCATCCTTAATCAATGTAGAAGAGATGATCATCATTTATACTTGGTTTTGAAGTCATATTCATAATCAGAAGAGAATCTTCTTGCTTCTCTATTTAGTTGTTGTAATCCTTTCTTGATTTGTAGCCTCCTTGGTAGTTGCTATTGTAGTTTTCTTTTGTATTTGTTACTGTACCCTTGATGGCGATTTAATCTTCCTCTTGATTGTGTATATCCACCTCTATGATATCCTCTACCTCTCTGATTCTTGAAGTTCCTATAACACTCATATTTAGTATGATTTGACAATCCACAAATATTACATGGTGAGGAGTTATAAGATCTCCCCCTACCTTTCTTACCTCCTCTGCCCCTTCCTCTTGAGGTTCTACCTCTCCCTGCATAGTTGTCTTGGGAGGTAGTTCCTTCATCTTCAACCTTCTTGTTCTTCCCTTTCTCTTTGGTCTTACTTTTATTAGTGTATAGGGCAGAAGAGCTATTACCCCTTGATGAATTTCCATTCTTGTTGACCTTGGCTTCATGTGTAAATAGTTGCCCCATGAGAGTGGTAAGATCTGGAATCTGCATGTCCATGTACAAGTCAATGGCAGTTGTGAAGCTCTCCCATTTGTTATCAGCTTTAATACCATTGATTACTTGTCTTATAATCTAGTCCTCTTAAATTTCTTCTCCTATACTTGCCAATTGATCTACTACATCTTTGACTTTGCTCACATATTCTGAGATGCCTTGCTTGGGTTGCTTTCTTTGAGTGGTAAACTCAATCTACAATTGGTTCTTCCTAGCCCTTGTGTTGGAAGAGAAATATGAAGACAATGTTTGCCAAGTCTCTTGGGATGTCTTAAAGTTCCTAATGTGTGGAAGAAGAAAATCAGAGATTGAGTTAAGCAAGTAGGACCTTGCTAATGCATCCTTGGCACACCATGTGTTGAGTCTTTCATGCTCCTCTCTTGTAGGTTATCCTTTGCTTCTGAATATGGGCGTCTCCTCATCTCTTGAGATGTATCCATAAAGGCTTCTTCCTTGAAAGTATGTCTTCATGGTCACGGATCATGCTTGATAGTTGTTCCTCTCCAATTTATCAATGAAACAAGAAAAACCATCTCCCATTTCACCTTAACTTTGCTCTGATACCACTATAGGGAATATGGATGGACACTTCAAGAAATGAGTAGGTAATGCCAGATCCTGCTTTGTACCAACACCTTGTAGCTTTAGAGTTGCATTGTGGGCCCTCTTAGCTTTCCAATGACACTATAAAAGTGTATATGTACTTTGGAAGTGATGTGAGAAATGATTGAATCAAAACAGACTACTCCCAAGTTGAAGGATTAATGAAAACCTTCTATTTTTGTCCACACACCTACTGCTTGTTATGCTCAATGCTTCCGGTACAATAGGAATTAGTATAATTCCTTTTAGAGGTATCAAATGAGCTTAGTAAGCTAATGCTTCGAAGTGGAATAACTTAAAATGATACACTACACACAGAGCAATCAATTTAGTAATCAAACAAATAGCCCCGATTTTTTAGGACCTCTGCAGACTTTGACCAGTGAGTGCTTCGACGTGAATTTCTCCAAATTTGTTGAATGGATTTCCTTCAAAATTTGTGAGCATATAGAGAACGTAGATTTGATTCCAATAAGCTATAGAGCATTGAAAAGGATAAAGAAATGACAGAGATATGAGCAGTACAAGCTAACTGCTATGAATGACTATGACAGAGAGATCATAGATGAGCAATGTAGATCTATTGTATTAATGAACAATGTTTTACAAATTCATAAGCTTAAAAATAATAGCCTAGTGATGGTTAGTAGTGTAGGCTACAATGTAGACCTCACTCTCTTACAATATGGTGATGGAGAACTCGGATATGGAGTCACTCTGATCGGGAATTTTTACATGTCACTTTTATAAGTGCTTTATTCAAATTTGAATTTGAGTTCAACTTTTGGCTCTCTCTCTAAAAGTGATACAACAATTTAAGAGTTATTCTCTCCATATGGAGTCGTAATTTTCCCATCTAACAAATCAATGAGTTTGATGGTGATTACAAAATATTCTCTCAAGTCAAAAAAGTGACTTGTATAAGTAGTAAAGGATAAAAACTCTCTAGCAATGGTTTCCATGGAACTCTAATTATGCATAAGCTCTAGCCAAATAGAAAGGCTTGAACTTTGCACCAACATCAAATACTTATGGTACTGTTGGCAGTAGAGAAACAAAAAGCTCTTTGATTGTTTCTTTTTTAATATTCTATTTGAAATTTTGTGTAGTTGAATATGTATACATATGCTCATCACATACTCTATGCTTGCATGTTGGCAAAATTACTTATGTGAAGACCTCAATACTTATGGTAGTGTTGGGAGTAGAGGAACAAACTCTTTGAGTCTTTTGCATATTGGCAGCTGTACATAGTACAACAGCTGAGTCATTGATAGAACTCCACATGTTGTTGATTCTCTGACAAAATGAATCAAAGTACTTATGTAGAGTCTCTATCAGAATGAATCAAAGTACTGTTGAGTCCCAATACTACTTATGGTACTGTTGGGAGTAGAGGAACAAAGTGCTTTGAGTCTATTTTATCAATTTCTCTATATGAATTTGTGCAGGTGAATATGTGTAGATATGCTCATGATTCATCACATGCTGAGTACTTGCATATTGGTAGTTGTACATACTACATCAGTTGGGTCTCTGACAGAACTCCACAGGTTGTTGATTCTCTAATAGAATGAATCAAACTACTTATGTAGAGTCTTTGACAGAATGAATCAAAGTACTATTGAGTCCCAACAGTACTTATGGTACTGTTGGGAGTATAGGAACAAAGTGCTTTGAGTCTATTTTATCAATTGCTCTACTAACAGAGCTCCACGGGTTGTTGAGTCTCTGACAGAACGAATCAGCTACAGAAGAAATGCTTGCCGCCTTTGTTCAAGGTGGTATGAGGGTAGAGTTTGCCAAAGCATGGATGGGAGAACCTGGAATGGAACGGTTGCAACAATAGGCTTATGGTTAACATTTCTTCATATAAGAAATTTGACAAGGATTCTATAATGAATTCGAGTATGAAGTGACACGTTACATGTGTATGGTAGTGGATAACAAGTGCAACAGTCTAGCACAGTGCACTGTTGTTGCCCAACTACAACAGTCTAGCAAATTGAACTGTTGTTGCCAAGTGGTACTTGCTGACAGCTACAAATCACATTCTAATTGGGTGGAGGGGTTTTGAGGATTTTATAGTTTTCTATAGAGAGTTGTGTGTCAAGGTCAGGAATTTCAAAAGATAGGCAAGTTGTGTGTACTTTGCTCTGTTAATTTATTTTTCTAGTTTTCCTAAAAAAAAACAAAAAAAAACAAATGGAGTATTTGATCTGTAAACAAAATTATTTCCGAAATGCTAAAGGACTGTTTTTGCATCATCATCTTCCATGTTTCATGATCTTGGGAAATATGTTTAATGACCTCAGCTGTTTTGATCAACGTGGGTGCGATTTTTCACACCTTGGATAGTAAATAAATGAAGTGGAAATGGTTGAAGCAGAAGTGGTTTAATGGTGCTGCATATGTGTTCTTCAAAAAGTTTGCACATCGAACTGCGGCGATCGACAGAGAACTTCTTGGACCGTCGATCGCGGGGTTCCAAACCGTCAATCGCGGGCCCAATTACCGTCAATCGCGGAGGATACAATACCACCATTCGCGGGCAATTCCATCAGTCGTGGGTGCGAGGGTCAGAAAACCATCCATCGTGGGCTTCAATACCATCAGTCGCGGGACCACTATACCGCCGACTGACACGGAACCGCAATCAACTAGCAGTACTAAGTCGAGTAACCAAAAGTCCTTCCAGAAGTCCTTATCGGGGTGTGGCCGCCGTCCGTCTCATCTGCAACTGTCCTCTCTCCTGCTGTTCGCGCGTGTCTGTGTGGCGGCTGCCAGGCGGCGGGCCCAGCGTGTGGGGCAGTAATATTCCCATTGATTTTATCACGGTGAAGCTGATGCTTGAAGATAAGAACCTCCCGAAATTCTCCTCAAGGCCTTCAGGAGATAAACCCTTTAATGATAGCATTAAAGAGACTTGAAAGTTGGAGCTGCTCCGAGGATTCAAGGCCTCTGTTCATTCATAAAAAAGTCAAAAGCCCCCCCCGCGATCGTCCACTTGAGTTTGCATCTCAAGTTTGAGATTAAATAGAAAAAAAAAAAAAAAAAAAAAAGAAAAGAAGAAACAAAAAGAAAGTTTGAGAAAAAAAGAAAAAAGAGTGGGGATTCGAAGAAAAAAGGAATCTAAATTAGAAAAGAAAAAAAGGGAGCTTGCCATTATTGCTAGACGCTCGTGGGCCCCATGGATGTGGCTTCATCCTCTCTCGTGAAAAGTAATCGGGCCCCTCCCCCTGGGGAGACCGATATCCTGGCCGCTCTGCTGGAGGGGGGGTCGTGTGCCGCACCTGGGGCATCCAAAAGTGTTGAATCCCCCATCGTATCCCTCAGTAGACCCGCAGTTCTGTCTGCTCAGGAGGAGCTCAAGAAAGTTTGCCTCGTCGGCCAAGTGTTTGGCCCTAGGCCCCCGCTCGAAACTGTGCGACAATGGCTTCGAAAAGAGTGGTTCCCTCGAGGACTAATTGTTAGCAAATGTCAGTTCTTACCAGCGAACCACATGCTGCTAGTCTTTGAAAATGAAGAGATGGCGTTCCAAGCCCTTAGCGTTGGCACCTGGCAGTTCGGTCGGGCAACACTGTGCCTATTCAGATGGTCCCCGGACTTTACTCCCGACAAATCGAAATCGCTTCGGTACCCTCTTTGGGTTGAGCTCCCTAACCTTCCTTACTTCTTGTACAACTTCGTGTGGGACATTGTCTCTCCTATCGGCAAGCCGCTGGCTTCACGCGAAGACATTGGTGGTCTCATCTATGAAGGTGCAAGACACTCGTTCAATGCTAGGTGGCACCCCCAAATCTGTGTCGAGGCCGACCTCAGTTCGCCGCTTCCATCAATGATCAAAGTGGACATGGGCGAAGGAGATGTATGGGAGCAGGACATCACCTACAAAAACCTTCCCAACGCGTGCTTTCGTTGTGGCCAACAAGGTCACAGGATTAAAGATTGCCCTTTCAGGCAAAAAAACAAGCGATTTCAAGAAGCCTCCAAAACTGCTCAAGACAACATTGGCGATTTGACCCACTCGACCAAGGAAGGGGAAGGCAAGGGCCTCCTTAATCCACAAGCTGATGCTGATGGCTTTATTGAAGTTAGAAGAAGAAGGAAAAGAAGCCCTAGGGCCAACGGTGAGAGAAACAACCTGCCACTTACCCCCTACAGCAATTTGTATTGCAATCTAGGAAAGGAGATCAATGAGCTTGACTACCCAGGTGGGAAGCTACTTGAGGTAGACACCTACGACAAAGCCCTAGAGATCCCTGACAATAAAGAAACCCCCGAGGAGGGTTACACTACAAGCAAAGAAGATGGTTTCACCACTAGTAACGAAGACAACATGGATAGTGAAAGTTCCATCATTGGATCGACGATCCCAGAAACGGTGCCGAGCACGGGGCCCAAGTCTCCCCAGCTAGGGGCATCCCGCAAAGGAAAACAGTCTATGGAGTTACCCTGGAAAAGCCCCCACAAGAACCGATTTCTAAGTCGGGATCAGATCCCAGCGAAAAAGAAAGATGAAGCCAAGAGAAGAAAGGACAAGGCTCCCTCCCGCAAAGAGGGATCAATACAAAAATGATTGTCATCTCGCTAAATGCTAGAGGGCTAACGGACCCCTCAAGAGCGACCATCATTGGTCAATGGCTTCGCGACATTAGCTTAAACCTAGACTTTATATGTATTCAAGAGATCAAAATTGACGGAGAAGACCTCCAGAAACGGCTCAGACAGGTCTCCTCGGCCCATGTGTGGATCCCAACGAAGCACCAGCGGGGGTCTGGAGGAACGGTTATCGGTGTTAAACAACTCTGGTTTGAAAAGCTTGAGAACTCCATTGAAGATGTAAGTCACCGTTGGATTGCTGTTTCTTTTGGTGCTCCTCTTTGTGTTACTATGGTTTCTTTGTACGCCCCTAACGGGGATTTGGAGAGACTGAACACTTGGGCTTCCTTAGACTCGCTTCCCCACAACATGCTTATATGTGGAGACTTCAACATGGTGGAGGACCCTATGGACAGATGGTGTTGCGAACATTTGTTTTATGGAGGGTACAAGTTTCAAATTATGTAAATACCTTTGGGAAGTCTTCAAATACTTCAAGAAGGCTCATATTATTCATAAAATATAGCAAAAATACCACGTGAGTTCTAGAACATGGTGAGTCAAATTAGTGAGTCACAAGGGAGCTTCAGTGGTGTCCTAGTGGAAGGTCGATGTGGCTAGTTCTCAAAGTCCATCAATACTTTGCTTATTTGAGCACTTGAGTCATGTAATACCTCCATCCAAGTATCTACCACGAATTTAGATGTATTAGGAAGGTTTTAGATTAGTTTCCCATGCTATAAAAAGAGGAGAAAAGTCATGATCTTGTGGGATGTCCAAGAGAGTCATATGTGTATCTCTACACTGCTGTAGTTTTGTATGCAGAGATTGCAGAGCTTGTATCTCCCTCATTATATATCCAAATTACATGTTTGATAGCTCATTGGAAAGCTCTTAGTGTCTACTTTCTTCCTGGAAATTTTCATAATCATTGGATTTGTGAGCTGAGAGCAATACTCTCTGCAAGTAGTGTGTGTTCTCTGTTTTTTATCCCTGCTGAAGGTCTCCATTAAACCTCAAACTTGCAGAGGTCATATATCCTTGTGTATGTATCCAAATCATGTGTTCTTTGGCTTGTTAGAAAGCTCTTTAAGTCTACTTGTATTCTGGAAAGTTTCAAAGTCATTGGAGTTGTGAGTAAAGAGCAGTAGTCTCTGCAAGTGATGTGTGTCCTCAGGTTCATCTCTGTTTCAAGGTCTCCATTAAAGCTGCATATTGCAAAGTTTTGGAAAATTCCAAGTGAGTAAAGAGCAATTTTCTCTGCAAGAAAATTGGTCTGTGCATACAAGTTTGTGAAAAAGTCAACTAGGTCCTGTTGGGTTTCACCTACTTCTAGCTGTACTTTGGAGATCAATAAACTCCAACATTGGTATCAGAGCAAGTACTTGGAGGCTTGGAGAAGGTTATCATACCTTGACGAAGAATTTGAAGCTATCAAAGAAGCAGTTCATCATCAACACTACACAAAGGTAGAAGAAGATTGCAAGGAGGCATCTGAAGCAACATCCAAGCAAAGAAAGGTGCACATACCTCATTTACAAGGTAAATATTATATTTCTTCTCATCACACACATTGGAAAGGAGGCTTAAAGGAGGAAGCTTAGCATTTGTATTATGGGAGACCAACATGCACAAATAGAGAAGCTTGATAAGACCAATTATCAAGCATGGAAGTTTAGAATCACATCATACTTGCAAGGTAGAGGCTTGTATGGTTTGATTGATGGCACAGATATCAAACCCACATTACCAGAGGACCCAAATCAGCAACAATTGAGGGAGTTTAGACTTTGGAATGAGAGAGACAAAAGGGTTATATTCATTTTATCACAAAATATTCAAGATTCAATGGTAGGACACATACAAGATCTAGACACAAGTAGAGATGTTTGGCTTGCATTGGAAAGGTTGTATGCTACAGGTACAAGAGCAAGGAAGATTCAACTCAAAAATGAGTTGAATAACATAAAGAAAGATACAAGGACATCGGTCAATGATTACATATTGAAAGTTAAAGAGATTGCAGATCAACTAGGATCAATTCAAGCTCATGTGGAGGACGACGACTTGGTTGCACATACTCTCAACGGACTCAAAGATGATGAGAGATGGAAACCCTTCATTACTTCAGTTTATGTCAGAGGAGAATTACCAGATTTTGATCAACTTATTGCCCTCATGGTCACGGAGGAGATGAATCTAAATGGTTCTACTTCAAATCAAAAAGGATCTCAAGGACAAGCTCTTTATGTAGGATCATCAAGAGGTGGAAATAGAGGTGGAAGAGGTTCAAATAGAGGTGGAGGAAGAAGGAGCGATGATCAAAGGACTTCAAGTGGCTTCTTCAACACAAGAGGAAGAGGAAGATCAAGCGCTAGAGGTACGAGAGGCTACTACAACTACAACCAAAGACAAAGGAGTGAAGATAATAAGAACAATTGTTATATATGTGGAAGGTATGGACACTATGCCAAAGATTGTTATCAAAATGAAAATAATCAAGGTGGTAATCGAAGAGGAGGCTATTCAAGAAGAGGTAAACAACAAGGAAATTATGCAGTTGAAGGTAAAAGTGATGATTATGATTCTCTTCTTATGATGAATGTAGAAACTAAGATGAATTGCAATAGCGATGTATGGTATGTAGATAGTGGTTGTTCTAATCACATGTCTCATGATGCTTCATGGTTTTCTAATATGCATAATCCGTCATGTAAAGGTCATGTTGAAACAGGAGATGATACAACACATAAGATTATGCAGGTTGGAGATGTTGTTATGCAGGATAAGAGCAAGAAAAATTGCTTGAAGGATGTACTTTATGTGCCAACGATCACTAAGAATTTGATGTCGGTTGGTCAAATGGTAGAAAAAGGTCTACAAGTGAGATTTAATCATGCAGGTTGCTTCATTGAGGATCCAAAGCAAAGGAGGTTAATTGCTAGAGGTCAAAAACAAGGTAGATTGTTTACATTCAAGGTAAACCCAAATCATACAAACTATTTCTCTTATGGTATGCATCGAATAGTAGAGCTTGATCTATGGCACAAAAGGATTGGACACATGAATGTACACAGGTTAAAGGAGCTATCAAAGAAGAGGATTGTTGAAGGATTACCTGATCTTACTAAGCAACATATGGTGCATCTTTGTGAAGCATGTCAAATGGGTAAGCAGAGTAGACAACCTTTCAAGCATTCAAGCTATGTAAGTGATGGTTTGCTAGATCTCATACACACAGATGTGTGGGGACCTACTAAAGAGGCATCCTTGGTTGGTAATAAGTACTATGTATCATTCATTGACGATCATAGTAGAATGACATTTGTGTATTTTATTAAACATAAGAGTGAGGTCTTTGATTGTTTCAAGAAGTTCAAATCATATGTCGAAAAGCAAACAGGAAGGTATATTAAGAAGCTAAGATCCGATGGAGGAGGAGAGTATTTCTCTCAAGCTTTTACTGATTTTTTGTATGATGAAGGTATCAAAAGAGAAGTTACATGCAGGTATACTCCACAACAAAATGGAGTCGCAGAAAGAAGAAACAGAATCATAGCAGAAGCATCTAGAAGCATGCTTAATGATATGTGTTTGCCTAATTATTTTTGGGCTGAAGCTGTTAGCACAAGTGTTTACATTATGAATAGAGTTCCGACTGCTGGAGTTCATCATTTGACACCATATGAGGTATGGCATGGAAGGAAACCAAGTGTAAGTCATTTGAAAGTATTTGGCTGTGTATGTTATGTACATGTACCTAGTGAGGTGAGATCTAAACTTGATGCAAAATCAGAAAAATGTATATTCATTGGTTATGCAGATACTCAAAGAGGATATAGATGCTATAATCCTCATACCAATAAGGTTGTTGTGTCAAGAGATGTAAACTTTGATGAATCACTTTCATGGTATGCAGATAAGAATTGTTTGCAGGTCATGGATGAAAATGAAGAAGGTGTGGTTGAAGGAGATGAATGCATAGTTCAACCATCAGGAAGTTTAAATGATGAAAGGAGTGGTTTAGATGAAGAAAGAGGATCACCTTTCAATGGAAGATTAAGTCAAGAGTCACCTCCAAGTGTTAAAAGTAAAGGTAAACTCAAACTTGTTGAAGTTAATGATGAAGGAGAGGAAATTAGTGATGTATGTGAGTATGGAGAATCATCAAAGGTTCCTAATAAGAAAGGAAGAGCATCTACATTGGAGGTAAGAAGAACTTCAAGAGTAAGTAAGCAACCTCAAAGGTATACTTATGAGTCTTTCATGAATACTCATTATGCTTTTATGACAAAAGTTGAGCAGGAAAATGAACCCACATGTTATGATGAGGCCAAAGGAGATGAAAAGTGGGAGAAAGCAATGAGAGAAGAAATGGAAGCACTACAGGATAACAAGACTTGGAATTTAGTTCCAAGTACACCAAAGCAAAAGGTAATTGGTTGCAAGTGGGTTTTTAAGATTAAAAGAAATAGTGATGGTAGTGTGTCTAGATATAAGGCTAGACTTGTAGCAAAAGGATATAATCAAACTCAAGGTGTGGACTATGAGGAAACATTCAGTCCAGTAGCAAATATGGCAACGGTGAGAACTTTGTTGGCTTTAGCTGCAAGTAAAAGGTGGAATATATATCAACTCGATATAAAGAATGCCTTTCTTAATGGTGAGTTAAATGAAGAAGTGTATATGTCACAACCAGATGGTTATGTGGATGCAAAATGTCCTAATCATGTATGCAGGTTAAAGAAGGCATTGTATGGTCTTAAGCAGGCACCAAGGGCATGGAATGCAAGGTTGGTAAAGTATCTTATGCTGCAAGGATACACAACGATTCATGCTGATCCTTCACTTTATGTAAAACATGTAGATGGCATGTGTGTCTATGTATGCATTTATGTGGATGACTTGTTGATTACAGGGAATGATGCAAAAGCAATTGATGAGATAAAAGGTAATTTGGGAAAAGAATTTAAAATTTCAGATCTTGGTTTGCTCAGATACTTTCTTGGGATTGAAATTGTGTATAGCGATGAAGGTATGTGGTTGATACAAAGAAAGTATATATGTGATATGCTAAAAAGGTTTGGTATGCAGGAATGTAAATTTGTTTCTACTCCAATGGAATGTAATGTAAAGCTAAGCGCAAAGGAAGGTGATGAGTTGCATGATATGAATGTATATAGATCCATGGTAGGATCTTTGATTTATGCAACAAAAACTAGACCTGATATATGTTATGCAGTGGGAGTATTGTCACAGTTTATGCATGAACCTAGAGTACCTCATATGCATGCAGCGAAAAGAGTGCTTAGGTATTTGAAAGGTACCATGAACGAAGGATTATTTTATAGTCATGATGCTGATCTAACTCTTAAAGTCTTTAGTGATGCAGATTGGGCTGGAAGCAAAGATGACAGAAGATCCACAAGTGGATATGTGGTAACGGAAACAAGACATTAACATGGAGTTCAAAGAAACAGCCTACAGTTGCTTTATCTTCTACAGAGGCTGAGTATAGAGGTTTAGCATTGGCTACTACTGAGGTTATGTGGTTTAAAAAGTTGTTTCATGAATTGAATGTGCAGGTTGATGTACCACTGATATATGGGGATAACTTGAGCAGCATTCATATGACCTCAAATCCTATTTTTCATGCTAGAACAAAGCATATAGAGGTTCACTATCATTATGTTCGAGAGAAGGCCATGAACAATGAAGTGCAGGTTTCTTTTCTTGGAACAAAGGATCAAGTTGCAGATATCTTCACCAAATCCTTGGATGGACCAAAGCTTCAAAGATTCAACTATATTCTTGGCATGAAGGAAATACCCTTTGAAACTTGAGGGGGAGAATGTTGCGAACATTTGTTTTATGGAGGGTACAAGTTTCAAATTATGTAAATACCTTTGGGAAGTCTTCAAATACTTCAAGAAGGCTCATATTATTCATAAAATATAGCAAAAATACCACGTGAGTTCTAGAACATGGTGAGTCAAATTAGTGAGTCACAAGGGAGCTTCAGTGGTGTACTAGTGGAAGGTCGATGTGGCTAGTTCTCAAAGTCCATCAATACTTTGCTTATTTGAGCACTTGAGTCATGTAATACCTCCATCCAAGTATCTACCACGAATTTAGATGTATTAGGAAGGTTTTAGATTAGTTTCCCATGCTATAAAAAGAGGAGAAAAGTCGTGATCTTGTGGGATGTCCAAGAGAGTCATATGTGTATCTCTACACTGCTGTAGTTTTGTATGCAGAGATTGCAGAGCTTGTATCTCCCTCATTATATATCCAAATTACATGTTTGATAGCTCATTGGAAAGCTCTTACTGTATACTTTCTTCCTGGAAATTTTCATAATCATTGGATTTGTGAGCTGAGAGCAATACTCTCTGCAAGTAGTGTGTGTTCTCTGTTTTTTATCCCTGCTGAAGGTCTCCATTAAACCTCAAACTTGCAGAGGTCATATATCCTTGTGTATGTATCCAAATCATGTGTTCTTTGGCTTGTTAGAAAGCTCTTTAAGTCTATTTGTATTCTGGAAAGTTTCAAAGTCATTGGAGTTGTGAGTTAAGAGCAATAGTCTCTGCAAGTGATGTGTGTCCTCAGGTTCATCTCTGTTTCAAGGTCTCCATTAAAGCTGCATATTGCAAAGTTTTGGAAAATTCCAAGTGAGTAAAGAGCAATTTTCTCTGCAAGAAAATTGGTCTGTGCATACAAGTTTGTGAAAAAGTCAACTAGGTCCTGTTGGGTTTCACCTACTTCTAGCTGTACTTTGGAGATCAATAAACTCCAACAGATGGATGGGCAAGGGCAGGGTCATCGACAGTCGGGAGAAAGAAACGTGGGACATGACCAAACTCCACTTGGATTTGGTTGAATTCAAAGAGTCGAATGGCTTTTCTTGGTCGAATCTCCAAGCGGGCGAGGACCTGAGGAAAGCTAGACTCGATAGATGCTACATCTCTCAGAGTTTTACTCATCAGTGGGGCCACCCTACCATCACGCAACGCACTGACCTCACTATCTCTGATCACTACCCGATCGTTATCACTTTTCAACCTTCCAACAAGATCCGCAAGGCTCCGTGGTTCCATGCCAACGCATCCACCTTCTCTCTCCCCTCCGTCCATCAAGAGATTGCCGATGTGTGGAAGGTGGCGTTCGCCGCTGGCTTGGCCCCAGCCAAGTGCTGGAGAAGTGCGGTCGACAAGTCTCGTAAGATCATGATCAGAACTAAGAAGATGCTCGAGACTGTGCGGCGGGCTCGTAGGGAAGCTCTTTACCACAGACTCTGGCGGCTCGAGGAGGAAGTGAACAAAGGAAAACACCAAGCCCAGAAAGGTCTCCGAAAAATCAGAGCAGTGTTGAGATACGAGGAAGAAATACAAAGGAAAAACTTGCAAATCTTCTTCAAGGAGTGGTGGGCTGGCAAAGCCGACAAACCCACCAAAGAGATGTGCCGTATCCTTAAAAGGAAACACAACAGAGAATCGATCCCCCTACTGCTAGATCCACATGGCAATGTATGCAATTCGGAAGAAGATAATTTTGGCATCATCGAAGGGCACTTCACGAGACTCCTGGGAACCTCGAACCCCCTCTCCCACCATAGAAGGGACTGTATGGCTGCCATTTCTAGGGTTTCCCCCCGGAGAATACCACCCAACCTCCACTCCCTGCTTCATGCCCCTATCTCTGAATCAGAAATCATTGAGGTCATTGATGCCCTCCCTCTCGGTAAAAGCCCGGGACCCGACGGACTCACTAACGAGTTCTTTAAATCCTTCAAGCTGGTGGTTGCCACCCCTCTTCGGATGGTTTGGCAAGAAGCGCTAAAGTTTGGTGCTCTTCCTTCTTGTCTAAATAATGGAATTATCAAGTTGATACACAAGAAGGGGGAAAAGAACAGAATCGAGAACTGGCGGCCTATTACGATGCTCCAAACAGGATACAAGATCATCGCCAAAGTCATCGCCAACAGACTCTCGTGCCACCTGAGATCTTGGCTTAGTGAGGACCAAAAAGGTTTCATCAAAGGCAGGTCTATCCTGGAAACCATTATGGATATTTGGGAAGGTATTCAATTTGCAAATGAGTCTAATCAAGATGTGGTTTTCCTCAAGATCGACTTTGACAAAGCCTACGACAGGCTAGAATGGGACTATATTCTGCAGTCGCTCCAAGATCTCGGATGTAGTCAGAAATTCACCAAGATGATCGCGACCCTTCTCGGAAACGCAACGACCCAAATTAACGTTAACGGCAAACTTTCGAAGGTGATCCATCTTAAAAGATCTATTAGACAAGGGTGCCCTCTGGCCCCCCTTCTTTTTGCCATCGCCACTGAGGGGCTGAGCAGACTTGTGGCACATCATGTGGAGGCTGGCAATATCAAAGGCCTCCGGCTGCCTCACGACCACAGTCAAATCATCATGAGACTTTTTGCCGATGATATGAACGCGTTCGTTCACAATGATAATACCAGCCTGGAGACTTTCTGGAGGTGTCTTGCTACCTTTTGTGATGCCTCTGGATCCAAAATCAACCACTCTAAGACCGCCTTTAGGGCTATTGTGGGACATCATCCTGGCCTTCTCATTGATCATGGCTGTCAAATCATTCCGCAGGGCCAAATCTTTCGACTTCTTGGAATCCCCTTGGGGTTTGGCGTCTCTATGGAGCAGCGATGGAACTGGGTGCTGGCCAAACTCGAAAACAAGCTTAACTATTGGAGAGGTATGCAAATCAATCTCGCTGGACGTGCGATGGTTATCAACACGTTCCTCCTCTCGTCTACCATCTATTTCCTTTCTTGTTGGAGACCGAATGAGCAAGGCCTGTCCAAACTGAATAGTATTTGTAGAAACTTTCTTTGGACGGGCGATCATAACAGAAGGGGGGTGCCTAAAATCAAATGGGCCATCTGCACTAGCCCTAGAGATAGCGGGGGGCTTGGTATCCTGGACATTGGGTGTATGGCTAACAAATTGGCAGCCAAATGGATGATTAAGGCTTGGTGCAATAGGGAGGCCTCGTGGGCCAAGCTGATCTTCAGAAACAAGAATGAGTTGGCCCTCATGGGGTTCCCGAACTGGAAGAATCATGACATCATGACCCTGCTATTCTCCCCGATCCCCGTCTTCCCGAAAGGCTCCAATCTCGTGTGCTCCCTTTGGAAGGGCTGGAATAAAGTCAAAAGCTTCACAAGAATTAGTGAGGACTGGAAGTGGGCGGCCGGAATCAGACAAAACGACTCTATCTGGTTTCCGATACATGGCATCCGGAGTGTGGAGTCGTGGAACATTCAAAATGCCAAGAAGTTATGGAACAAAGGATTCAAAAAATGGAAACACCTCTGGAAACATGACACCAACAGCTGGATCAACTTCGAGGATATTGACCCTCGCATAAACATCTCCTACGAAGAATGGAACACTTTGCAAAGCAGATGCCTCGCTTGGGATCGTCACAAGACTCGCCTTCTCATGGGACACGACACACCGAACTCGCTTGATCTCAAATGGCACAATGGAAATAGCCTACTCAAAATCCCGAACAGCAAAGAAACGGCTGACCTCCAGATCAGCCTCAACAAGAAGTGGTGCCTGTCCTGGACGCGGCTTCGGTGGGACATGAAATTCATGGGTATCTGGCACCCCCTTATAGAGATTAAGAAGTCTGTCCTCTTATGGCAAATTCTTCATCGAGGAATTTGGACCAACCATAAGGCTAGCAAGCTTTGTGGGATCCCTCCTTGGTGCAAACGCTGCCACCGTGCTATCGAAGATGTCCCACACATCTTCCTTACTTGCCCCAACTCCTACAGAATCTGGCAAACGGTTGGAATGAAAATCAGACTTCAAAAACAGCTTAGTTGGAAACAAGTCCTTTTGGGAGAAGCGATCCGCTGCTCTGCGACACTCTGGAACGCCATCAGAGGGGAAGTCCTGTGGAAAATTTGGCGGGAGAGGTGTGCTCTCAACTTCGGCGATCCCCCCAGGGAGTGGTCGATTGAGAAATCACTATTCCTCCTTGGCAAAAGGATTGTTTACAGTAAGAAATCCCCCCCCTTCAGGCACCATCAAGTCCTCCTTTTGATCAACAACAAGCTCAAACCCAAGTGGGCCCCGCATGAGGGCGATGAGAGGGTGATTAACCTTCTCTGTAATGCAACCTAGGTTTCAATCAAGCTTCCCCTGCTTTGTGGGATTTGGGGGGTCCCGTGGGCACTAGTCCCCTTCTATTGTACCTTTGTTTCTTAATTTAATTCAAGTCCGGGAGAGTAGGCTATTGCCGAACTTCCTTTATATAAAAAAAAGTTTGCACATTTTAGAGCATCAAAAAAAGTATACGCGTACAGGAACATCAAACAAGATTTGCGCACACAATTTTAATCAAATTATGCATACGAACCAAAATATAGACATCTATGTTCATTAAGAGAGCTAAAAACATCAAGAGGCTATTTTTCTACGTTCTTATTTTCAATTACTGCCACAATCATTGTGTAGTGGAATGAATATACGTAGTATGTGTATTGGGACATTGTTGATAGTGGCTTTTGTGATCTATCAATAGATCGTATTTGAGTGATTACCGTGCATAGCATTAAACTCATTGAATAAGAACATAAAGATGCACTCACACTAAAACGTTTTGGAGAGTTCCTTCGGCATCCAACAGCCACCACAACAATGGTGCATTTTTTCTGTACTTTTAATAGCTTCCTAAGTGCCTCCTCAGGGCAATGGACGATCATTCTTGAGTAGCAACCCTCTCACCTGACTCGCAGGGCCTAAAATTGATGGTTTTTTTCAATATTACCAGAAGTGATTACATGTTGGTAGCCATATTTATATGGAGGGTTCAATAATTCATGCTAATTTTATTGCCCCTTCCACTCATTGGGTACTTAGTGTTTGCTCTACCATGGACTGTACAGTATGCACCATCAATGCTTAGTTTTTATAGTAGTACTTATCATACTCTTGGAACTTGGCAACAAGGCAAAATGCTCATTTGAGCCTTTTTTGTCTATTTCTCTGTTTGAATCTTTATGTAGATGATACATTCAGTGCTTATATGTATCGTCTACCATCGACTATATGCGCGCAACTCTACCATGGTCAGCAAACATCTAAACCATGCTGAATTAAAAAATGTTATACATGTGTAGATTCTCTCTGGAATAGCATGTGTATATCGTTTGGGACTTTGGTTTTGGGGATGAAGTTGGGAGGTTTTATTGTCATTTTTTTAGGGTAGTTCTTTTCTAAGGCAACTACCTCTGTTCAGGAAGATGCATTATCTGTATTTGGAGTTTTAGTGTACATTGCATGAGTGAATGATTGTTGGGTATGTGAAGAAGTGCGAGAGACACATGAGAAGCACACAGAAGGAGCACAAACGTAGCAAGACACACAGAGAGGACGATGGCTGGAATAGCTCTCTCTATTGATGATGAATTGAGCTAAAGTAAGAGCTAAATTATATCCCTAAGTACAAAGTACCACCACATATGAGAGTATCAAGTATGTGGTAACATGGGGAAAAAACCTCTAGCCAGCACTAGAGTAAAACGTGCCCATGAATAGGGAAAAGGTTCACATCAAAGCTACTCAAGGAACACATAAATGTAACAAACCCCCCTGGAGCTAATGATGTGAACATATACAAGGAGTGAGAGATCAGCTCCCACAAGGTAATAAGCCTAAAGCTTTGCGAAAAGCTTCAAAGTTTTCCCGTGGAAGAGCTTTGGTGAATATGTTTGCCACACTATCTTGTGTAGGCACATATACCAAATCAATATCTCCTCCATGAAGGTGCTCTCTCACATAGTGATAATGCACCTCAATATGTTTGGTCCGTGCATGAAACACTAGGTTTCGTGCAACAACCAAAGCATTCTGACTATTAGTGTCAATATACGTAGCATCATCAATCTCCATGCAAAGATCCATCAATAGGCATCTGAGCCATATACACTCCACTGTAGATATGAAAACTGCCCTGTACTCAGCTTCATAACTCGATGTCGCCATTCTAGGTTGCTTCTTATTCAACCAAGATATGCATGAGTCTCCAAGGAAAAAGCAATTACCACTAGTGGACACGTGAGTATCATAACAACTAGCCCAATCACTATCTGTAAAAGCATGCAAGCATGGCGGAATATCTCTGCCATAAAAGAGGCCTAAGCTCAAAGTTCCTCTGAGATATCTAAACACACATTTCACCACTTGCCAATGCTTAGTGCCAGGGCTATGCATGAATCGACTCAACTAGGAAATTGCATACTATATATCTGGCCTTGTGTTGCATGCATATATAAGACATCCCATAGCTTGCTGATAAAGAGAAGTGTCAAATGCATCACTAGAATCCCCAACTGAGAACCTGAATCCTGTCTCAACTGGTGTGGAATCTAGCTTGCAATCCTCAAAGTCAAAACGCTGAAGTAGTTTTTCAACATACTTTCCTTGATGCATAACAACTCCCCCCCTCAATGGATACAAACTCGATGCCAGGATAGTAGCTCAAAAGACCAAGATAAGTGACATCAAAAGTGTGCTACAAATCAGCCATAAGAATGTCAAGTTTTGCATCACATGACCCAATCAAGAGTATGTCATCGACATAAAGAACAAGCACCATAAGATCAGCCCCATTTTTGCATACATAGAGTGTGCTTTGAATCGGACTACATGTGAAGCCAAGAGCAATCAAGTGCTTATGTATTTTGTCATACCATGCATGTGGAGCTTGCTTGAGACCATACAAGGCTTTATGCAAGCGGCAAACCATATTCTCTTTCCCTTTCATAGCAAATCTAGGAGGTTTCTTCACATAGACCTCTTCTTGCAAATCACCATTCAAGAAGGCTGTTTTTATATCCAGCTGATGCACTTTCCAACCTCGATGGGCAACCAATGCAACCACGGTACGAATGGTAGTCATGCATGAAGTAGGTGCAAAAGTTTCCTCATAGCCAATGGCATATTGTTGCGCATATCCTTTGGCAACCAATCTAGCTTTGTAGCGATCAATGGTACCATCATATTTTCTCTTAATCTTGTAAACCCACTTTGTACCAATGACATTCTTTCCTTTTGGCAATTCACATAACTCCGAAGTACCATTCCTATGTATGGAATCCATTTGTGATTGCATAGCACTCATCCATTGTGGATCATCACATACATCTTCAAAAGAAAGTGGCTCTTCATTACATGATATAGCAATAAGAGAATAATCCACAAAATTACTTGATGCATGGTCAGAGCTTGATCTTGTTCTACCAAGTAAAGGTGCACTCAATTTGATGTCCTGCAAAGTTTGTTTCAGCCACTTTTGCATATATTGTGCACTCTTGATAGACATGCATTCATTATGTAATACATCTTCAACATGTACATAATGTGTGGGCTGAATTGCATGCTCATTTTCAGCCATATTTGGATGCAAATGTTCAGCCATATGTGGCTAGAAATTGCCAGTAGTTTTGAAAATTTTTGGCTGAAAAATTTCAGCCATGTTTGGCTAAATATTCTTTGCATTTTCAACACTATTTTGTTGGAATTTTTCAGCCCTTTGAGCCTCACTAGGCTGATCTACATGGCCATAGTCAAGCGCACCATTTTGGAACAAAGGCATGAGTGTATCGAACACATCTTGTGAGCTAACTGTTGGCTGTTTTTTGCATTTTAGTAGAGCAAAAACTGAATTTTTAACAAATACCACATCTCGACTCACAATAATGGTGTTTGTCAATGGATGGTACAACCGATATCCCTTACTTCCAACACTATAACCAACTAATATACATTTGTTTGCCTTGTCATCAACCAAACACACGCATATGACTAACCGTAGACTTATGACCATTCCAAGCCTCATAAGGAGTGATGAATATCAATTCTTTTGTAGGGCAGTGATTCATCACATAGTTTGCACACATGACTGCTTCCATCCAAGACTTATCAGGAAGATGCTTTCCTTTAACCATACATCGTGCCATTTCAAGTAGAGTTCTATTTTTACGCTCGGCAACACCATTTTGCTGAAGTGTATATGGCACCGTACATTGGTGTGAAATACCTCTTTCATGAAGAAAAACATTAAACTCATGTGACATGTATTCACCACCACGATCCGTGCGTAGAGTGAAAAGCTTTTGTGAAGAAACATTTTCAGCCATAGCTAAAAATGCTTTGAGGCAAGAAAATAACTCGTTCGTTTCTTTCATAGGATACACCCATGTATGGGGAGTAGCATCATCAATGAAGTAACAAAATACATATGCTTCTCAAAAGATGGATTCTTGACGGGACCACATACATCACTATGAACAAGATGCAATTTTCTTGTAGTGAGTGTACAACTATCTTTTGGAAAAGAAGCACAATGCATTTTTCCAAGAATGCAACCTTCACATGCATGCCTTTCAATGGACAAGTGTAGGAAAACCAATAACCATGTACTTCTTTTGCAAGTAAAGCAAGCTATTGAAGTTCAAGTGACCAAAACGAGCATGCCAAAGCTCCATTTCAGTCACGAAAGAAGTATGAGCAACTAAGGCATTCGAGGCAGCCCTCTTGTATGTATCCATGCAGTACAAACCATTACATAATGTATCAGACATCACAATAACATGGCCATTGTTGAAATCATGAACCATACACTTATCATCAACAAAGTGTACATGAAGTCCAGCTTTGGCAATCAAAGGAACTGAAATTAAGTTCTTCTTGATACGAGGCACATACAATGCATTTTTCAAGAGAATCACACCTCCATTTGTAGCCGTAAGCTCAAATTTTCCTACTCCAATGATAGGATAAGAGGCATTGTTTGCACACACCACATGTCCTCCTTTGGGTGCATCTTGCAAAGAGGCAAAAAATCTGTTGCATGATGTTATGTGCTTTGAAGCACCACTATCAAAGAACCAATCGGAATCAGCCTCACTCACAACCATACATTTAGAATGCAAAGAAGCATCATAATGACACGTAACAACACATGCACAAAAATCTTGAGCCATGTTAGCTTCATCATTCTTTACATTTTTTGAATTTTCAGCAATAGACATGCCAAATTCCTTCCTCTTTTTATTGCGTTTAACAAGCTTTGTACACTCATCAATAGTATGACTAGCCTTTTGACAATATTTGTATCTCTTCTTCTTTTGCAAATCGGCATTATTGGAGGAATGAGTGGAAGAGGAAACTTGAGGATTTGGTTTTGATGACCCAAAGCTGAACCATACTTGATTTTCCCCTTTTGTGAGATAGCAAGTGCTTGTGTTCCCTCAATCAAACCACTCCTATTCACTCTAGATTGCTCTTCTTGCAAAAGAAGAGACACAACCTCATCAAATGCATACATGTTAGGATTTCCTTTTGCAACCAAACAAAGTGTAGTAGCAAAGCTTTGAAAAGATTCCAATAATCCTTTCAACAACGTGGAAATGAGTGATGCATCTAGAATGATCTCATCTATGTTTGCCAATTGCTCTTTCAAGTCCTTGATGAGTGTCACATACACATCCACCAACTCATTTTCAGCCACACACACATCCTCAAATAGCTTCCTCAAGTATGCAACACGTGCTTCATTACACACGGCATACAAAAAAGCAAGTGTCCCATGCTTGTCTCGATGTAGAACATGATCGAATGTGTGGACTATATGATGCTTCACTAAAAGTGCAATCAAAGCATGAGCTTGAGCATCTTTTCCATCCCATCTAAGCTTCTACTGTGTAGATGGAAAAGGAAAAACCACTGTACTCGAAGAAGAAGCTCCATCTATGACATTAGACTGTGAAGTAGAAGCATTTGCCGGTCTTCGATCTACATCTGCCACTATGTTCCAAAGTTGTTTAGCAACAAGAACATGCTTCATCATATAAGACCACATCCGATAGTTGTTCCCATCAAGCTTATCTTGAGCTTGAAGCATGCCAAACAAGTCATTGATGCCCGCCATTTCACTAAGGAAGAAGAAAGTGACAAAAACTTTACTTTGACAAAAGCTAAAATAAGTGCTAAAATTTCAGCTCACAAACCGTCACTCTGATGGCAATTCTAACTACATGAATGGCTTTGAAATGGGGGTAAAACCCCAGCATACATGGTGGAAATATTTCTTTGCTGCTGAAATTCACAGTTCTATGCTCGGAAGTTGATTTGCACTGTTAAAAGTGCATGCGCATGGAGACGCGAAAAACCGAAACTTGAGAAGGAGCTGAACCTGCTCTGATACCACTATTGGGTGTGTGAAGAAGTGAGAGAGACACACGAGAAGCACACACAAGGAGCACAAATGCAGGAAGACACACAAAGAGGACGATGGCTAGAATAGCTCTCTCTATTGATGATGAACTGAACTGAAGTAAGAGCTGCATAATATCCCTAAGTACAAAGTACCACCACATATGAGAGTATCAAGTATGAGGTAACATGGGGAAAAAACCTCTAGCGAGCACTAGAGTAAAAGTTCCCATGAATAGGGAAAAGGTTCATATCAAAGCTACTCGAGGAACTATTAAACACACTTTTGCCGTCAGAAGCGCATTTACTCTCTATTCGGGTTCTTGGGAGTGGAAGGGGTCTGTTAAACAGAGGCCCTATACTTGATTTTCCCAAATCAACTCACTCACATGATCTTCCGTTCAAAACATCTCTGCTAATCCAACTTACTAACAGAAACTTGGGATTATTCCTTTACAGAATTACTATTCGTATTCCAATCAGTACATCTCAGTACACAACGTAGGGATAAACATTACCGTAACACAGACTTACAGTAACCAACTTACAAATCAACGATTCAATACTTCACTTAATGTAAACATTACCGTAACTCAATCTATACCGTACAGGTGCAGATAATCAAACAAAACAAAAGGGCACAGTATGACTCAGAGTTATGAAAAAACAACACTACCGAAACTACACAAACGTATCGCCCAGACAGACAGTCTAGCGATCCTCTTCTGGTCATCACCGAAAGTGTCTTTTCATTGCTTTATAAAAAATTACAAGGCATCGCAACAACCTTTCGGTTCGTGTGGAATATGAAAAGGAAAATGATTTACAATTGCCAATCCGGCGGCTTACACTGGCACGCACGTTGGACTTTAACCCCCAGGTATACAAAATATTATGGTTCATCTATTATTCCTTCTAGATACATTGCTTTAGCTAATTTAAACGTTCGGGCAATTTTCATTTTTAGTGAATCTAACATCTGTTTGAGGACTTCAGGTTCTACTAACTGAGCATCAGTCCTTACTGAACTGGATGCAATGACCTGGCTCATCAAAATTTCTGCTTGTGTCTACAGAAAAGCTTCTTGCAGATAGAAGTCATTTGACACAGCCGCATCCCGGTTCACCTTCATGTCTGCAATCTGCTTATCAACTATGGATAGTCTTTCTTTTTCAGCATCCAGTTGATTCTCTCTTCTCTCCAACTCTTGATTCTGAAACTGTATTGTCCTCTAATATGCATCTCTTTCTCTGCGGGTACCTGCTATCTCTTTCTGTAGATAAGCGACTAAATTCATTTGCGTTTTAAGAAGAGAGTTGGATTCAAATAAAGATGTTTCTGCTCGTTGGAGATCTTCATTAGTGTGCTTCGTGAAGTTTTCCATCTCCTATCTGCGTTGTACCACTTCATCAAGCTGTTGTCTAGTTTCTTCTAACAGATCACCCAGTGCAATGCGGGCATCTTCCTTATCTTGGACTAACTGTTTCAAATGAAACATTTCGGCATGAGCAGCACACAATAAATCATCTTTTGCTTTAACTTCAGCCAATGCAGTAGCTTGTTGACTAATTATTGATTCCTGTTCGCTAAGTCTGGCCTAGAGCTCATTAATCTGGAAGTGCAGATTATGATTTTTTGCCTTTACTGCATCGATCTCTTCCTGTAAAGGAGTAATGTCCGCCTCAAGTGTATCAACCTTATGCTGCAACTCTTGACGAAGATTTTTTGTAACCATTTTTAGTTGTACTGGAAGCTGCTCGGAAGACTTAATAAGCATGCGCCCCATAGATTCTAATTCTGTGAACATGGGAATCGGAGGAAGTGGCTGCTAGGATGAAGAGGTTGTCAGAAGATGAGTGGAATCCGGTGGAGAGTAATTGGGTGAGGAGGATGAAGCGGTAGGTTCCTCAGGGACAATGGGTGGAACAGGGATAATGGGCTTAATTGGAGGTTCGGGTGGAGGAGTGGGTTGCAAAGTATTAGCCATCAATATTTTGTCGGTGGATTGCTGTGTAGTCACTTGAATTTGAACAACTGCATACTCTACTGCCTCAATAAATTCTGCCAAAATTTCGGCAACAACAACCTGCGTATCTTCTTTTTCCTTTTGTTTGGACTGCTGCTGAGATTCGTCCTTGGAAGATATGTCTTTATCATCAGCAGAAACATTTTGATCTTGTTGCTGGTCTGGAGATGACTGCGCTGATGAATCATGATGAATGGAGGTGGTTGTATCGTGGAATGTCTCTTCCTCATGTCCTTCTTCATTTCCAGTCGTGGAATTTTGTACCTCACTATCAAAAGAACTTATTCTGATTCGTTTTCGGCGGAGGAGCTGAAAGATTTCTTCGTCATCCTCGTCGTTGTCTTCTAGTATCTAAGCAGATTCTTCATGATATAATACTGGACCTCTGGGTGGTGGTTGCGCTGCTAGGATGGTCGAAAACAGAAAAGTGATTATGTGCGGAAGACATGATTGCGGAAAATCTCCTTTGTTAACTTGTTTAATAACCGAAACGCATTCTGCATTAGCTACAATGGAAAGCATAGCAACTATGTAGTGCATTGCAGTGATATGTTGTCGTTCTCTCACAGAATTTCCATTGGTCCATAAGTGAGATCTCCTACCACACCTTTTTATTTCTTTTCCTGAAAGAAAACAAGCATAAGTATAGCTGAAGCATCTATTTATTTACATAGTATGTCCATTCCTAAAGAAGTTGAGGCTATGACCTATTCCCCATTGGAGAATGTGCACCACTAATTTTATCATGTACATCATGTGCCGAATGCTTGGCCTTGTAATGTGGCCCTACAATGCATACTTTAGGTGCATCTGATGCTTCATGAGTGCAATTGGAATCTTTGTTGTTCTGATGGTCCATACTTTGTGGTATCTTTCGCTTCCAAATCCACTTCGTTGTCATGATATTGTGTGTCTTCTCTTTGGTCCGTCGAACTTCATGTTTTTCTTTTGATGTCTTAGTGATTGAGGTTTTGCTCTTCATGTTTCTATGATGAGTTTGTTTTGGCTGCATTGCTTGAATGTCGCGATGTAATGTATCCATCTATTTTCTTATCTCTTGCTTGGCTGTTTGTCTGACCTTCTTGGGAATCCATATCTATTGTTGTACCCTCTGAGCTTCAATCAAAGGCTTAGGGAGCCATATTTGCAAGAGTCGTTTTGTTTCAGATTTCAGTGATGCTGATCTCTTGTTCTCCTTTTTCTCCTCATGAGTTGGTGTTGGCATCTCTGATTTCTGCACTTGATCCTTGCGTACCCATTTGAATTTGTTCTCCCCTTGATGCGAGTGCCTAAATGTTGTCTTCCACATTGGTAATCCTTCTGTCGTATGAAAGACTTCATGAGAATCGGTTTCCTTATTGTCTGGCCGTTCATCAACTGAATAGGGTGATATCACCTCTTCCTTGGACACATTAGGGTTTGAGCTTCCTGCTTCTTCTATACTGGTTTCTGAAGTATTAGGGCTGGAATCATGTTCCACTGGCTCTTCTTTGTGTTCTTCCGCATTTTCGATGGTTTTTGGTTGTGGTAAAGGCTCCTCTCCTAATAGACTAAAAATTTCCTTTTGCCCTATCTTGGCTGAAATATAGCCTTGAGGTAGGTTGATGCTGACTTCATTCTCAATGATCCAATCCTGTCCTAGGATCAACTCTTCTATTAAATCTTCATCTCTGCACACTAAGACTCATTGTTCCATGGAAGAATTTCGTAGGTGGAGGGATACGTTGTCGTCAAGATTTTCTCTCCTCTCTCACTTGTGAAGGCCTACAAAAAACATATTTGGTGAAGGTAGCCGGAATTCCCCGAGAAGTCTAGGATGCATCAAGGATGTCAAAGGAAGCTCACATACAAAGTTTCAAAGAAATCAAGAAAGTCCATGGTAGCGGTCAAAGCTGGTCAAAGTTGGGAAATTAGGGCAAAAATTTCATTGTCACCAAATTGAATGAAAATTCATATACTTGTAAAGATTGTCAAAGGCAGTCTATAGCCCAAATTTCAGTAGAAAATGGATTTTGTAGCACATTGATATGCTATGTTCATTTTGTAAAAATGTAATTTTTCTAGTTTGACCCTACAAATTCTTGTATAGAAATTTATGTTAGCCATATGGTTTGGCATGTGTAAAGACCATATGTGGCTACATATTTGTACAAATTTTCAAGGCTATCAGAGCTTCCTAGAGACCTTAATGCCACCTTGGAAGCTTCCAAATCTAGACAAACTTGTACAAGGAAGATTCAGATGGAAGTTTTTTTTGCATATTCCTGAAGGAGATCTTTGGAAACATAGTCCTACAAAGTTTCATCTTCATCAAAGCCTATTTGTAGGGTCAAAGAGCACAAAGTCCAGTTTTCAGGATCACCACAGTTTTCTAGTTTAAGCAAATTGAAGGGTTGAAGGGCTACCACATGGCAAAAGCTGATTGAGCCATGTTGTACGATCAAGATGAGCTCATATTCAAGGGTGGAGATGAACTTATGCTTAAAGCAAGGAGGATCCACGAGTTTTTCCATAAAAGAAGACTTTTTTGACAGTTAAAGATCAATAATGCAAAGTTTCTCCAAAAATAGTGGCTTATCTTATCCGAATTGATGTTAGCACTGATCTGACGGTCTAGATCATCCCCAGATCCAATGGTGGAGAATGAAGGTGCCTCAATTTCACTCCTTTACACTAGATTTGATAGAAAGAACAATTCCAAGCCATTGATTTGATTAATCAAATGGTTGTAATCGAAAGTAGTGATCCTAGAGTTGAGAGTTGATTTCTCTAGATCCAAGGGCCCAAATTCATTCAAAAAACTATATAAACCCCCCTCGAAACTCCTAGAGCATCATTGTTAGGCATCCATAGGGCTCTTGCTAGCTTAGGGTTTCCTTGAGACGATCACCCTCGGTTGAGCGAGTGAGGATCCAAGGTGGGCTAGTATGAGTATAGTACCTATTTTCAAATTTAAGTTAGAACTCCAATCTAGGATAGGCTCTTAAAACCAGCATCTCTATCTTGACTCACCCTCGGTGGGGCGTGTGAGTGAGTTAGAGCTGGTTTTAATGAGTCTTAGACTTCTTTAGTTAGACGTTACGAGCCTAGACATACATAGGGTCAATGAAGTGGAACTCACCTTCTTACGTGTGACATTCGGTTGAACTGTCATGGTTTGAGAGTCGGAACGGCCTTTGATCAGTAGACTGCTTAGCTTGACGTATCACGACGATCTTATACATGTATCTTAATTCAAATCCTTTTTAATTCATGTCACTTGTCTCTTGTCTCTCATGCTCTTAACTATTTTTACATGTCTTCTATTTTCTTCTATGTGTGAGAAGGCTCCGCAGTATTGCGTTGAACCAGTGAGGATGTTTCATTGAGCTTGTGAGTAAACTCTATCTTCATAATTCACTTGCATGCATATAATCCATACATGCCCATACATATTGATTAGTTTCTGAAAGTGTATAAGAAGCTCCAATATTGGACCATTCTTCCTTTCGAAACTGATTTATGTGTAAGGATTCTATCTATTCTCGTCATGCATACATATCATCCAAAGACGACTATGCATATGCATTAGAATTAGGAAGTGCTTAAGAAGATCCTTCAATGGACCATTCTTCCTTCCAAATTTGATTCGTGTATGGTTCTCTTTCATTCTTATCATTCATGTTCATCAATCTAACTTGCACTCCTACATTCCCATTCCCATAATCATTTCAACATCTCTCTCTTCTCCATACTCAACTTTAATTTCGCTTTCACATCCTTAAACCTTCCAACATTCATTAGCTTCATACACCCTGTTGTTGGTGTAAATCACAAGCCTACACATTTGGCTTGGAAGATATCATGAAGACTCTACATGCATGAAGAACCATAGGAACATATGCTAGTGGTTTATTACCACTTTACCTCATTGTAAAAGTCAAATTGACTTGGAATCTTTTGTAATCACCTAGCTAAGTGATTCGTGAAAAACAGTAGCTCACTTGATTGAGAGAATATCTCCAAACCTTTAGGAGCTTGATCATAGGGAGCCAAGAATTTGAATTTGAATTCAAATTCCTACACATTTCATATAAAAGGTGAACTTGAAAAGTCGCGTGGAGAGAGATCACTCCCGAGCTTCATTCTACTATCACTGAGTGTGTGTGAGGACTACATCATAGCCTACACCTCTCTACACCATTAGGCAATGCTTGTCATGCCAATGGGATTGTACATCAATTGTTACTGTGCTGGTCACACTGAGCAAAACATTGAGCAGGTGTCAAGACAAAAATAGAAGGTTTTCTTGACTTTGTGACTTCCAAAGTTATCTGTTTTAATTCAATCATTACACACTTCATCTCCAAAGGACATAGGCCATTTCTTGGTGTCATTGGAAAGCTAAGGAAGTCTAGTAATCAAGTTTGAAGCTAAAGAGGGCTGGTACAAAGCAGGTTTTAGCAGTACCTACTCAATCTCTTGGATCATCCATCCATCTTTCCCAACAATGGTATCAGAGCAAATAAGGTAAAATGGGAGATGGTTTTCCTTCATTCATTGATAAATTGGACAGGAACAACTATCAAGCTTGGTCTCTAAGGATGAAGACCTACTTACAAGGAAGGAGTCTCTATGGATACATCTTAGGAGATGAGGAATTGCCCTCATTCAAAGTAAGAGGATTGCCAACGAAGGAAGAATAAGAGAAGCTCAATACATGGTGTGCAAAAGATGCATTGGCAAGGTCTTATCTACTCAACTCTATATCTGACTTTCTTTTACCTCATATCAGGAATTGTAAGACTTCCCAAGAGACTTGGGAAACCTTGTCATCATTTTTTTCCTCTAATACAAGGGCTAGGAAAAATCACTTGTGGATTGAATTCACAACACTAAGGAAGCAACCTAAGCATGCTGTTTCAGAATTTGTGACCAAGATCAAAGATGTTGCAGATCAGTTAGCAAGCATAGGAGAAGAAATTGAAGAAGAACAGATTGTGAGGCAGGTAATCAATGGAATCAAGGCTGATGACAAGTGGGAAAGCTTCACCACTACAATGGATCTCTACATGCACATGCACACCCCAGATCTTACAGCTCTCATGGGACAACTATTTACACATGAAGCAAAGCTCACAAAGAATGGAGATACATCCAAAGGTAACAACTCTTCTGCCCTATACACTCATAAGAAGACTAAGGATAAAGGAAAGAGTAAGAAGGTGGAAGATGAAGGCTCTACCTCCCAAGCCAATTATGCAAGGAGAGGTAGATCTTCAAGAGGCAGGGGTAGAGGAGGTAAGCAAGGTAGGGGGAGACCCTATAATTCATCACCATGTAACATTTGTGGTTTATCAAATCACACCACAGATGAGTGTTTCAGGCATTACAAAAATCAGAGAGGAAGAAGCTACCAAAGAGGTGGATACTCTCAGTTTAGAGGAAGGTTCAACCATCAGCAAGGCCACAACAACAACTACAACAACAATTACAATGGTAACTACCAAGGAGGATTCAAAACTAGAAGGGACTACAACAACTACACAGAAGAGCAGGATGACTCTCTTCTGATCATGAACATGACTTCAAAGACAGGCACAAATGATGATCACTTATTTTATATTGATTCAGGGTGTTCAAATCATGTGGCTGGTAATGTGGCACTACTCTCTGATCTTGAGGAACCAAAAGGTAAACACCAAGTCCAAACAGGTGATGATACAAAGCATTCTATAATTAAAGTTGGAAATGTGAAAACTAGTGATGGTAATCAGAATTTGTTGAGCAGGGTACTTTATGTACCAACAATTACAAAGAACTTAATGAGTGTTGGTCAGATTGTAGAGAAAGGGTTGCAGGTCAGGTTCAATCAATATGGAGCATTTGTGGAGGACCCAAGACATGGATTCAAAAGGATAGCTAAAGGAGAAAAATTAGGTAGACTTTTCACTTTTGAGTTGGAAGATACAAAAAATATTGCATTATACAGTTATAAGGATCAGACACTTTCAGAGCTTGAGATTTGGCACAAGAGATTAGGGCATATAGGAGAAAGGACCTTGAAGCAAATGTGCAGGGACCAATGTGTGCTTGGGATACCTAATGTATCCAAGCAACATATGATTTACAAGTGTGGTGCTTGTCAATTTGGTAAGTCTCACAGGTTACCCTTCTCGAGGAAAGGATATATGCATAAAGACTACCTAGAGCTGGTACACACAGATGTTTGGGGACCTAGCAAAGATCCCTTAGTCTCAGGTTCAAGGTACTATGTGTCTTTTATTGATGACTATAGTAGATGCACTATATTATACTTTATGAAGCACAAGGATGAGGTGTTTAATTGCTTTAAAAAATATCTTGCATTAGTTGAAAATCAGATAGGAAGGAGCTTGAAGAGGCTAAGGTCAGATGGAGGAGGTGAGTACTTCTCCAATGAATTTAAGGACTTCTTGCACGACAGAGGCATCAAAAGGGAAATAACAACAAGGTATTCTCCTGAACAAAATGGGGTAGCAGAAAGAAGAAATAGGTTAATTGTTGAGACAGCTAGATCTATGCTTAATGAGAAGAAGTTACCTAACTACCTATGGGCAGAGAGAGTCTCTACTGCCACCTATCTCATAAACAGGTTACCATCTCAATCACTTGATGGTATGACACCTTATGAAGCATGGCATGGTAAGAGACCATCATTAGATCATTGCAAAATTTTTGGATGTGTAGCATATGTACACATTCCCTCACAGGTAAGGGGTAAGTTAGACCCAAAGGCTGAAAAATGCATTTTTATTGGGTATGATTTAAATAAAAAAGGTTACAGGTTTTATAACCCTACCAATAAGGGATTTATGGTAAGCAGAGATGTGATCTTTGATGATAATGATTCTTGGTATGAGAATGAGTGCAGGAAGGTCAAGCTACCCTATGATTTGGAAGAGGAATTTCCAAAACTTACAAAGGAGGAACCAACTCAGAAAGAAGACTCAAGTTCAGATGATGAAGATACAATCAACCTTGAAGAGTTCAAGGCATGGAAGTCCAAAGGCAAAATGAAGATGAAGAAGCTTGAAGACATACCTGAATCTTCAGCTCAACCCTTTAGGAGATCACAAAGGGAAAGTAAACAACCTATCAGATATGGGTATGATACATCTCTTGTTACTAAACACTCAGTTTATCTTGCCAAGGATTTGTTAAATGAAGAACCAGGTTCATATGAAGAAGCAATCACAAAATCAGAATGGAAAGAAGCTATGGATGAGGAGATTGAAGCACTCAAGGAGAGTGATACATGGGAGTTAGTACCCAAGAAGGACTCTATGAAGGTAATAGGATCCAGATGGATCTATAAGTTGAGAAGAAATTCTGATGGCACAATCAACAGGTACAAGGCCAGATTAGTAGCCAAGGGTTTTGCACAAACCCAAGGCATTGACTATGAAGAAACATTTTCTCCTGTGGCCAAGATGCCAACAATCAGAGTGTTGGTGAGTATGGCTGCATCAAAGAATTGGAACATGTACCAATTGGATGTCAAGAATGCTTTCTTGAATGGATGGATCTCAGAAGAGGTTTATATGTCAAAACCTCCTGGCTATGAAGACCCAAAGAAGGCAACTTATGTTTGTAAATTAAAGAAGGCTTTATATGGATTGAAGCAGGCACCTAGGGCATGGAATTACAGGCTAACTACATACCTCCAAGACCAAGGATTTGTTATGAGCAAGGCAGATACTTCTTTGTTCATTAAAAGAAGTAATTCAGAGGTAATATATCTCTGTGTTTATGTTGATGATATCATCATTACAGGTAATGATGTCAAAGGAATCAGATACATCAAAAGTCAGATGATGAAGGAGTTCAAGATCAATGATCTTGGATTATTGAAATATTTTTTAGGGCTTGAATTAGTTTACACTAATTCAGGAATATACATTATTCAGAAGAAGTATGTACAGGACATGTTGAAGAAGTTTCACTTGCAGGATGCTAAAGCAGCAACCACTCCAATGGAGGTGAACCTAAAGCTAAGTGCCCATGAAGGTGATGAAGTTCAAGATATTATAGGTTATCAAAGTATGGTGGGTAGCTTGAACTATGCTACCCTAACTAGAATTGACATTGCATATGGAGTTAGTGTGCTAGGTCAATTTATGCACAAGCCAAGGATACCTCACTTAGAGGCTGCCAAGAGAATATTGAAGTATCTCAAGGGTACACAGAACCATGGTTTGTATTTTCCCTATACTTCAAATATTGATATAAAAGTCTATTCAGATGCAGATTGGGCAGGATGCAAGGATGATAGGAGGAGCACTTCATGATACATTTCTTTTGCAGGTGACAAACCAATTTCATGGTCTGCAAAGAAGCAACCAACTGTGGCATTGTCTTCTATAGAGGCAGAGTATAGAGGGCTAGCTAATGCCACTCAAGAAGTAGTTTGGTTTAAGCTTTTGTATACAGAATTGGGCTTATATACTAGACCTCCAATTATCTTTGGAGATAATACAAGTTCTCTTCACCTTGAAGCTAATCCTATCTATCATGCTAGGACCAAAAACATAGAAGTTCATTATCATTATGTGAGAGAGAAGTTGCTAAGCAAGGACATTCAGCTCACTTATGTGTCAACCAACATGCAATGTGCAGATTTGTTGACTAAAGCTTTGGATGGAACCAAACTTTGCAGGTTCAAATCTATGATTGGATTGTAGGATATACTTGAAGATTGAAGATGAAGACTTAAGCCAAAATGTTTGGCTTGAGGGGGAGCTGTTGGTGTAAATCACAAGCCTACACATTTGGCTTGGAAGATATCATGAAGACTCTACATGCATGAAGAACCATAGGAACATATGCTAGTGGTTTATTACCACTTTACCTCATTGTAAAAGTCAAATTGACTTGGAATCTTTTGTAATCACCTACCTAAGTGATTCGTGAAAAACATTAGCTCACTTGATTGAGAGAATATCTCCAAACCTTTAGGAGCTTGATCATAGGGAGCCAAGAATTTGAATTTGAATTCAAATTCTTACACATTTCATATAAAAGGTGAACTTGAAAAGTCGCGTGGAGAGAGATCACTCCCGAGCTTCATTCTACTGTCATTGAGTGTGTGTGAGGACTACATCATAGCCTACACCTCTCTACACCATTAGGCAATGCTTGTCATGCCAATGGGATTGTACACAAGTGTTAATTTATAGATACATTTACATCATTCATCTCTGTGTTCACTGCTTGTCTACTCCAAAGTCTGTCAGCTTGTCAAGGGCATATCTCAGTCAATACTCCATCAAATTCAGTGATTCAAAGCTTGTTGGATTCCGCTCAAAGTCATCTACATGCTAACAAGGTTTGAAGTGATTCCATTCAGCCAATTCAGAGAAATCATCATCGACGTGCTCACTGGTCTATCTCTGCTACAATCCTAAAAAGTCGGGGGTATACCAAATCTTGCTAAATTAATTTCTCTTAGCATAGTTCATTATTTTACATCATTCCACTTGCAAATGGAAGCTTACTAAGCTAATTGAATACCCCTAGAAGGAATTTTATCAATTGCTATTGTGCTGGTCACACTGAGCAAAACATTGAGCATGTGTCAAGAAAAAAATAGAAGGTTTTCTTGACTTTGTGACTTCCAAAGTTGTCTGTTTTGATTCAATCATTGCACACTTCATCTCCAAAGGACATAGGCCATTTCTTGGTGTCATTGGAAAGCTAAGAAATTCTACTAATGAAGTCTGAAGCTAAAGAGGGCTGGTACAAAGCAAGTTTTAGCAGTACCTACTCAATCTCTTGGATCATCCATCCATCTTTCCCAACACCTGTGTGAGCCACGATCGGACCCGATCCACCTGGATTACGATCACCTCCACATTTGAACCCGACGTGAAATGCTTCGTGGCATTTGCGTATGATCTTGTTGGGAGGTTGTGATCCATATCCTTTGTTTCATATTTTTCATCCTCATCATATCATCATCATAACTCTTGCGTGTTGCATTGGATTTCTCACAGTATCGTGCACATCTTCGTCGTAAAGTAAACGCATTTGTGAGAGATCTAGAGCATCGTGCATCACTTGCTTATTCACATAAGATGGAGGAAGGATTCAAATCCCTTATTGTTGAGAAACAAGGCCAAAGAATAGTCTCTTCTATGTTGAGAGAGAAGGGAAAATTCAATGTTATCAACATCACAAGCTACTTAGATTTGTTTGAAGAGCAAGCTATGATTTTTGGTCTTCCCGAAGATCTTTTGATATCCTTCTTTGAACGAATTGTTGATAGCTATATCATAAACCGTGTCACTCAATATGATAGTCTTCCTTGGAGTGATTTTAGAAAGGAGATGCTCAAAGAATTCTATCTTGAAGATTATAGCCAACATAATCGGGATGGATTCTTACGATGGGTCAATTCACCAAAGCCTAGTAGCTCTATTACTCACTTACAAAATGAGTATATTAGACGCTATGAAAAACTTCCTGATGAGGATAAGATAACTTTGGAACCTGATCTTGTGATCAATTTTCTTAAGCTTCTTCATCCTGAAACTCGTAGGGAAGTTGAACGGCGATTAGAAGAACCGGATAAGCGCTATGGTCTTACTGAAAATTGGCAAAAAGTGTGTAAAGTAGTAGAGGCTATAGCCCATAGACATCAAAGACAATCCACGCTTTTTGAGCAAACTAGTCTTCCTCAAGCTAGCCTTCCACAAACTAAGGAGCAAGTTAGAGAACAATCCCATGCTCTGATTTTTGACTCTACTCCTATTCCTCAAATGATGGAGCCTACTCAAGGTTTTAAAGTAGAGACAAATAAAAGTGTAATTGAACAATCTCAAGTGGAAATTCTCACTAAGCAAATGGAAAGTCTTATTGCTACACAATCCAATTTGGCCAAGACTATAGATGCTCTACAATCTAATTACACCAAAACTTTCCAAAATCAAATGAGCCCAATGTCTTTTCAAGAGCCTAATCAACATGTTATAGCTACCAATCAAAATCCACAAGTAGCTCCTACTCAAGCATATCAAGTTCCTCCAATGCATAATCCGTCAATGCAAAATCCTCATCCTCATGTGCAAAATCCTCAAATGTATCAAAACATGTATCCTCAAGCTTCTCAAATAGCTTTTCAAAATCCTCAAAATCAAAATTTTCAGAATCATCAACTGTATAATATGGAAGCTCCTCTTGCACCTCAAGTACCACATGTTGCTCCCCAAGCTCCTCAAATACATCAATTGCCTTTTCAAAATCCTAATTATCCTATTCAAGCAATACCTTATCAACAAAATCCTCAATTTCAAAATTTCCCACCACAAGTTAATCAAAATCCTCAAAATCAAAATGGTTTTGTGCATGGCCCTCGTAGGTGTGAAATTTGATTCGTAAAGCTAACTCCAATGAATGAGTTTTTAGTGATCCATAAAAAATCAGCCCCATACCATCCCCAAGCCAATGGTCAAGCGGAAAGTTCCAATAAGGTATTATGCACAGTATTAACAAAGATTTTCAATAATGGGAGGTCTGATTGGGACAAACAATTGCATCATGCAATTTGGGCCTTCCGAGTAGCATACAAGACTGCCATTGGAACTACCCCATTCAATTTAGTGTACGGGCAAAATGCAATTTCGCCACTTGAATTTTTAATCCCAACTTTGAGAGTATCCCAACAGTATGAATGGATCGGACATGAATTATCTCAACAACTAGACCAAATAGAGAGGGCGCATGAAACTAGGTTACAACCAGTAGTAGGAATATATGCAGCCAAGAGAAGGAAAAAGGGATATTATGATGCACATATCAAAGACAAAGGACTTAAATAAGGAGACTTAGTTCTGGTTTACACCTTAAAGCAACATGCCAAGAAGTTACAAAAACACGGATATGGACCTCTGATCATTAATAGGATCTCTACTAGTGGAGCAGTTAATCTAGCCACTTTAGATGGAGACATTCTTCCTAACTACATAAGCGGATGTAGAGTAAAACGATTCATGGAGCCATTAACGGACCAAATTTTAGCACATTTGGTCAGTGCTCAAAATCAGAAGAAAGAGGAAGAACAGGTTAGAGATGAGGCTCGACAAGAAGCCCTAGAACGCATCAAGAAAAGGAAAGAATGGATTAGACAAAGAGATGAACGGTATCTCCAAGGAGAAGAGCCGGTCCCTATGGCTAATTACCAAGTCCATAAATCTAACACGACAAATTCCTAGAGGTCAGAGCCTTATTTAAACCTAGGAATTGGCAAGACAGAGTACAAATTGATAACTGCCTTGATAGACTCACGAGCAGGACTTAGTTGCATACGTAATACGGTCATAAAAGATCTTCAAATGATTATGAGTCCCACAAAAGCCCAAATGATAGGAATTGGAGGTCAAATCATAGAATGCATGGGAGTAGCTAACGTTGTGGAGATGATCGCAATCCAGGTGGATCGGGTCCGGTCGTGGCACACACAGGGTGTATGAAGCTAATGAGTGTTGGAAGGTAAAGCTAACTCCTTCCTCATGCTCTCTTGTCTTTAGGAATTTTACCAATGTTTTGCTCCAATTAGGCGCTATCGTTGAGAAAGGTATGGACATATGATCCTCGGAGATTGTCTCCTGGCATTCTACGTAGTTACTCACATGATCCTGGGCATCCTTAGGCATGTCTGGCCAGTATACTCCTAATCGTTTTAATTCCCTAATAGTTCCATGAGTCCCGTGGTGTGTTCTCCATTTATTCACATGTGCTTGTTCAATCAACTTCAATTGTTCATCCTCCTCAACACATCTTAGCAATACTCCATTGGGTTCCTTATAGTACACACTTCCCGCAATAATATGCAAGTTCCTGGATTGTAAGATTTTCTTTTTGCTTTCCTTATTAATTGAATGTTGTGGATCATGAGTAAGTATAGGAATTAGTTTCTCTGCCCATTTTGGACAAACTTCCAGATTAAACAAATAAGTGTCTGGGAGATCATCGGGTACTCCACTTGGTGGTTCTCCGTGTGTTAACCTTGAAAGGTGATCCGCTCTTACATGGGTATTTCCTTTTTTTAATATCACTTCAAAGTCGAACTCCATTAATAGTAGGAACCATCTTACTAATCTTCCCGTGTTATAGGGCTTATTGACTAGGTACAGTAAAGCCTAATGGTCTATGAAGAGCTTGAATTTGTTGGCTAAGAGATAGTGTCTAAATTTTTTAATTGCATAGAACATTCCTAATCCTTCTCGCTTGGTAGTGGTATAATTCCTTTCAGCTTGATTTAGTTGTCTGCTCGCATAGGCAATTGGATGATCTAATTTTCCTTCATCGGCTGGTTGGGCTAATATACATCCTATTGCGTAATTAGATGCATCAAAATGAATATGAAAAGGCTTGTTCCAATTTGGTGTTTTCAGAATTGGAGTTGTGCTAAGCCTCTTCTTTAACTCATTGAATGCCTTCTCGCACTCTTCTGTCCAAGTGAATTGGGTTAAGAGACCATACAAAGGTTTGGCGATTATGGCATACATGTGGATAAACCGACGCTAATATCCACAATGTCCCATGAATGCTTGCACCTCCTTCGCATTATTAGGTCTAGGGAGCTCTAAGATGACCTTAATATTGTCCTCATCCGTGGATATTCCATTCCTAGAGACTATGTGTCCTAGGATCTTTCCTTGTCTTACCATGAAGACACACTTCTCTAGGTTCAAACAAACTCTGTACAGTCTACTAAAGGAGAGTGTAAATCTCCAAAAGAACAAGCTATTCTTGATGTTAGACCACCTCTATATCAAGAACAACTTCAGACTCCACTCAATTTTAAAAGACAATCACCAAACTATCAAGAAATTGCTCAACTGTGAAAAAATCACTTCTCAGAAAAGTCTGCTGCAGATTAATCACTGATTGACTAATCATTTATGTAAAGTTTTTTATGAAACTTTGTACAATGTGTCGCCTAGAGGTTGCACACCTTCTTTAAGTTAAATCACTTCAAATGCTTGAGTAGATTGTGAGAAATGACTCAAACAATTCACCTATGTCTGAAACTGCCTCTCTGAAATGACGACTTTGTCACCTCTAACTTCTAAGCTATGATTCTCCTAAACTATAGCCCGTTTAATCAAATTCTTTTAGCCATAGATGGATTACCACTCAACTTAAATTTTAAGCCATCATTTGTGTAAAACTTTACACTGTGCACTGAGCACTGTCCATTTCTTTGACCATCGAATTTGTGCCTGTTTCAGAAGACACTCAGAACTTTCTTACATATGAATGTTCCTATTCAAAATTCTCTCAGCCTGTTTGCAATTGAACTGTCAAACTTTAGCCATAGATGGATTAACTATTGACTTAGATGTGTACAAAAGGATTTCTCATAAGATTAAACACAGAAGGAGAATTAGAGAAAAGATCGATGCGCAATTCTCTGAAAACTTTTTCTTATCATAAATCTTCATACATCTAATCAATGACTAACATAATGTTCATCTCATTCTCTCCTATTGTCTTCTCTATATCTTCTATATCTCTCTTTTTATTTTAACTATGAGCACGTATCTGTATATATATACCAGTCTAACTTGTCATTCTTTCAAATACATCAAAATATTTACAAGGATAATGTACAAAGAGAAAAGTTTCTGAATCTATTCTTCCCTTTGAAACTGATCTTCAATTCTTCATTTATCTTCCCACTTTTGGACTTCATGTAATCACTAATTGTTGATTGTTCTACTCCAACAGCTCCCCCTCAATCATCAATTGTGATTACCTGCATCTTTTTTATTCCTGCCATATCTTTAAACCTCTGCAACTTTGGTCCATCCAAACTTTTTGTCATCATATCTGCAAGTTGATCTTTTGTAGGAGTATGCATGACTTCAATTTCTTTATCAATAACCTTCTCTCTTAAAAAATGATATAGAATTTCAATATGTTTAGTTCTAGCATGAAACACAGGATTTGCTGCCAAGTATAAAGAACTCATGTTGTCTCCACAAATGATAGGAGTACTCTGAACAACATCAAAACTCTTCATAAGTGTCTTTAGCCATATTACTTCCTTTGCAACTTCCACCATGCCTTTGTATTCTACTTCTGTAGATGATAAAGCAACTGTATGTTGCTTCTTAGAACACCATGAGATTAGCTTATCTCCCACATAACACAAATATCCATGTGTTGATCTTCTATCATCAGAATTACCTGCCCAATCTGCATCACTGTATATCTTGACCCTTGTATCTGAAGTATATCCATAATACAGACCTTCTTCGAGTGTACCTTTGATGTACCTAAGTACTCTTTGTCCTGCAATCCAATGTTCCTTTCTAGGACAATGCATGAATTGAGATAGGACACCAACTGCATATGATAAATCAGGCCTTGTTAATGTAGCATAAATCAAGCTACCCACCAAACTCTGATAGAGCTTCATATCTTTGAATTCCTCTCCTCCATATCTAGTCAATCCATGATTTACTTCCATTGGAGTTGGTGCTATCCTACAATCTTCCATTTTAAATTTGATGAGAAAATTTTTCAGATGCCTCTCTTGAGTTACATATACTCCATGTTGAGTATATGAAATCTCCATTCCCAAGAAGAATGAAAAATTTCCCAAATCACTGATTTTGAATTCTTTCTCCATCTGTTTCTTAATCATGTGTATGCCTTTTTCATCTGTTCTTGTAAGTATTATGTCATCAACATAAATACAAACATAAATAAATCCATCTTCACTTGCTTTGACTAGCAAGCTACTATCTGCCTTTGATGCTTGAAATCCAAGTTCCTTTAAGAACTTTACAAGTCTATAATTCCATGCCCTTGGGGCTTGCTTCAACCCATACAAAGCTCTCTTGAGCTTACACACATGATTTGGATACACTTGATCTTTGAAACCATCTGGTTGTTCCATGTAGACTTCATCTGAAATGTAACCATTCAAAAATGCATTTTTAACATCTAATTGAGATAATTTCCAACCTTTGCAAGCAGCAATTGCTATGAGTGTCCTGATGGTTGTCATCTTTCCCACAGGACTATAAGTCTCATCATAGTCCACTCCATATGTCTGTGCATATCCCTTCACAACAAGTCTAGCTTTGTATATAGACACACTTCCATCTGCAAATCTTTTTGTTTTGTAAACCCACTTACATCCAATGATTTTCTGGCTATTAGGTTTAGGAACTAGATCCCATGTCTGATTCTCCATCAATGCATCATACTCCTCTTGCATAGCTTCTTCCCAATTCTTCTTCCCTTTAGCTTCATCATATGTAGATGGATCTTCATCTGCTTTTACCATATAAGCATAATCCTTAGTAGTCAAGAATGAAGTATCATAACTATACCTTGTAGGTTTCCATTTGTGCCTAGATGACCTTCTGAGTTCTCCACTTCTTGAAGTTTCTGGTTCATCACATTCTGGATCAAACCTTGGCACTTCTTCACCTTCAACCTGTATTTCATTTTTCTCTTCTTCATCAAATATCTGAACGTTTGTTTTACATTTCTTCTGATTCATAATTTCTTCAACTTCTGTATACACATTAGATGTACCTGCATACCAAGTACTTTGTTCATCAAATGTAACATCCTTAGACACAAGGAATTGCTTTGTGGATGGACTCCACAACCTATAACCCATCTGCTTATCATCATAGCCAATGAATACATACTTATCTGCTTTAGGCTCCAATTTATGCCTCAATTGAGATGGCACATATGCATATGCCAGGCATCCAAATATTTTACAATGATCCAAGGTAGGTCTTTTACCCCACCAAGCTTCATATGGTGTCATACCGTGCAAGGCCTTACAAGGTAACCTATTGACCAAATATGTGGCTGTGTTTACAGCCTAAGCCCACAAATAGTTTGGGCAATTCTTCTCTTTCATCATGGATCTTGCAAATTCAACAAGTGTCCTATTCCTCCTTTCTCCTACACCATTTTGTTGAGGAGATTAACTGCAAGTAACCTCTCTCTTTATACCTACATTCCACAAATAATCACTGAACTCTTTAGAGAAATACTCTCCCCCTCCATCTAACCTTAACCTCTTCAATTTTTGACCTGTAATTCTTCCTGCATATGCATGATAGTGTTTAAATGTATTAAAAACTTCTGACTTGTCTTTGATCACATAGATTGTAATCCATCTAGTAGCATCATCAACATATATGACATAATATCTTGAACCATTTATACTAAAATCCTTTGAAGGACCCCACACATCTGTATGTACCAATTCAAGTCTTTCTGTATACATAAAACCATGCTTATTGTATGATTGCTTATGAGCCTTACCTAACTGACATGCTTCACATCTGTATGTCATGTGTTGACCTGCAATGTTAGGCAATCCAAGCACTCAACCATTGTTAACCATTTCTTTGATACCTCTTTCATTAAAATGTCCAAGTCTTTTATGCCAAAGATCCAATTCTGACACCTTTTGCTCTCCATATCCAAACATAGCATGTCCAATATTTCCTTGTACCTTTAATGTGAAGAGCCTTCCTTCCTTCTTCCCTGTAACAATCTGTTTATACCCTTGACTAGGGTCTTCAACATAAACTCCATCATTAGTGAACCTTACCTCATATCCTTTTTCAACAATTAGTCCTACACATCAAATTCTTTGGAATTGTAGGAACATATAGAACCTTACTCAAAAGAGTGCTTCCATCTTTGGCTTTGATTGAACCAATTGACTTTACTTTGTGCTTTGTATTATCACCTATTTGAACTGTATGAGTAATTGCATTATGATCCAGATTAGTCATCAAGGCAATGTTTCCACTCAGATGATTGCTACATCCTGAGTCAATATAAAATACTCTCATGTCTTCATGTGAGGCTTCACATGTTGCATTCATAATGAGAGTCGAATCTTCTTTCTGATCTGATGCATAGTTGTAGTAGGTGTTATTATAGGATTGATTTTGGAAGCTTCTTCCTCCACCTCTTCCGAAAGAGTTCCTACCACCTCTACCTCTGAAGTTTCCTCTCTGATATCTACCACCTCTTCCTCTTTGATTAAAGTTCTGATTAGAATTACCATTGCTTTGATTATTATGCCAACAATCATGAGATAGATGATTGGTCTTACCACATATCCAACAAGCTCTGACATTATCTTTGTTATTTCTGCCTCTTCCTCTACTTCTGCCACTTCCTCTTCCTCTTAGGAAGTTTGCTTGACTTGGAGTACCTTCATCTTCAACTGATTGTTGCTTTCCTTTGCTAGCTTTCTTCTTATCTTTAGAATACATTGCATGACCTGCACTCTTATCAACATCTCCTTTGATATCATTCTCAAAAGTTAGCATATGTCCTAACAATTGATTCAAATCAGGAGTGAAATGATGTAACGAAAGTTCTGTAGACAAAATAAAAGGCTTCCACTTCTCATCTCCTCTTAGCCCTGTGAGAATTTGTCTTACCAATTTGTCTTCTTCAATATCTTCATCCACTGCACCTAAAGAATCTGCAATGTCCTTCATCTTTGTCACATAATCAGATATTGATTGTGAAGACTTCTTCTTGAATGTAGTAAAATCTGCCCATAATGAAGCTTTCCTTGATTTGGTTGTATTCTGAGAATGCTCTTCCAAAGCATTCCAAATGTCACTTGCACTTTCAAGTCCTCTAATATGAGGAAGCAAATAATCATTCACTTCCATGTAGATTATGCTCCTTGCTTGAGCATCCTTCTTCATCCAAATCTTTATATCTGCAAGCTCTTCCCTAGTTGGAACACTAGGATCTCTCAACTCTGGCTTTTCTTCCTCTCTTGTGATGTATCCCATCAGATCTTTGCTCATAAGATGAGCTTCCATTCTCATAGACCAAGCTGGATAGTTCTCTCTATCCAACTTTTCAATTTGGAGACTATCTCCCATCCTTGCTTCACCTGTAGTCTCAAATCTTTAGTCCTTATAAAGAATGAATGTACCTTGGCTTCGAATGTTGCTCCTTTTGATCCTTTTGATAACCTTTATGTGTCTTCCTTCAATCTTTATTCACACTTTCTTCTTTTGAACCTTCGAGATGTAAAGTTTGTATATCTGCAGCAGTGAGAGTCTTCCTTTCCTCAAATTTGATACAACCTGCTCTGATACCACTGAAGGAGAGTGTAAATCTCCAAAAGAACAAGCTATTCTTGATGTTAGACCACCTCTATGTCAAGAACAACTTCAGACTCCACTCAATTTTAAAAGACAATCACCAAACTATCAAGAAATTGATCAACTCTGAAAAAATCACTTCTCAGAAAAGTCTGCTGCAGATTAATCACTCATTGACTAATCATTTATGTAAAGTTTTAGATGAAACTTTGTAGAATGTGTTGCCTAGAGGTTGCGCACCTTCATCAAGTTAAATCACTTCAAATTCTTGAGTAGATTGTGAGAAATGACTCAAACAATTCACCTATGTCTGAAACTGCCTCTCTGAAATGACGACTTTGACACCTCTAACTTCTAAGCTATGGTTCTCCTAAAGTATAACCCGTTTAATCAAATGCTTTTAGCCATAGATGGCTTACCTCTCAACTTAAATTTTGAGCCATCATTTGTGTAAAATTTTACACTGTGCACTAAGCACTGTCCATTTCTTTGACCATCGAATCTACGCCTGTTTCAGAAGACACTCAGAACTTTCTTACATATGAATGTTCCTATTCAAAATTCTCTCAGCCTGTTTGAAATTGAACTCTCAAACTTTAGCCATAGATGGATTAACTATTTACTTAGATGTGTACAAAAGGATTTCTCATAAGATTAAACAGAGAAGGAGAATTAGAGAAAAGATCGACGCGCAATTCTCTGAAAACTTTTTCTTCTCATAAATCTTCATACATCTAATGAATGACACACATAATGTTCATCTCATTCTCTCCTATCGTCTTCTCTATATCTTCTATATCTCTCTTTTTCTTTTAACTATGAGCACGTATCTATATATATATATACGAGTCTAACTCGTCATTCTTTCAAATACATCAAAATATTTACAAGGATAATGTACAAAGAATCTACAGGTCGGTAGTTAGGATGTCCTATTGGCCATATCTGTCTTTTGTCTTCTTCTTTCTTGGATTCCTTACACATCCATAACTGAGTGTCCTCGTGCATCCATGATTGATCGCTCAATCCAGCACTATGAATGGATAGGTCATCTTCCTCCTTGTGTATGGGGTTCCATTGTGGTGAGGGAACATCTCGATATGCAAATGTATGAAAGTTTATCTTTGTAGTATTTCCTTGATGTTGTAGGTATAATGAATCTCTTCCCCACTCTTGTACTACCCGCATTTGTCTCATGAAAGGTCGTCCTAATATCATTTCATAGTTGTTAGCCTTTTCAAATTTACAGATGGCTAATGTATGTTCAAATTCAACTCCACAGGTGGTTAATTTGATTCTTTCCAGTATTCCCAAGGGTTTTTCCACATGGCCATCTGCTAATTGGAGCTTCATGTGGGTGGGCCGTAAGGTAGACTTCCCCCATTTCTCCCAAATCTCCTTGGTGGCAATTCCTACTCCAACTCCTGTGTCTAGTATAGCCTTGGTCATGTACCCATTGCAAGTGACAGGTAGACACATATTACCTTCGTCTGCTTCACTAAATTCTCCCACCTTATCAACTGGAATTTGTATTTTAGATGAGTTTCCTTTTCCCTTAACTTCTTCCTCTTCCTTCTCTTTCCCTAATTCCATTTGGCTCGCTAATTGCTTCCATAAATGCGGCTTAATTTGAAGTAATTCTTCCACAGTCAGTTTGCATTGTACTTTTGTCTTCTTTAGTTCCGTTAGATTGTGTGAACTCTTTTCTGAGTTTTCTTTTCCCTTTCCATGTACCGTGGGCGCTCGGATTATCATAGATTCCTTTTCGTATTCTCCCATGTAATTAGGTAAAGTTGAAATGCTCTAAGCTTCTTCTCTATTTCTGTCTAGCATGGACACTTCTTCATATACTTCTTCTAGATTGGGATTGGGTTGATAAAATTCCACCTCTAATTCCTCAAAGGGAGGCTTCGTCATTCCATTCTTCTTCCATTGTTCTTCTCTGATTCTATTCCATAACTCCTTTGGCCATTCAGCCTCTAGGTCAGGTATGGTTGACATTGGTTTGTCCTGGGTTCTAGTTCGCTCCTGCTTGTCATCCTTCTTCCTAGGTCCTTTATCCTTGGCTTCGACATACTCTTTGTATTGATCCTCTGCTATTCTCATTTCTAGAAGGGTTGGGATAGTCTTTTCTAGGGTTGCTTGTGCTATCTCTATCAGCTTTCGACATATTGCAAGCATCTCTTTTTCTAATTCTCCTTGTGGGTAAAGCTTTTCGTGTTGCTCTACATCTGGTCCAATCTTAACTCTAGCTTGGTAAGCTTTCAGCCACATGTCTAGGTCGTCGGGTTTTGGGTCAGCTAGAATTGATCCTCGTTTCTTTGCTTCTTGGATAAGGGGTGGAATGGGAACCTTTTCCCGAGTCCTCTGTTCATTATGCTCTTGTTTGTTTCTGGGTTGTTTCCTATTTTCTTGACTCTTGTGTTTTATCCATTTGTCTTTAAGCTTTTCTCTTCTTTCTTTCCATTTTTGTGTTTTAGTATTATGGATGCTTGCACATGGGTCCTTAGAATCTTCAACTATCTGAATTTTGGGGCTTACCGTTCTTTTGCTCTCTCGTTCCTGTCCTGGTTGTTTTCCTTTTTGTTCTTTCATTTGAGCTCTTGTAATGGCCTTTAAAGGCACAGTATATTCCTTATCACTTCCAGATGCTTCTATCACTTCAATTACATTAATTGGTGCAGTGTCTTGGACTTTGGTTGGATTCTTAGGACAGTCTCTGAAAAGATGTTCCTTTCCACAATCATTGCAATATCCTTCCCAAGTCCTAGGGGGTGGTGGATTGTAAGGCCGAGGACATTCTCCAATGAAATGGTCTCCTTCACATCTATAACAAGGTCCTCTCGTCATAGGTGGTCTAATGGGTGGTCTCATGGGTGGTTGTGCTTTAGGTGCAGTATACATCAAAGTTGCTACCTCCATTCCATAAGCCTGATCATATCCTTCATATCCATAATAGGCCAAATCATAAGCTGATTCATACTCTACCATGTTGGTTTCATAGGGATAGTAATCTCCTGGGGGCAGCTCATATCCAGGGTTTGCTGGTTTTACACTAGTCATCGTTGAGGCTGGCACAATGGCTCTTTCCAAATTTTCTTCTGGCTGAGTATACTTCACAGGTACCACTTGTTGAGGTTGTGACAGTTGTGGCCCCAACACCGGTTGGGGTGGTGGATATGGTACTTGCTCGTATGGCTTTGGTGCTCTTGCTAGTGTTGGATAGGGATTGTATCTAGGCATCTCTCTGCCTGGCTCTCTAGGTGGATATCCATATGGTCGATACTGAGGTGGTTGTAAAGGGCGTGCCTGCCTATTAAATGGGCCGTTTTCTGTAGTGTGGTTGCTGTATTTTTGTTCTATGTGGCAGTACAAGGCAGTTCCTTGTCGAAGTTGTCGGTTGTAAGGATATGTCTAATGTGCACCGGTCCCTCCTCTCACACACATGTGTGTGGGGTGATCTCATCCATATAGACTACATCTCCATAACATGGGCATCCTTAAGGCTGGGTGCTGATAAGTTCTCTGCCCTTGGACTCCTAATTTCTTTGTTAGTAGGTCCGCTAATTCTTCCACATTACTAGAGTTGGATGTAATGGTACTCCGAGATTCTTCTGATTTAGTGGGGCTGGGCATGCTCTTGAGATCCTCAGCTAGATTATCTTCTAGGTCAATGCACTCTTGAAGACATTCACTTAGGGTTTGTAACCTCTTCACATAAAATAGCGTTCTTAGGGTTCCATTCATTAGTCCATCCAAAAATAATGATATCATTTTTTGCTGTGTGGGCCTCTCGGCAGCTGGGCATCTATCAACATACTGGTTGAATCTCCTGGTAGCTGTTTTCACAGTTTCATTAGGGTGTTGTTGAAAGCTATGGATCAGAGATGCAGAATTATGTTTAATCCCTCTCTTAGTGAATTCCCCAATGAATTCTTGAAAAAATTGTTTCATGTTCCCAAATTGGTTGGGATCTAATGGCTGGAACCAAGTCAGAGCTATTCCTGTGAGGGTGAGTCCAAAAGACTCATACTGCACGAAGAAGTCGTCTACTTGTTCTACCCTTAAAACTTGTTTAAATTCAGCAATGTGGTCGTAGGGTTCTCCCAATCCGTCATAATGATTTCTTATGCATTTGGCCACTTGGATAGGTCTCAATATTCGCATTGGTTCTGGTGGTCTAGGCATTACGGGGAAGGCAGGAACTGCTAGTCTAACTGGGGGTATTCCAGGCTGCCCTCCTACTGGTGGTCGAGGTCTTACTGGTGGTCAGTACTGATTACCTACTCCTCGGTGGGTTTGATTGTGTTTTTGCACTCTTGGAGTCGCAAATTGTACATGAGTACGGTTTGGAACACTCCGTTGGCTAGTTTATCCTAACATGGTGTGTTCTGTCTCTTGTTGATTTCCAAAGGGGTTCTACGAAGTAGTTGCCTGATCTATCTGAGGGAATACAAGCAAACCCATGTATTTCAGTCGAGCATTGTCTAAGGCACCAACCAACCAATATCTTCTCTAATTTTTATCTAGGTATGTGATTCTAGTTTAGTAATCTGGATGCTTCAACTCATAAAATGTCATTGGGCTTTCTTCTCTTCCTAGAGCCGGTGAGTCTGTTTGAAGTAATAAGTCTGATCCATGGATCATATAGACTTCTAACAGGTAGTCATCTTGAGGTATCAAGTCTCCTCTGAAGACTCCTGTCACCTGGGACGTGCCTCTAGAGGTCGTCACTGACTCCTCAGGGTTTGCTCTTCCTGAGTTTTCTTGTTCCACTAACTCTCCCCTTTCATTGATCATCTCGGGAAATTCAGTCACTATGTATATGTGACCTATCTTGTCCATGTATGCTCCTCCTTCATACTTAACAGCAGGCCTGGGCACAATCGTGGCATCCATGGAAGTTACCATTCTAGCCACAGATCGGTTTAAGCCATACAGGTAGATAGGGATCTCCTCGCATTAGTGGAAACATATTGTAAGGAGGTACAGTACTCTCCCTCTACAACGGTCATGAAGTTTCTACTTGGAGCTGGACCCTACATATCTTCAGAAGCCATGGGCATCTCCTCCTCTGACTCACTAGAGGTATCTGAATAGACAGAGTGGTGACTGAATTGAGCAGCACTCCCTACAGAAGATATGACACTTCTTCGGCTACTTAGCACTCTCCCTGACCTCAAGTTCATTCATGCTCTTAAGGCTCTCTAGGTCTCCAAAACTCTCCTTAGGTGGCTCCTCAAATGCCTCAAGTTGGCCTTACAAATGCTTCAAAGGCTTTGGACGATACCAAATTGGCCACGATACGATACCTGAAACCTAGGCAATATGATACTTGTAGCTACAGACGATACGATACTGCACTTGAGCACGATACGATACCAAATCTAGACACAATATCGTGCACTCCGCCGATACGATACTAAAAAGTCACGCGATACGATACTGGAAACCCAAACGATACGATACCACTTTTTGGACGATACGCTACCAAAAAGGGCACGATATGATACTGGAATTTGACCTGATATGATACCTGAATAATAGTTGATACGATACCAGCCTCCTCATATGATACGATACCACAACAAGGGGACGATACGATACCAAATTGGTATCGCGATACGATGCCTGAAAGGACACGATATGATACCTGGGAACTATACGATACGATACCAAACACTACAACGATATGATACCACGAGTGGTGCACGATACGATACCGGCAGTTAGGGGATATGATACCATGGAACTGCACGATACGATACTAGTATGGTATCGCGATACTAGGCGGGACTCTAGATGATATGATACCAAAAATGGATCGCGATACGATACTAGTATGGTATCGCGATACTAGGCGGGACTCTAGACGATATGATACCAAAAATGGATCGCGATACGATACCATTTTTGGAAAGTCAGATCGCGATACCAACCGGGCAATATGATACCACGAGTGGTATCGCGATACCAGGGCTGGTAACCGACGATACGATACTTTGGCAAGTATCGCGATACAAGGGAATTTTCGGTATTGCAATACCAAAAACTCAACCGATCACGATACTCAAGCCAAAATACCTCCAAATGCAAACATTTTTACAACCCCTTGCTCCTCTCTCACCCCTCTTCACTCCTAGCCTATTGTCTCACTCCAAGAAGTACAAAAAACACTCTGTCTCTCCCCCTGATACTTGTAGCGCCACTAATCACGTTTTTGGGTGCTTTGAAAATGTTTTTCTCAATAGAAACTTAGGGAGTCTTACCTTAGTGAGGTCTTGCTTGCACCTTGAGCTCAATATCTAGCTTTGATGGCCTGAAATGCATGATACCTCACGCGCGATACCGGTCGCTGGCTCTCAACGATACTGTTCTCTGACAAGTGAGAAATGACTAGAAATTTTTTTGGTTTTTATACTTTTTGATGACAGAACTTGAACTACACTAATTTTGGCAATTTTTTGGGACTTTTTTGGTGATCTTGGCCTACTACTACTTCACTTCTCTTCTCCTCTCCTCTCCTTCTAACTAACCCTAACTCTTCCTTCTCTCCCTTCCTTCTAACCCTAAACCTAAAAATTCATTACACACACCTCCGGGATGTGAAGTAACAAGTGCTGAAGTGATTGACTCCTTGCCACTAAACGAGTTCACTTCTACAAGTACGATTTCATCACATTGGATCTATAACCATCACGAAGGCACGTTGACTGAGTGTTCCCCGAAAATGGCACCAAAAACGTGTGTACCTAATTCAATAAGACTTAAGGACTTGTGCCAAAGAGACTAAATCTCATTTGCAACACAAGTGTGTATAGTGGGGAATTGACACACGCTTACTTGTCAATCCGATCAAACGACCTAACCAAGTGTATGAGGACATGTGCTCACATGATGGAAAATGAAGTGGTTCAGCTTATATGCATGAAAAAAGACTAATCTACCTCTCTAACTCACTAAAAGACTCAAAGTGTCTGCCATGATACCACTTACAGAAGTTTTCACTAAATCGAGGATTTTTCCCAGCTCCAAGCTTCGAATATAGTCAATAGGGTACTCTTTTCAAAGCTCTCGACAAGATGCATCTATTGAAAGTGATTTCGCTCAATTCTGACAATCGTGCTTCAAGTTATGAATAAAATAGTGAGTGGTGCGAAAAACCCACTCTCACTCCACAACTTCTACAAGCTCGCACACACACTACAGCAGCTCCAAAATAGTGGGGAGGGGTAGACAACAGTCCTACACACACACTCCAAGCATTACACACACATAGAAGATCAAAGAGAAGACGGAAATCTGCAAGGAAGAGGCAAATTCGAATTTGAGGATCTCTCCTTCTTCACAATGGCAAAAAGTCTCTACAAAGAGTCACAAACTGACTTATATACATGTGCCCTAAGTTTGGTCCTTTCACACAAGAGACCGGCAATTTATTACTAAAAAAGTGAAATTCCTAATGATTTACAAGGGATATTTTACGGCAAGTTGGGATTATGCAACTAGAGGACTCCTCCAGTGCATTTACATGGCTTGAGGGAATTCTCTAAGACTTTGAAGAAGAAAAATCATGCCCATTACTTTGAAATTTTTGGGGCTCTTCTCTTGTGCTATTTTGCTCTACAACACAAGGTTTGCACATAAGAATCATGAATAGGCAATTGCACGAAGAAGAAATTCATAGAGTACGTACTACTTTATTTGATATGCCTAAGGTTAGGCCATGGTTCATACATAGTGTGTATGAGGTGAGCTAGATGCTTATCCTAGTGGGCTATGAGTGTGCACACATCTACTTACAAATTTTCAGGATATTTAATGGACTCATATTCTAGTCCTCATTATATCTGGGAGTGCAAGATTATTACAGTATTTTACTAGATACACCTCATTCCTAGTTGGGAATGATTTGATCATAGTGATGATCAGATGATCGTCAAAGATAAAGCAAGTTTCATCCACTTGGAACATCTTGCATGTTATTATTGAGAAGACGTTGGTAGTTCCACTTGTTGTTATACTTTCTTAGCATGTCTTCACTTGGCATGATGGACTTGATTCCGAAGAGTGGACTAGGATTTACTTTGTATGGGAAATATTATGATCCATAGTTTGGATGTGACAGGTTGAGATCTTGGTGCATAGTTTGGATCATTGACATACTGATATCTTGGTCCATAGTATGGATCATTGCCATATTGTCATCTTGGATTCATAGTTTGGATCATGATGAGACTTTCTTGAGTTTTATTTTCATTACTATGAGTAAATCAAGCAGATTTACTCGAGCTTAAAGATTAAGAAATAGTTGAAAAGGATTTCCATTTATTTTTAGTATTCTTCCATAGAGAGTTGGGATATAGTCTCATTATCTTGAATGAGCATAGTATTTTTTTCATTACTCTAGTGGAGTAAGTGATTTTTCATGATTATACCATATGAAAAGCTATCAGTGGGTATTTCAGGGAGACAAGGGCAAGCTGTCAAGATCTCTACAGGTGAAAACCCATCACAAGTTAGTGTTCAAGGTCTAGGCATAGGGAGTTCGAGGACATTTCGAGTACTTATGCCCCAAACATCTGGACTCATTGGGCCTTAGAGGGATTCGTATATTATGCCCAAGGCAAGGACTACTATTCATTAGTGGAAATGCTAGATAGGAAGCACAGAGACTAGTTGTCTGCTTTTTGAGCATCTAATATTTCACACACCTAGCACACTCTACTCTTATTATTTGGAATCACAGATTCTGATTCCCAAGTTTATAGCTCCTTCTAGATCATTGAGGACAATGATCTTTAGAAGGGGGAGAGAAATTCCAGAGATGTACATGCTTGGAGGAACGAGAAGTTCCTTGCTCGAGGGATAGCCAAGGCCAAAAGCCAAAGAGTTCATATGAGGTACCTACTCATGATGGCCAAATGAGTAGAGGAACCTTAGAGAGAACTCTAGATGGTGACTAGGCAAGGGCTATAAATAGGCTAGGAGGTGAGTCTTAGGCATGTCATCCTCCACTTCTCATAATCTCATTGTAGAAGAGCTGCTCAAAGCAAACCTGAGCTATAGAATCATGTGAAGGATCAGGTTCCAGAACTCGATTCCAAAATGTCAAAAGAAGGCTCTAAGCAAAACGTTCCAAAGATACCTCTCGATAAAATAGGAGAAATGAGCAAGGCTGAAGAAGGTAATACTTATCTTCCAATCACCTACCAGGGTAACACAACCAAAGCAATCGTAGATTCAGGTGCTCGTGTAGCTATTGCAACCACCTCTTTGTGGAAGTGATGGGGCAAACCCAGATTAAGACCAATTGGAATGAAGCTTCAAATGGCAGACGGTCATTTTGAAAGACCTCTCGAATTTCTCGATGGGATAACTCTAACCACTTGGGGTGTAGAGTTTGAACACACATTTTCTATATGTGACTTTGAAAAAAATAATGTGTACGAGATGATCCTAGGAAGACCCTTCCTACAACAATTGCAAATAGTACAGGATTGGGGAACCAACTACTTGTACTTATGACACTTAGAGGTCACCACCAAGGTCAATCTAAAGGATTATACCTTCAGAGATGTACCATCCCTACAGTGGAATCCTATCCAAAAAGCAAAAGAAGATTCTATCTCTATGCATTTTGGAAGCTCTCTTGACCCATCCTGGATGCATGAGTATACTCATTTGTGGATGTGCAAGGATGCAGAGGAAGAGGAAAGATGCCTAAAAGTGAGAGAAGGAGGAACTTCTCAAGAAGAAAGACCAGCTAAAGACCCAGCCTATACATCAATGATCTTTCCAGATGAGGAATTTGAGCCTCATGGCTGGGCAGAAATCTTAGCTACCATGGACATTGTAGTCAATGAAGAGAAATGGATACCTCATTGTGATGAGGAGGGTTATGATATTTCAGTGTTCATGTGTCAACCCTTGTTGGAAGAATGTGACCCTAGTGATGTCATAGAAGAAGAAGAGAATGATGACGATCTAGAGTCCATTGTGATGGATAGTTGCTTTAATTCAGAGAAGCACTATCTAGAAGATATAGGAGTATTTACACAAAAAGAAGAAGAACCTCTCACAAGCATTAAAACTATAAATTCAAAGGAAGGAAGTGAAGAAGGTCAAAAGAAAAAGAAGAGAAAAGCAGTGAAACAAGAAGAGGAGGATTCATTGTTCGAAGTACCAAAAAATTTCAAGAAGTACAAAGTGGAAGATCGAAAAAGTTTGGTACGGATGCCTAAGAGTGAGGCCATTATAGGAGAAGCATATGACAATAAAAAAAAAAACCAAAAAGATTGTGGTGACCATTTAAGAGAATGAAGAGAGATGTGCGTACATAGGAGATGACCTAAGTGCAAAAGAAGACGCAGATCTTGCAGCTCTATTAAGGGAATATAGGGACAGGTTTGCATGGCACTATAGAGACTTAATGGGAGTAGATCCAAAAATTTTCTCTCATACTATCCCCATGACTGTGGATGCCAAAACCACCAAACAAAAGCCCTACACATACAATGACACTTATGCAGCTAAAATAAAAGAAGAAATCGACAAGCTAATTGAAGTTGGATTTATCTATGAGATTGAGCATACTGAATGGGTGTCCTGCATTGTAGTGATGCCAATGAAGAATGGAAAATTGTGAGTGTGTATTAACCTTAAAAAAGTTAATGTTGCTACGATTCGAGATAGTTATCCACTTCCAATCACTGAACATCTATTGGAGCGTGTTGTAGGCAAGGAAGTTTATAGCTTCCATGATGGATTTTCAGGTTACAACCAAGTAGCCATTGCCCTAGAAGATCAACACAAAACAGCTTTTGCCACAGAGTGGGGAATCTTTGCATTTTGTGTGATGCCATTTGGGCTCACCAATGCACTTGCAACTTTCCAAAGGCTCATGTGTCATGTCTTCAAGGAGTTATTGCGAAAGAACTTAGAAGTATATGTGGATGATCTATGTGCTCATTCCCAAGAAAGAAGATACCACATCCCTGAGCTCAGACAGATCTTCAACAAGTGTACAGAATATCAAGTGTGTCTGAACCCAAAAAAGTGTATATTCATGGTACAACAAGGTAAAATCTTAGGTCACATTATTTCTAAGAATAGAATATCAACGGATGAGGGCAAAGTTAGAGCCATAGCAGAATTGCCCAGGCCAAGGAATGTTAAAGAGGTACAAGCCTTTATGGGCCATTCTGGATATTACCATAGGTTCATCCACATGTATGCAATCATCGCAAAACCTCTTTATGCCTTGCTGACCAATTTTGAGTGGAACGATGAATGTGAAAAATCCTTCAATGAGCTAAAAAGATGTTTGTGCTCAGCACCAATACTGACCACTCCTAATTGGAATAAACCCTTCCATGTCCATGTAGATGCATCCAATCATGCAATAGGATGTGTGCTAGCACAACCCACAGGTGAAGGAAATCTACACTTGTGGATAGGATATGCAAGTAGACAGTTGAATGCAGCTGAGCGAAACTATACCAAAACTAAAATAGAAGGCTTAGACATGTTGTATGTTGTGAAGAAATTCACACACTATCTATTGGCCAACAAGTTCAAGTTTTTTTATTGATCATCAAGCTTTATTATATTTGTTCAATAAGCCTTGCAATATAGGATGCTTAGTAAGATGGTTTCTCTTACTAATGGAATACGGCTTTGAAGTGGTTGTTAGGAAAGGTAGAAACCACCTCAGGGAAGATCATTTTTCTTGCATCACTTCAAGAGAGTCACCACAAGGAGTGTCTGATGAATTGTCGGATGCTTATCTCTTCAATTTAGAAGTTGTTTCTAAATGGGCAAATAAGTTGGTACTTGTCCTAACCTTCGAGCCTGCAAACAAGAATGTGAAAATGAACAAAAAGGAGATTGTAAAATCACAAAAATATCAAATATTGGCAAGTAGCATGTACAAACAAGATACAAATGGTGTATTAGCTTGTTGTGTCGAGGATGATGAACATAGTTGTTGGTTGCAACAAGCCCATGAAGGATTGTTAGGGAATCACTATTCTAAACAACAAACATTGCAAAATCTAAAACGTTTAGGAGTGTATTGGCCTAGCATGGACAAAGAAATTCATGAGTGGATTAAGAATTGTCCAATGTGCTAGGAGAGACCCCCAGTGGAGCATGCTACTCTTTATCACATATCATTAATTCTGGATTGGAGCGTTCCATTGGTAGAATTCATGAGATTTGGAACATTACCCATTGAGGCTAATCTTGCAAGGAAACGAGGCTTGGAACAAGAGGCTCAAGACTACGCCTTAGTAGGAGACAACCTATATCGGAGAGGCAAAGATGGTTACCTAAGTTTGTGTGTTCATGAGTCATACTACTTGAAAGTCTTAGAAACTGCACATAGTGGGGTTGCATGTGGACACTTTGGGCCTGACAGAGTAATCAAGAACATTCTATTCTCAAGACTTTGGTGTCCCACTCTTCATATGGATGCACATAACTATGTGAAGAAATGTGACACATGCCAACGTGCACAATATACGATAAGAAAAGATGAGATGCCTTTGAGACCAATGATGGGAGGACGTGCATTCTCGAAGTGGGATATAGAATTCGTTGGTCCCATTAACCCCCTAGGTAGAAACTCCCATGCAGAGTACATTATTGTAGCCACAGATTAACTTACAAAGTGGATAGAAGTAAAAGCTACGACAAAGAATGATGCTCAAATGACCTCTAAGTTTTTATTCGAGAATGTGTTCACTAGATACGGGTTACCAATAGAGTTGGTAAGTGATGGAGGTACGCACTTCTTGAATGAAGTCATTGAAAAGATTCTCCAAGAATATCATTCAAACAATGCCTAAGTTTTTATTCGAGAATGTGTTTACTAGATACGGGTTACCAATACAGTTGGTAAGTGATGGAGGTATGCACGTCTTGAATGATGTCATTGAAAACCTTCTCCAAGAATTCTTGGTGATACATAAGAAGTCTACCCCCTATCATCCACAAGCTAACGGATGAGTCGAGAGCACAAATAAGGTCCTATGAAATGTATTGACCAAACTCGTAAACAATAAACGGTCTGATTGGGACAAACAACTCCATCATGTTGTTTGGCTTGTTGGCTATAAAATGGTACTCAATGCCACCCCATTTCAGATGGTCTTTGGACAGAATGTTGTGCTACCATTGGACTTCCTAATCCTAACCTTGAAAGTAGCACAAGAATACGAGTGGAATGGACATGAGTTATCCTCCAGGGTCTTTGATCTAGAATGCTTAGGTTAGACGAGGCTACGAGCAGCAGCAAGCTTTTATGCTGCAAAGAAAAGGCAAAAGGCATACTTTGATGCCTATATAAAGGATAAGGGATTGAAAGAAGAAGATCTTGTGCTGGTTTATACGCTAAAGCAACATGCCCACAAATTGGAGAAATGAGGATATGGACCCATGATCATTAATAGAATTTCCACTAGCGGTGCAGTTCAATTGGACACTCTAGAAGGTGACATCTTGCCAAACTATATTAGTGGATGTCGAGTCAAGCTGTATCAAGAACCTCTTACAGAGGATATGTTAATGAGACTCAACAGTGCTAAGAAGCGAAAAGAAGAAGACTTGAGGGTCAGAGAAGAAGCACAGGAAGAGGCTAGAGAGCACATTAGGCGAAATAAGTTAAGGTAACTAGGCTTAGATGTTGGAATCAATGTCCAACAATGGTCCAAAAATCCCAAAATTGTCCACGTATGATTAATACTTTATATACTTCCTTCAAGGAAAAGCATGTGGCGCATTGGCTACGATAGCTATCTCTCAAAGAAAGCGCCCGGGTTCAAAACCCACCGGCAATAGCGAATGCGAAAAGTTTTTATTTGTGATGTATTCTTTTTCAAAAAAATGCGGATAGGGATTTCAATGCGCACGCTCGTAGTTTTTTTGCGATACCAATTATAGCTTTATGGCTTTTCATATTGCTTTTCCTTGGGTACTTCAAAAACTATATAAAGAGGTTCTTGCTCATTTTTGATCATCACTTTTCAAGCAATCCTCTCAAGGAGATCAAGGAGGAAACTCACACACTTGGAGGAGGTGATCACAAGCCAGCTCTTGGTGTTCTAAAGCTTTGGAGGTGAAGAGTTGGTGAAGGAGAGGCTACTCTCTTGGAGCAAGAGGTCTTCTACAAGGTGGTGGTAACTATCTTTTGTGAGTTAACCTTATATTTTGTTTTTAGAGTTTCTCTACCCTAACCTCAAAATTAGGGTTGGTTGATTTAGAATTTTTTTACACTATTTTGTGAGAATAAGGTTAGCTTCGTTGCTCGTTCACTTCACACACACTTAGATTATTTCAACATAATCTAAATTTTGTATCATCATCTTCTTGGATATTCTTCCATTAGTGAGTGCAACACTTTTTATGGTTGACTAGTACTCCCATTGGACATCTATTTTTTGGAGAATAAGCATCCAGCTTATGTTCCCTATCCTTGTCTCAAGATCTCTTTCTTTTCATCTCTCACTTATCATCTTAATTAATTAAGTGTGTATGCTCAAAAGATTTAAGTTTGGAACAATCCTGGGGCCCCAAATTCCAACACTTGGTATCAGAGCATAATTGACCTACACACTTAGTTAAGATGAGTAAGATTAGAATTGAGATTGAAGACAAGTTGGATGGATCTTCTAATTATCCCATGTGGAGTTTCATGGTGATGAATATTTTAGTGACAAAGGATTTATGGTGTATCGTCAATGGATCCTTAACAAGACCCAGACGAGAAGGTGAAGAAGGAGCTATAACAACTTCAAGAGGTACTGAAATTACTATTACAAAACCAATTGAAGAAGAGGTAACCACTTCGACATCCAGAGTCACAGGTAGGTCTTTACCTACAATTCCTCCTACTGAAGATCAGGCAACGTAGGATGCTAGAGATGCTTTCACACTTTCATTCATAGCAATGAGTGTCAAAAAGCATATTCTACCACAGATCATATCTTGTTGAAGATCTAGACAAGCTTGGTTAAAGCTTGAGAATCTTTTTTAGGACATAAATCCTACTAGGAAAGCTCACTTGAGGAGACAACCAACAAATACAAGGATGAAGGCTGGTGAGTCAATTCAAACCCACATTACAAGACTCGTTGAGTTGAGAGATCAACTTCTAAATGTAGGAGTTGAGGTATCTAATGAAGAAATGGTAAATACACTAATTAATTCACTTCCTATTTCATATCGGTTTTCCATAACCACTCTTACCGTTACCACAAGAGATATAGAGGTTACATGTGAAGAGTTAGAATTCATGCTGCTTCAATATGAATATCAGCTGAAGGGAATGGAAGAGAATGAAGAAGCACTTTTATCTTCATCAAAGGGGAAAAAGAAGAAGAAGGAGAAGAAGGAAGGAAAGTAGGTCCCTTTCACCTTCTACTTATGATTCTGTATCTACTGCATCTAAAGAGAAGTCTTCTAAGAAGAAGGAAGTAATATGCTTTTACTGCAAGAAACTTGGACATTTTAAGTGAGCACGTTATAAAAGGATTGCAACAAAAAAGAAAAAGGAATCAAGTAATGTTGCAGAAGATGATAAAAAAGGGAAATCTCAAGGTGATTCTTATGCATGTATCACCATTGAGGAAGCAGCTTTTCATCAGGCAGCTTTACAAGTTTTTTCAGCAAGTCCTTGGATATTTGACTCAGGTGCTACAAAGCATACGATAGGTTGGAGAGATGTGTTTTCTTCTCTTTCCTATTCTTAAGGTAGAAGAACTACTATTGCAGACGGCAATGATTTGGATGTTGTAGGAATACATATAGTAACCATAAAGTCAAAAGAAGGTGGTAATTTTTAGATTTCAGATGTTCTTTATGTACCTGAAATGAAGAAGAATCTCCTATGTATATCTGCATTTTTAGGTGATGGTTTTAAAGTTGTATTTGAGATAGATCTTTGTAAGATCTTATCACACAGAGTAAACAAGTTTTGCAAGGTGAGCATAGAGGAGGGATCTTTGATTTGTCATAAATCATTCAAGCATATGTAGTCAAATCTTCGTCACCGGTGGAAGATATGAAGCTATGGCATGAAAGGTTTGGACATATTAGTTATGGAGCTCTCAAGAGTATCAAAGAGAGAGGTATGGTTGAGAGTTTACCCTCATTCAAGCTACCAGTTGATTCAGATATATGTGAAGGATGTCTTGAAGGTAAGATGCATAAACATGGCCATATTACAGCTACCAAGAAATTGCATATTATTCATTCAAATGTGAATGGACCTATGAGAGTAGAATCTATTCAAGGCTTCAAGTATTTTGTTCTATTCGTTGATGATTTTACGAGATACTCATGGATCAACGGTCTTAAGTTGAAGTCAGAAGTCTTTCTTATGTTCAAGAAGTTTATAGCCATGGTTGAAAATGAAAGTCAAGAAACTATCCAAATTCTAAGAAGTGATAGAGGTGGAGAATACTTGTCAAAAGAGTTCCAAAAATTTCTTGATGAGAAAGGTATTACTCGACACCTTAATATTGCTTATACACCTCAGTAGAATGGTGTTGCACAAAGAAAGAATAGAGTACTTGTTGAGATGATGAGGAGCATGATGGCATCCAAGAAGCTTTCACCAAAATTCTAGTTTGAAGTACATACAACTAACCACATTTTAAACACTTCATCTATAAAAGCTATAAAGGTAATCACACCGAATGAAGCTTATTATGGTAGAAAACCTAATGTGAGTTACTTCAGAGTGTTCGGATCACTTTCTTATGTATATATTGAGAAAAAGGATCGAGGCAAACTAGATGTAAAGGCAAAGAAAGCTACTTTTATTGGATATCCTATTGAGAGTAAAGGATACATGTTTTATGTTCTAGAGACGGGTGAACTTATTCTTTCATGTAATGCTTATATTGCTGAAAATAAGGTTTATGAAGTTATTCTTTCACGTAATGCTTATATTGTTGAAAATAAGGTTTATGATAAAGAAGCAAAAATTCTAGAGTCCATTAGTGAAAATGACAATGGATTTTTTAGAAAGATTTCGGATGTACATGTTCAGCCATATCAGGAGGGAGTTAAAATTCCTAGGATTCAAGAAAAAGTTGAAGCAAGAGGAATTTCACAACCTTCTATAGAGTCAGTTTTACAAGAGACTTTGATTCTAGAAATGGAAGAAGCTAGAGTTCCAGAAAGTCCTAGTACCCCGGTAGGACAAGTTCCAGAACATGTGGAAGCTAAAAGTTCAGAAAGAGTTTCACCACTATTTAAGGATACACCTACTTGGTTATATCAGACTTGGAAAGATAGTGGTACAAAGACTTTTACTAGAAGAACACGGAGTCAGACTAGACAACAGCAACAAGATCATGTAAGAACAAGGAGTCAGACTAGAAAACAACAACAAAAGGATCAAGTAAGTTTTGCTGAAGACTTTGAAATTCGGGATATTTTGGCACTTACTACAGTTGAAGATGAACCTGCATGTGTTAAAGATGCACTTAACATTCCTATTTGGAGAAAAGCTATGCAAGAAGACATTGATTCTATTCATAAGAATCAAACTTGGCAGCTATGTGAGGTACTAGAGGGAAAGAAGGCTATAGGTGTAAAATGGAACTTCAAAATCAAAAGGAAAGTAGATGGTACTATTGATAGATACAAGGCCAGGTTAGTTGTCAAAGGATATGCACAATAAAAAGGTGTTGACTATGATGAGACATTCACTCCTACGTCTAGGATTACTGTTATTAGGTCAATACTTGCTTTATCTCCAGTTCAACCAAGATACATTCAAGTATACTCAAGAAGAGTTCGAGAAGACTGATCCCATATGGAGGCGCAAAGTTTTGGAAAAGAATCCCACACTGCGGGTACAATGGGAAGCATACGATACGCGCTTCAGGTCAATCCAACATTTTGTCCCGTACCCCGCCAACGTGCCTGGTCGCAATTTTGGGAAGGACAACGTGAGGGAAGCATAAATAATCAATGGCTGAATTATCCATTGTTACCTAGTCCACCACATAACTACCTACCAACATAAGAATATATGGTAAAAACAATGGAATTTTGGATTGCAAGATATGCAATTGTCCCGGACTTAGTAGTTAAAATGACCAATAAGATTTTTAGCATGCTATTAACTGTAATCAAAGTCTTCCAGCATGCCAAATATACTTTTTTGAATTTCATCGGCATTACACAAGGCTCTGAAGTGCTTGTTTTTTATTTATCTACTATTCCAAGCCGCTTAACCTTGATGTCGTATTATTCACGACTTATGTTCTTGCCGTCAACATACATGCAGACTTTCGAAGAAGCATTTTTCACCGGCTTCTTTGAAATAGAATTAGAAATTTTTGTCAAGATGATTTCGAACCTTAATGCACGTCTGGTGGCTTATGAAACAAGCTTTTTTGCAGATAATCGCCAAGCACCAGAGGATGGAGTGAAGTCAACACAGTGGAAGGAATTTATGATATGTCACGCTAATTTGTTGAATCAAAGAGAGCAAGCAGCCATACAAACCTACTCATGTCACCACAGAAAGCCTGTTGGGGATGATAGAGTTCAGGAGGAGGGACGTGTGGAAGGGGAATCAAGCAAGAAGAGAAGAAGAAGAAGATCAAAGTCAAAAACTGCTCAATAAAGGATGAAGATCATAAAGTGAAAGAACCACCCTCTACCCAAAGCCCCGCAAGGGCATGCATCAGGAAACAACGTGAAACATCCAGGTCCTGAGGAGTGGAATTAAAGAACAATAAGAACCAGGACATTTCATGGGAAGGACGGACCAGGGCCAGGAACTATCCATGAAGAAGTGCAAGACAATATTTGGCAGGTAATAATCCTTCCGCTAATAGCGTGCATTATCAACAAAGTAAACAAGCTCAGAGCAATACAACAGGTCAGAAATGTGAAGACAAAGACAAATCAGAAGACCAAAAGTTAGAAAGAGGTAGAGGCTGAAAAGTTGAAGCGGGTGACTAAGAACAACACATTCCTAGTCACTAGTGGCATGCATGGAAGTCTGATTGAATGCAGCAACCCAGATGTCTGATATAAGGAATACCAAGGGGCAAACAGAAGCAAAGGACATATTTCGAACAAAATAACAAATTCTCTGACTGTCCTTATCGCTTCTTCGACCACTGGGTGCGTGTATTCAGAAGACTTAGGCAAGCAGCCGACGAGAAGCTAAAGCTTGTCAACGGATGATAAAGACAAAGAGGGGGAGAGTATTGCAGAGCAAAACAGCATAAGAGAAGAGCCCCAAAATTTTCAAATTAATGGGCATAATTTTTCTTCTTGAAAGTCTTAAAGAATTCCCTCAAGCCATGTAAATGCACTGGTGGAGTCCTCTAGTTGCATAATCCCAACTTGCTGTAAAATATCCCTTGTAAATTATTAGGAATTTCACTTTTTTAGTAATAAAGCATCGGTCTCTTGTGTGAAATGACCAAACTTAGGGCACATGTATATAAGTCACTTTGTGACTCTTTGTAGAGACTTTTTGCCATGGTGAAGAAGGAGAGATCCTGAAATTCCAATTTGCCTCTTCCTTGCAGATTTCCATCTTCTCTTTGAACTTCTATGTGTGTAATGCTTGGAATGTGTGTGTAGGGCTGTTGTCTACCCCTCCCCACTGTTTTGGAGCTACTGTAGTGTGTGTGGGAGCTTGTGGAATTTGTGGAGTGAGAGTGGGTGTTTCCCACCACTCACTATTTTAGTCATAACTTGAAGCACGGTTGTCAGAATTGAGTGAAATTACTTCTACTAGATGCGTCTCGTTGAGAGCTTCGAAATGAGTACCCTATCAACTATATTTGAAGCTTGGAGCTGGGAGAAAACTTCTATAAGTGGTATCGTGACAGACACTTTCAGTCTTTTAGTGAGTTAGAGAGGTAGATTAGTCTTTCCTCATGCATATAAGTTGAACCACTTCATTTTCCATCATGTGAGCACATGTACTCATACACTTGGTTAGGTCGTTTGATGGGATTGACAAGTAAGCGTGTGTCAATTCCCCACTATACGCACTTGTGTTGCAAATGAAATTTAGTCTCTTTGGCACAAGTCCTTAAGTATTTTTGACTTAGGTACACACCTTGCCTTTCCGCTTCTAGGCTACTTGCTTGCGGACTTGCCTTGTTTGCAATCACATACAGATTGACTATCTCAACTGCCTCTTTGTTGTCTAATAATAAGATGATACCAGAAGATCATATAAATGAACTCCAAATCATATAAAAAATATAATCTCAGAGACTTCTCTCCCATACCATCTGTCCTACACCTAGGTAGAGTACAAAGTTTGATGTCCCATACCACCAAAACGTATACCCCACATAGATGCATGCATGAGATTAAAGTCGAACACTTCTCTCAAAAAAAATACTCACAACCATAAATAATGTAATGAAATCATGAAGTGTTTCCTTCCCTCGATGGAAAGAACAGAGTCATTCCTATGACTCTATCACTCATAACTATCTCAAACATCAACTCATCTTGAGTTGAGACATGAGAAACTATGTAATAAATCAACTCAACTAGAGTTGTGAAGGATGCGGCTTGCATCAAATATCAAGCCATGTGACTTGAATCAAATATTAAATCACAATAAACCATTTGAACTCATGATCTACCGAGTAGGAGTTTGATGGGCTAACCACTTGCCCCAAAAGCCATGGTTGAGGATTACTTCCTAATCCTCCCTCTTAGGGTGTGGTTCAACCATCTCTTGCCGATTATATCTTGAGTCTAACACTCACTCTCCCTTCTAGAGATCATTGTCCTCAATGATCAATCCTTGAAATCCCCTTGAATCGATGTCCTCAACATTGCACAGTCTCTTGAACCATCTTGTTTTCAACCTTGGTCTCTTGAACCCTTGCTCTCAACCTTGGTCTCTAGAACCTTGCCTTTTTGCTTCTTGGCCACTTGCCTACGGACTTGCCTTGTTCGCAACCTTGGTCTCTTGAGCACCTTGTTCTCAACCTCAGTATCTTGAACCTAGTTCTCACCCATGCTCACTATCTTGGATCCTCAATCTAATGATTTCATTAGAATGTTCCTTTCGAGAGCTTGCCAAGGGTATCTTATACATCAAAATCTGACCTATGGATTGGGAGATACACTCAAATATTTGTTAAGCTTACCTTTGAAATTGACACATGCGCCTTCCATCCACCTTGCCCAAGTCTACTTCCTAAGTTCTGATACCAAATGTGAGAACTAGAGAATGACATGCCTGGGATTCACCTCCCAGCCTATTTATAGCCCTTGCCTAGTCACCATCTAGAGTCCTCTCTAAGGTTCCTCTACTCATCTGGCCACCATGAGTAGGTACCTCATATGAACTCTTTGGCTTTTGGCCTTGGCTATCGCCCGAGCAAGGAACTTCTCGTTCCTCCAAGCATGTACATTTCTAGAATATAACAGAGATGACACTGAACCTTGGTGTTCTTCACAACCTCAATGTTTCTTGGAACCACTCAGTCTTCATTTCTTACCATTATTATGGGAGCCCTGATCTGAAGAGATTCAGATTCCCATGGGCCTGTGAATTGTGGAAACTCTTGTAAAGAGTTAGATTCAAAATCCAATCTCTCATCTTCTTGTTTCTCTACTTGGTCTCGATAAATAGATGGAATGTCTTCGGGAAATTGATTGTGAAGATCATCAATTTCAGGAATAGGAGGGGGATTACCCTTCTCGTTGGCCCATTTCTCCTCTTGTATTTCCCACAAGAACTCTTGAGAGTAATGTTAAAATGAAAGAGGTATTCCATCATCCACGGAATCAAGAACATAAACTTTCATTGATGGTAAGCTTTCTCTTTCAACCAGTGGTTGAGCTTGTGGATGTAAAAAGACTTGGGGCTTGTTTACCAACTGCTCTAATCTCTCTAGTAATCCTTGTTGAGATATCAAGCTCAACATGTGATGATCCAGGATGACACGTACCAATTTTTCATTTCTCTAACATGTATAGTGGTCATGCTGGTATATGTCAGGGATACTTCATTGAGCTTTATTAGATTTATCTACCGAGAGTGATGGCACATTTTTTCCTTCCCAGCTCACTCATTCGCGGACATTAGGTTTTTCCTTATGTACTGATCTGCATATATTGCACTTGTTGTATTCTTGTTTTTTAGGTCATTCTTGTACATTCCTTTTATGTAATAGAATAAAAAGAAGAAGATCATTCTTCCTTGCCTCAATCTGTGTGTGTGCTTCTCCTTGAGAGTGGGAGTGTGTGTGTGAGCTCTCTTCCTTATCTCCTTCCTCGTGACATGGTATCAAAGCCAGTGTGGCTATATAGAGCTCCTAGAGAAGGCGACGGTGAAGACTATGCGGCAAGGCGTGGAGAAAATAGGGTTTCAGAAATGGCCTCTGTTTGCTAAAAAAATCGGCATGAAGGTACAAGACCTCAAAATATTTTCATGAAAGTTTCGGAGCCATCTCGACCTTGGTTTCGAGCCCGTAAGGTGGGGCCCACAAACAAAGTAGGTAAGTGTTAGAAACTGTAACTTCCGTTGTGTTCGGAAACACTCATATATTCTAGATCCAGAATTTCAAGCGATTTTGTGTACTTTTGATACACAAAAATTGTGTTTTTTTGAGATCGAATTGTCATGTCATAGTGCAACGGTGTTCAAGCACGTGCTGCTTGTAGTGTTTTGCAGTGTTGTGAATTGCTGCAAAAATGGCAAACGCAGATGCAATGAGTCAGCTTTTAAGCAATAAGCTGGATAAGAACAACTTCGATGCTTGGAGATTCAGAATGACAAATTTCTTGATGGGAAAAGGCTACTAGAAGTACATCAAAGGAGAGAATGAAAATGCTCTGCACGAAAGGTAATGTATTGGCTATCTGGCAGCATAGAGGATAGCATGATTGGACACATACAGGATGCCAAGACTCCAAAAGAGGATTGGAACAATTTGGTCACTTTTTATGAGACTAATACAAAGGCACGGAAATCGCAACTCAAGAACGAGCTGCATACATTGGAAAAGAAGAGCATGTCGGTAATTGACTACACTCTAAAAATCAAAAGCATATGTGAGCCACTTGCATCTATTGGTGTGAATGTAGATGATGATGATAAGGTGGAAGTGTGCCTTCGTGGTTTAGGAGCTGCATATAAGTAGTTCAGAACTTCCATACAGACCAGAGAAAATATTCCGAATTTTGTTGATCTGGTATCTATGCTGCTTATTGAAGAAAAGAATCTTGGTGAGGATTCAAAATCCCAAGGAAAGCCCAGTTTTGAGTAGGTATTCTACTCTGGTAGAGGAAGAGGCAGAGATAGAGGTTTTGGAAGTGGAAGAGGAAACAGTAACCAAGACCAAGGTCAACAACAGAATCATGCAAGAGGAAGAGGACAGTTTCAAGGCAAGGGGAGCCAAAGATGTCGCAGAAATTTCCAAACAAATGATTCAGGTAATGATAGTAAAGGATGTTAGAATTGTGGTAAACCTAGACACCTTGAACGTGATTGCAGGTTGAAGAATCAAAATAACAGAAGGCAACAAAACAACTATGCATCCAGAAGTGCAGATGATTCTGAGAAGTTGTTTATGGTTCAACCACACATGATGAATACGATGTCCGTTGGTGTTTCAAAATCGAATAATAATGTCTAATATGTTGATTCAGGTGCTTCAAATCACATGACCAGTCATGCAAAATGGTTTAGTAGTTTGTAAAAAATGCCAGTTCCTCGATATGTTGAAACACATGATGATACATCGCATCCTATTGAGCATATAGGAAACATAGCATTGTCTATGGAGGACGGGAAGGTAAAACATCTTTCTGATGTGTTGCATGTTCCAAATATAACAAAGAATCTGGTTTTTGTTGGCCAAATGGTTGGCCAGACATTACAAGTCAGGTTCAATGCTGATGGATTATATGTAGAAGAGTACAAGCAGGATGGAAGATTGGTTGCCAAAGGAAACAAAGTGGGTTGAATTTTAAAGCTATGGTGGAAAAGCAGACAGGGAAGTACATTCAGACATTAAGATCTGATGGAGGAGGTGAAAACATGTCAAATGAGTTCAACAGTTTTCTAAGAAATCATGGAATTTGGCATCAGTTTTCATGCAGGTACACACCACAATAGAACGGTGTTACTAAATGCAAAAATAGACATATCGCAGAAATAGCAAGAGCCTTGATGGTTGAGAAGAATATGCCTCATTGTTATTGGGCAAAAGCTATACATATTCCTGTATATATCATGAACAAAACTCCGACTACTACTATACATCAAGTTACACCTGAAGAGAAGTTTACAAGTAAAAAGCCAAACTTATCACACCTGAACGTTTTTGGCTGTATTGCATATGTATATGTCCTAGATGAATTGAGGATGAAGCTTCATCCAAAAGCAGAAAAGTGTGTCTTCATTGGATACTCCCTTGAGCAAAAGGGATATAAATGTTATAACCCATTCACACGATAGGTAACGGTGAGTAGAGATGTGGTATTTGATGAAATATCAAGCTTCTATGCACATGCCAAAGAAGGATTGAGTCTTGAACCAAATGACAAAGAAAATGCTAAAAAATCAAGTGCAAAATCTCAAGTCTTGAGTGGACCGGATGCATCACCAAGCAATAGTTCCAACTCAAATCCATGGAGTGGAAGATTACGTGGAAATTTCAGTCCAGAAAATTCATCAAATACATGCAAGAAAGGTAAAGAAAAGCTTTCTACTAGTCATAAAACATGTGTAGGTTTTGAAGATGTTGATGGAGATTCAAGAGGTTACGAAAAAAAGTCTTAATGAGGAACTTGGATTGCCCTCTACGAAGACTCCAGGAGTAACAAAGACATATGCAGATGATACAAGGAGAAGTGGCCTAGGACCAAGAAGATCTCGGAGGATGCGTAATTTAGTGCAACGATTGACATATGATAGTTACATGGCTCATCATTCTGCCTACATGACAAAGGTAATACAAGATGCTGAACCTTCTTGTTTTGAAGATGCAATTGGTAATGCAGATTGGGAAAAAGCTATGGATGAGGAGATGGCTGCACTTTATGGAAATGATACATGGAAGCTAGTTCCATTGCCACAAGGAAAGAAATCCATAGGCTGCAAATGGGTTTACAAGGTAAAGCATAATGCTAATGGTAGCATAAGCAGATATAAAGCACAATTGGTAGTTAAAGGATATGCACAGACATATGGCATTGATTATGAGGAAACATTCAGCCCTGTAGCTAAAATTTCTACTATCAGAACACTTGTTGCATTAGCTACAGGAAAAGGATGGAGTTTGCATCAGATGGATGTGAAGAATGCTTTCCTACATGGTGAGTTACAGGAAGAAGTATATATGGACCAGCCACAAGGATATGAAGATTCAAAGCATCTAGAATATGTTTGAAGGTTGCAAAAGGCTTTGTATGGGCTTAAGCAAGCTCCTCGTGCATGGCATGCAAGGATTGTTGATTACTTAACAAGCATTGGGTTTTCTATGTGTGATGCAGATCACTCACTATATGCAAGAAAGGTTGATGATGGCATCACTATTGTGGCTATTTATGTTGATGACCTGATTGTAGGTAGTGATAATGAAGGAAGCATCAAAGAGGTAAAGCAACTTCTTATGCAGGAATTTGACATGAAAGATCTTCGTGTGCTGCACTATTTCTTGGGCATTGAGTTCATACATACAAAAATAGGTATATGGATGTCGCAAAGGCAATATGCCTTGAATATGCGGCAAAAGTATGGTATGGCTGATTGTAAGCCAATTTCTATGCCATTAGATCAAAATTTGAAGTTGGATGCTACATCAGGTGAAGCATTGGAAAATGCTACTATGTACAGGAAAATTGTGGGAAGTCTTATATATCTCACAATTACAAGGCCCGATCTAAGTTATACTGTTGGACTTGAAAGTCAGTTTATGCAAGTTCCGAGGAAGCCACATTTGGATGCTCTGAGGCGCACTCTACGTTATGTGAGTGCTACTTTGGATTATGCATTGTTTTATGAAGCTAGTGTAGATTTGCAGGTTCATGGATACACTGATGTAGATTGGGCTAGTAGTACTCCAGATAGAAGATCTACTAGTGGCTTTCTTTTCTCGCTTGGAGGTGTAGCTATTACATGGAGCAGTAAGAAGCAACCCACTATTGCTTTGTCGAGTACAGAGACTGAGTATAGAGGTGTTGCAATGGCAGCATGTAAGGCATCATGGTTGGAGATGTTACTTGCAGATTTAGGTGTGGAAGTGCAAAAGCTATCGCAATCTATTGTCATAATCTTAGCAGCATACAGTTAGCACAGAACCCTGTTTTCCATGCTAGAATAAAGCATATCAAGGTACATTATCACTTCATCAGAGAGAAGGTATTAGCAAGTGATATTGATCTTGTTTATGTGAGAACAGATGAGCAGGTTGCTGATATTTTCAACAAAGCACTTGGAGCTGAGAAGTTGAAGAAGTTTCGAGAGATGGGATATGGCGTTGAGCTTGAGGGGGAGTGTTGAGATATCAAGATCAACATGTGATGATCGATGATGACACGTACTAGTTTTTCGTTTCTCTGACATGTATAGTGGTCACATTGGTATATGCCAGGGATACTTCATTGAGCTTTATTAGATTTATCTACCGAGAGTGATGGAACATTCTTTTCTTGCCAGCTCACTCATTCACGGACATTAGGTTTTTCCTTATGTATTGATCTTTATATATTGCACTTGTTGTATGCTTGTTTTTTAGTTCATTCTTGTACATTCCTTTTATGTAATAGAAGAAGAAGAAGAAGAAGATCATTTATCCTTGTCTCAAACTCTGTGTGTGCTTCTCCTTGAGAGTGAGAGTGTGTGTGTGAGCTCTCTTCCTTATCTGTTTCCTTGTGACAATCCTTGGAAATGCACATCCGGTTCGATAGAGTTTGTCTGATTGAACTATTGACTAGTTTCAAGCATAGCTTGAGCGAGCTCTGCCATTTTCATGCACATTTTTTGTTCGTTCAATCTCTAAGTCTGCTCTAAGGTAACTCTTGTCTAGGTTTGTAGCTGTTGGCCCTTCTTGAAGTCGAGCTTGGTAGGCCATGAACATCATGTCCAAACATTCTGGAGTTGGATCTGCAAGAACAGACCCCGATTGCGATCTATTTACAATGGGTGGTGGGGTGGGATGAGGTGGTGTAGATGGAGCTTGGACATGCGAGGGGATTGAGATGCAATGTCTTCTATTTTTGTTTTGGCTTCTTTTAGGCTTTCTTTTAGTTTGGATATATTTTTATTCCACTTACAATTGGTTCTCTCCCTCGTATCTTTCCATGTTCTTGTTTTCCTCTTATACGGCTCTCCTAATTCACTTGACTCTGATTACTCCACTAGTTTATCTTGTTTTAATGCTTGTGCCCTAGTAACTGCCTGTATAGGAGCCATATTACTCCTACTTGCACTTGAATCCACCACTAAACCTACCACATTAATGGGGGTAACCTTGGGCGCACTAGAGGGGTTCCTAGGACATTCTCTCGGGAGATGTTCTTTGCTGCACTCAGGACAAAAGCCTTGTATTGTGATGTTTTATCCTTGTCCCAGAGTTGATGGGTGGGGACATTCACGAGTGAAATGGTCACCCTAACATCTAAAACATGGTCCTCTAGGGGCTTGTTGTCTTACTTGTCACAAGAGGGTCCTAGGGTTAGGATTTGTATACATGACATTGGAGTATTCTGGCTCCCAATTTTGTTCCATTGGTGCCTCATATTGATACGAATAATTCTCACTAGGCTCAGGTGACTTTGTGTAATAACCATGTGGACTATCTTCATGGGGGTAGTCTGATGTAGGAGCATGAGAGTTATTTTCTGAGATCAAAGGGGTCACTAGCACCAATGCTCTATTAAGGTTCTCCTCTGCCACTGCATACTTAACAAGAATCACATTAGAAGAAGCTAGTGGTTGGTTTCCTAAGACTGGTTGTGGCCTATATGGTGCCTGATATTGCTGTTGTGGCCTATAATATGGCTGTTGGTATTGATTTTGATACCTACCCTGCTGGTAAGGTTGCAGATAATTTTGTCTAACAGCCTACCTATTGCAGGGACAATCTTGAGCCGTGTGGTTCGTGTATTTTCTCTCAATAATGCAATACGGAGCTTTAGAGTTTCCCTGGGGTTGAGCCATCATCGGATAAACATTAGCCATGTGGTCTCCTCCATAGTTGTAACATCGCTTCAATGAGGTGACCCTTGGTGTTTGTCTATTTTGAACTCCTAACGTCTTGGCAACTTGCTCAACTATCTCATCTATCTCTGTGGAGGTTCTAGAAGTATGATTAGTAGATCTATCTGAATCCTTATAGAGTTTGGACAGTCCTAACTCCTTGTTGAAATTATCTTCTATGTCAATACATATCCGCACACACTCTTCTATGGATCTAGGCTCTTTCAAGTACACATATGATCTTAACTTGGTTCTCAGTAAGCTATCTAAAAACAAGGCCACTTGTTTGGCCAGTGTGGGTAACTCTGGAATAGGGCATCTTTCTATGTATTTTCTGAACCTCCTTCCCACAAGTTGCACTATTTCTTGGGGTGTCTGCTTGAAGGTGTGGATCAAGGATGATGTGTTATGCCTGATACCACTCTTGAAAAATTCTACAATGAATTCCTCTAGCAATTGACCTATGTTTTGGTAATTGTGATTGTTTAGAGGTTGAAACCAAGCTAAGGTAGTACCCTTGAGAGTCAAACCAAATGCCTCGAGCTGGGTGAACAAGTCCTCAACCTGTTCAGATCTTAACACTTGTTTGAACTCGTCCACATGATCATAGGGGTCTCCAAATCCATCAAAATAGTTTTTCATTCCCTTGACCACTTGAGAAGGTCTAAGGGTTCTTGAGTGCTCTCGCGGTCTAGGCAATGGAAAATCATGTTCATCTCTTTGATGTCCATGTGCTCAATGTCTCTCTCTTTTAGGTCTTTCACCCTCATGTCCTGATCTCTCTCTACCCAGAGTGTGTGCAAAGCTTACCTCCGGTCTCTCTCTAGTTCTTTCCGTTTGGGTTTCATGAGCCTTGGATGATCCCGCACCTTGGAGTCCATAGGAAACACTGGATCTTGGTGGAGGGAAAATTGATTCACCTTGCCATGTGTATGCAGGCCTATCTTGCTCTGTTACCAAGAAAATTTTCTTAGATTTGTTATGTAGATAGACAACTTTGCCTGGTATCTCTAGGTCCTTGAACTCATAAATGATGACTATTGCGCTAGGTTGATCTGGCCTGAATCTCCGAAATGCTTCCTCTGTTTCTTTATTGACGAAAGTTCTATGCTTTTGTTGTCTTGAGGGATCCAATCTAGAGTGATTACTCTAGTCAAGACTGAATTACCTCTAGGAGTCTTGGGTTCTTGTCCTAAGTCTCCTTGCTCTAGGTCTCCCATCTCATTCTCAAGGATGATATTTCCAAACTCATCTGTGCTATCTGGTAAGCTGGTAACCACATACATTGTTCCTTCCTTATCAATGTATGACCCATCTTTGAACTTGACCACTAGGTGTCCAAGTCCAAAAGGTTGATCTGGATTTCTGAGTTGGATCAGTGATCGGCTCAGGCCATCCTCATAGATGTGTGCACCTATTTGGTTGGTCCTGATATACTCCAATTGGGTCTTATAGAGGCCTTGTGGTGTTTGTAAATAGGCACCACCTGAGCTACATGTGGGTCTCTCCATGTTGAAGGACATTTCTAAGTCACTTGTTTCTAAACTTAGCATGTAGGGATAACCACTTAGTTGTTGTGCCCAAGACCTCACTGTGTGGTTGACACTGGCCTCATAGGATTTAATGCTTTCTCTATCCTTGCCTAAGTGTCTACAAGACCTCACGTTCATAAGCTTTGTTTTCTAGTTCCAATTTCCCTTTGTATTGCTCAAAATCCTTTGAGGTTCCCTTGGTTTCCTAGTCCCACCTAAGGTTCAACTTCAAAATACTATATCTAATAATCCATGTATTCGTTTTTCTAGTATTGCCTACGAGCTTTCCAATGAACTCAAAATCACAGCAAACGGATTTCGTATGAGAATGTTATGCTAGTTCAGGGTTCTAGAGGTGACACACGACACCACAGGAATATCACGACACTCAACACCTAAGTGGTCATGGCACATGAAACCTAAGTATCATGACACTTGGCTCTAAATACGACACTTGGGTATCATGACACCTGTCTGCATGACACCTAGTTGGTCACGACACTCGACACCTGAAGAATATCGTGACACTTGGCCGTGAAGAATATTGCGGCACTTGGCTCTGAAGAATATCATGCCACTTGGCCTTGAGCACGACACTCGACACCTAAGGAATATCACGACACCTGGATATCGCGACACCTGGATATCACAACATCTGGATATCGTGACACTTGGCCACACGACACTTAGATGTCCTGACACTCAACCCAATGTCAGACGATATCTAGATATCACGACACTTGGGGAGTGAAAGATATTGGCGATACATGATATCTACTAAATATTGCGACACACGAGAATTCAAGTATTCCAACACTTGAACTCAACCTGTCACGACACTTGAACTCAACCCGTCTCCTCCTTGTCACTCTTATGTGCGTGTAGATGCAAAATCTATCTTCAAACCCGTGATACCACACTCACGACACTTGGTGCAGGTCGTGTCATGTCCGGAACTGATCACTCTGTCTTTTGGTATTTTGGTAGTATTTCTTCAGCACCTTAGTTCTGCACCCCCTCTAAGCTTCTTGCTCACAGCCACAAATGAAAAACGAGGTAAATGGACACTAAAAGATGGAAACTTTTGAGAAAATGAAGGTTGGTGGAGATGGTGATGATGATGAAGATGAAGGAGAAGGAAAACTCAGAAACTGAACTAAAAATGCTGATTTTTTTACCTTCCAACATCGCTACTCTACATCTTACCATCACACGCTTGTCCTCCAAGCTCTCTCCTTGACAACGACGCCAAATTTGGTGTCACTCTAGCACAATGGTAAGAACCAATGTGAGGAGATTCACCTCATAAATGTCAATCGGCGGAGACGTGAGGACTAGTATGAAGACCGTGAGCAAGTGATGGCACAAGTGCGTGAGTGAAAGCACACAAGCATGCACACATATACACAAACACAAGCACACAAAGTAAGAGCAAAGAGTGGAACAATGGAAGATCTTTGATAACAATAGAACTCTCTTACAAAGCTCAAATATACAACAAGATAACCTCAAAAATGAGCTCTCCAGCCCTTTTTATAGTTTTTTGAGTGGTTTTGGCCCTCTCCAGATTTAGTGTTCGGCCTAGTTCAAAATTAGGTTCTGGGCTTATTTGGGGGCTTAAACGGAGTCAAAGAATTATGAAAATTGGGACGGTCATACTTCTAATACTCTTCAAGCTTGAGGACTCCTGAGCTTGAACAAAATGGAGTTACAAAAATGGAAAATTGCATTTACAATGGTTTTTAGTGATAAAAATCAATATTTTTATAGGGATTTCTTTTGAAAATTTGACATGTGCTTCTTGGAGCTCTGTACATGCTTCTTGTTCTTGTGTATCCACTTCCTTGATGTGCTTCTATGCTTGTGCTTGACCTTGAGTGTCAACAGAGAGTATGGCGCTTCTACTAATCAAAATTTCTATTAGGATCCACTATTGAGCGAGATAACAGTGGGAATTGGTTTGATGTCTCGCATGATCTTGTCCATAATTTTGAGAGCTTTTCCATTTATTCATCTGCATTTAAGTTTTTGTGCTTACAGAAAGAGAATGTTTCAAATAAGTTCAGAAAAGTTCATGAAAGACACTATAAAGATTTAGGAATCATGTTGCCTGACGAGAGGATTGAGGATGTGATCCAGTTGGATGGAGTTTGACTACTTTGGAAGAGCTTGAATAGGCATTTGAGAGAAACAAAAAATCAAAAATCATTATGCTCAGTTCTATCCAAGAGTACGAGATGATTGATGCGTTCTTGATAGAGCATGAAGTAAAAGTGAACACAAAGCATAAGATTGTTGACAAGAAAGTGAAACCCATAGCCCAGCCATTGCCAGAAGATAGTCATGAGAGGTATCTACGAGTGTTAGATGACCCTATGCTTAGATGAGGAGAGCTTATAGGGCATCATTTTACTGATGAGACTCTTAAAGAGATGAAGTTTGCAAAAAAGTCATTCCTAACAGAAGAAGAGCAAAAGAATTTTATTGAAGTCATCAAGAAACATGAAAAAACAGTTGCACTTTTTTCACTTGAGATAGGGTGTGCAGATCCGAAACAAGTACCTCCCCATGATTATATTTACAGTGCCATATATGCCATGGAATATCCGGCCTATACCAGTCCCAAAGGCTCACTTGCCTAAGCTAATGAGGCTGCTAAAGGAAAAGATTTCCATGCGGATATTGGATCCATCCTCGTCTCCATATTCAAATAGGTGGTTTTCAGTGCCTAAGAAAAATGGGAAACTTTGTTCTATTCAAGATCTATAGCCTATGAATAAAGTCACAATTAGAAATCTAGGGAGAGGACCTATAGTTGACGAGTTTGTTGAAGCATTTGTGGGGCATTCCATCTACTCTATGGGCGATCTATATTCAAGTTATGAACAGTTTCAGTTGGCTATGGAGAGCAGAGATATCACAACCATGAAGACTCCATTGGGCCTTGTACACATGTGTACTTCGTTGCAAGGAGCAATGAATTCTATGGCTCACATGATGAATTCCATGAATTTGGTCCTACGAGACTTTATACCATCTCTGACTATGTTGTCTATTGATGCTATTCCTATAAAGGGGTGTGAGGAAAGAGTGAAAGATGACATCTTAGATGCTTTTGGATGTAGAAAGTTTGTTAGTGATCATATCTCCAATTGTGGGTTGAGAGATTTGAAGGGGCTCACACTTGCTTAGAGAAGTCTGTTTTTGGCGTTGATGAGTTCTTGATTGTTGGACATTTGTGTGGAAATTATGGCCGCAAGCCATACCCCGAGAAAGTTAAGGCCATTAGCAGGATTTCTGAGGTGTGTCGTAATGCTAGTGAGGTGAGAAGGTTTTTGGGAGCCTATGTATTCTATGTGATATGGATTCCTCACTTTGCTCACGTTCAAACCTCTTATATGATCTTCTAAGAAAGAGAAAGAAATTTTTTTGAACAGAGAGACAGTCAAGATCTATGCACAAATTGAAGCAGCTACTAATTGAAGCCCCGATTCTGAAGCGTGTTGACTATTCAAGTGAGAGGCCTATCATTTTGATTGTTGATACCAATCCTATTGGTATAGGCTGGGTCATAGGACAGGATGATGATGAGGGGGTAGAGATATGCATTGCGCTGTGTGCAAAGATTCTGCATGACACTCAAAGAAAATATGATCAAATAAAGAGAGAGTTATGGGGACTAGTGACTAATTTAAAGACCGATAAAGAGTATTTCATTGGGGTGAATGTGGTAGTTGAGACTGACTTTCTTCCACTGATTGGCATGATAGTAAAATCTTCCCCACGCATGATTGTAAACTCTTCATCTCCGCACATTGCTATGCTTAGATGGATCTCGTATGTGAAGTTTATAAATCCTACCTTTGTACACACAGTTGGGAAGCTGAATGCAGTGGTTGATATGCTTTCAAGAGAAAAATTTGATGATGAGTCTAATGATGGTGATGAGGTAGAGAGAGATACACACATGATGAGATATGATCCATTAGTATTTGTATATGAGTAGTTCTCTGAGATTGAGTATAATGGAGAGTGGAGAGATATAGGAAGATATGTGAGTACGCTGAAACCTTCCCCAGGCTCATGCACAAATAAGTATCAATCCATTAGGAAAGAGTCCTACAAATTTTTCTTGAAGGATGGACTTATTTGGCGACATGCTAAGGGTGAGGTAAAGATTCCACAGAGGGTAGTGAGTTTGAGGAACCTTCAGAGCAAGGTGATTAGAGAGTTGCATGAGACCTTATGGACATGTCACAAAGGATTCTATGCTACATATGAGAAGATTAGGGAAGTCTATTGGTGGCCATGGATTTATGTGAGTGTGCAAGGTTTTGTAGACACTTGTGCTACATGCCAAGTGCATTCGTCAGTTAGGCACAAAGACCCATTTCATCTGACCTACCCTCCTTGTATCCATTACAAGTGGGTGGTCGACCTTGTAACCATGCCCAAAGGGATAGATAAGATGAGATATATTGTACTTGCTAGAGAGGACTTGACCAACCATGTGGAAGTTCGAGCTCTCCATACGAAAATGACTTATAATGTATGCAAATTCCTTTTAGAAGAAGTCATCTTGAGATTTAGTTATGTTGAGAAAGTGGTTGCAAATAGGGAAAAGTTGGATGCGAGAGAGACAAAAGAGTTCTTTGATCATCATGGAATTTGATTGTCTCTCGCTACTACCTATAACTTAGAGACAAATGGAAAGCTCGAGAGAGGTCACCCTTGTTGGTGCAAGACAATCAACAATTGATGATTATGAAAAACTTTGAAGTCAAAGAATGAAGTAAAGATCAACATATGAGGCTTGAAGTTTAGTGCATGGTCAGAAGTTGAAGACTTGTATATACATGTACACTAAGCTTGTAATTAGCTCATAAAAACTTTATACCTTGATGATTCGGGATGTAAACATCTATATATACTTGATATAGATGTATTAGGAGTAGGGGAGATGATGTATGACAAGTATTAGAAGTCATTCAAAGACTTAAAAAGTAAGAAGAACTAATCCATCCATCAGATGTATACTTTTGCATAATAGAAGTGAATCTAAAAAGTTGCACCCTGATCTTTTGCTCAATGCTCTTTCTGTGTTTATCTTCTTAATGAATGCTTTTGTACAAGTCCAATTCTATAGTTGAGTGACCTTTGTACATTTTTTGAGAGTTTAAATCTAATCACGCCGAGAGAATTTTAAGTAGGAACATTTACATCTGTAAATGTGAAGAAGTAAAGACAGGTGCTAGCACAAATTCGATGCTAATGTTTTTATTAGACGTCCCTCCACACTGTAAAGTTTTGATAAAATAAGAACTCATCCTTTAAGTTGAAAGGTAACCTACTTGTGGCTAAAATAATTTGGATAAATGTTCTAGTTTGGGAGAACCATGCATTAGAAGTTGCAAGTGTCAAAGTCGTCTATACAGAAGAATAGTTTCAAACATAGGTAGATTGTTTGAATTCTATCTCAAGATCAACTTAATCTTTTGAGATGTTTTAACTTGGGGAAGGTGCAAAACCTTTAGATGACACCTTTTACAAAGGTTCATTAGAAACTTTACACATTTGGTTAGTCAATTAGTAGATTAAGTGTAGCAGATTTTTTTGAGTAATGAGTTTCTTCATAGCTAGTATTAAGTTTGATAATTTGGCATTGGTCTTCCAAAATTGGTTGACGTTTTGCATTTTTCTTGATATAAAGGTGCTCTAACATCAAGGATAACTTGTTCTTTTGGAGATTAACACTCTCCATCAGTGATATCAGAGCAAGATTCATCGAAATTAAAGAAAGGAGGACCTCGATTGTTGCAGTTGTATAGAAATCAACTTTTTGAAGATTCAAAAGGTGAAAGTTTTAAGTGAAAGCTAGAGAAAGAGGCCTAAAGCTATCAAGAAGGTCAAAAGGAATTAAATTCGAAGTAAAGGTACATTCATTATTCACAAAGCTTGAAGATTTTATTGCAGAAGTGAAGAAAGGATGGGAGATTCTCTTCACATAGAGAAATCGGATAGGGAAAACTATCCTGCTTGGTCTATGAGGATGGAAGCTCATCTTGTGAGCAAAGATTTGATAGAATACATCACAGGTGAAGAAGAAAGACCAGAATTTAGGGATCCTAGTGTTCCAACTAGGGAAGAGCTCTCAGATTTGAAGACATCGATGAAGAAGGATGCTAAAGCTAGGAGCATTATCTCCATGGGAGTCAATGATTACTTTCTACCTCACATTAGAGGACTTGAAAGTGCAAGTGACATATGTAATGCTTTGGAGGAGCATTTCCAAAATACTACAAAGTCAAGGAAGGCATCTTTATGGGCAGAATTCACCACATTCAAAAAGAAATCTTCTCAATCTATTTCTGATTATGTAGCAAGGATGAAAGACATTGGAGATGCATTAGGAGCAGTTGATGAAGATATTGAAGAGGATAAATTGGTAAGACAAATTCTCACAGGTTTAAGAGGAGATGAGAAGTGGAAGCCTTTCGTTCTATCCACTGAATTGTCACTAGATCATTTCACTCCTGATTTGAACCAATTGCTAGGACATATGCTAACCTTTGAGTAGGATATCAAAGGTGATGTTGATAAAAGAATAGGTCAAGCAATGTGTTGAAAGGATAAGAAGAAGATTAACAAAGGCAAGAAACAATTGAATGAAGATGAAAACACTACTAGCCAAGCTAACTTTGTAAGAGGAAGAGGTGGTGGCAAAGGAAGAGGAAGAGGTAGAAGCAATAAAGATGTTGTCAAAGCTTGTTGGAATTGTGGTAAGACTAATCATTTAGCTCATGAATGTTGGCATAATAATCAGAATGGTGGAAGATACAATCAAAACTTTAATTCAAGAGGAAGAGGTAATAGAAATCAAAGAGGTTATTTCACAGGTAGAGGTAGTAGAGGTTTCTTTGGAAGAAATGCACATAGAGGCTTGCAAAGTCAATCCTACCACAATACGTACTAAAATTATGCTTCAAATCAAAAGGAGGATTCAACCTTAATTATGAATGCAACTTGTGAAAGACAAAGTGAAGATCAAAGAGTTTTCTACATAGAGTGAGGGTGTAGCAATCACCTGAGTGGCAACATAGCTTTGATGACTGATTTGGAGAACAAGGTGAATAATCATGTAGTTCAAACAGGTATAACACAAAGCACAATGTGAAGTCCATTGGATCAGTAAAGGCCAAGGATGGAAGCAATCTTCTGAATAAGGTTTTGTATGTTCCTACAATCCCAAAAAAACTGATAAGTGTAGGGAAAATTGTAGAGAAAGGTTATGAAGTAAGTTTCACCAATGATAGAGTTTTTGTGAAAGACCCTAGCAATGGGTATAAATGAATTGTTTCAGGGTAGAAAGAAGAAAGGCTCTTCACATTAAAGATTCAAGGCAATGTTGGCCATGCCTTGTTCACTTATGGAGGACATAAGATCTTTGAGTTAGATCTCTGCAATAAAAGGCTTGGACATTTTAATAAAAGAGGTATTAAGGATATGATCAATAATGTTTCAGTGCTTGGATTACCTAATGTTGTAGGTCAACACATGACATACAGATGTCAAGCATGTCAATTAGGTAAGGCTCATAAGCACTCATATAATAAGCATGGTTTCATGTATTCAAAGAAGCTTGAATTGGTACATAAAGATGTCATGGATCATCAAAGGACTTTAGTATTAATGGTTCAAGATATTATGTGATTTATGTTGATGATGCTACAAGGTGGATCATTATATATGTGATCAAAGATAAATGAGAGTTGTTCAATACATTTAAACATTATGATGTGTATGCAAAAAGCATTTCAGGACAAAAATGGAAGAGACTAAGGTCAGATGGAGGGTGAGAGTATTTTTCTAATGAGTTTAGTGATTACTTGTGGAATGCAGGTATAAAAAGGGAAGTTAGTTGCAGGTACTCTCCTCAACAAAATGTTGTAGCACAAAGGAAAATAGAACTCTTGAGTTTGCAAGGTCAATGATGAAGGAGAAAAATTGCCCTAATTATTTGTGAGCTAAGGCTGTAAATACAACCACATACTTGGTTAATGTGCTACCATGTAAAGCTTTGTAGGGTAGAAACCTTATGAGGCATGGTGGGGTAAGAGACCTACCTTAGATCATTGCAAAGTGTTTGGATGTTTGGCTTATGCATATGTGCCATCTCACTTGAGGTGTAATTTGGAACCTAAAGATGAAAAGTATGTGTTCATTGATCATGATGATAAGCAGATGGGTTATAGGTTGTGGATTCCATCCACAAAACAATTCCTTGTGTCAAAGGATGTTACATTTGATGAGGAAGGTACTTGATATGCAGGTACAATTAATATTCATGCAGGTGATGAAGAAACATTGAACCAGAAGAAAGGTAAATCAAATGTTCAATTATTTGATGAAGAAGAGAACAATGACGCACAAGTTGAAGTTGAAAAAATGCCATGGTTTGATACAAAATGTGATGAACTAGAACCTTCAAGAAGTGGAGAACTCAGAAGGTCATCAAGGCACAAATGGCAACCTACAAGGTATAGCTATGATACTTCATTTTTTACCACTAAAGATTATGCTAATATGGTGAAAGCAGAGGAAGACCATTCTACATATGAAGAGACAAAAGGTAAGGAAAATTGGGGGAAAGCTATGTAGGAGGAGTATGAAACATTGTTGGAAAATGAGACATGGGATTTGGTTCCTAAAACAAATAATCAGAAGATCATTGCATGGAAATGGGTCTACAAGACAAAGAGGTATGTAGATGGAAGTGTGTCTAGATATAAAGCTAGACTTGTTGTGAAAGGATATGCTCAGACATATGGGATAGATTATGATGAGACTTATAGTCTTGTGGCAACGATCACAACTATAAGGACTCTCACAGCTATTGTTGCATGTAAAGGTTGGAAGATATGTCAATTGGATGTAAAAAATGCTTTTATAAATGGTTATATTTTAGATGATGTTTTCATGGAGCAACCTGAAGGTTTCAAGGATAAAAGGTATCCAGAGTATGTATGTAAGCTCAAGAGAGCTTTGTATGGTTTGAAGCAGGCCCCAAGGGCATGGAACTACGGACTTGTGAAGTTCTTGAAGGAGCTTGGTTTCCAATTGTCTAAGGCAAATAGTAGCTTGCTTGTTGAAGCAAGTGATGATAGGTTCATTTACATGTGCATATATATTGATGACATAATTCTTACAAGTACAGATGAGAAGGGCATACAAAGTCTTGAGAAGCAAATGGAGAAAGACTTCAAGATCAGTGACTTGGGAGACTTTTCATATTTCTTGGGCATGGAGATTTCATATACTCAACTGGAGTATATGTGACTCAAGAAAGGTATTTGAAGAACTTTCTAATCAAGTATGAAATGGAAGATTGCAGGGTAGCACCTAATCCAATGGAGGTTAATCACAAATTGAGTAGATATGAAGGAGAAGAATTCAAGGACATGAAGCTATATCAAAGTCTGGTTGGCAGTTTAATCTATGCTACATTAACTAGGCATGATTTGTCATATGCAATTGGAGTCTTGTCTCAATTCATGCATTCTCCTAGGAAAGAACCTTGGATTGCATGATAAAGGGTGCTAAGGTACATTAAGGGTACACTGAAAGAAGGTTTGTATTATGGATTCACATAAGATACAAACATCAAGATATATAGTGATACAGATTGGGCAGGTAATCCTAATGATAGGTGATCAAGTTATGGGTATCTATGTTATGTGGGAGTTAAATTAATCTCTTGGTGTTCAAAGAAGCAACATACAGTTGTTTTCGCATCCATAGAAGCAGAGTATAAAGGTATGATTGAAGCTGCAAAGGAGGTTATATGGTTGAACACTCTCATGAAGGGTTTTGACATCATTCAGAGTACACCCACTATTCATGGAGATAATATGAGTTCATTGTATCTAGCTACTAATCTTGTTTTCCATGCCAAGACTAAACATATTGAAATTCAATATAATTTCTTAAGAGAGAACGTGATTGATAAAGAGATTGAAGTCATACATACTTCTATAAAAGATCAAATTGCAGACATGTTAACCAAAAGCTTGGATGGACCTAAGTTATAGAGGTTCAAAGACATGGCAAGCATAAAGAAGATGGACAAAATCACAATTGATGATTGAGGGGGAGCTGCTGGTGCAGGACAATCAACAATTGATGATTAGGAAAATCTTTGAAGTCAAAGAATGAAGCAAAGATCAACATATGAGGCTTGAAGTTCAGTGCATGGTCAGAAGTTGAAGACTTGTATATTCATGAACTCTAAGCTTGTAATTAGTTCATAAAAACTTTATATCCTTGATGAGTCAGGATGTAAACATCTATATATACTTGACATAGATTTATTAGGAGTAGGGAGATGATGTATAACAAGTATTAGAAGTCATTAGAAGACTTACAGAGTTACAAGAAGTAATCCATCGATCAGATGTATACTTTCTCATAATAGAAGTGAATCTAAAAAGTTTCACCCTCATCTTTTTCTCAGTGCTCCTTCTGTGTTTATCTTCTTAATGAATGATTTTGTACAAGTCCAATTCTACTATTGAGTGACCTCTGTACAAGTTTTGAGAGTTTAATTCTAATAAATCTGAGAAAATTTCAAGTAGGAACATTTACATGTGTGAATGTGGAGAAGTGAAGACACGTGCTGGCGCACATTCAATCATAATGTTTTGATCAGATCTACCTCCACAATATAAAATTTTGAGCACGTAAGCACTCATTCTTTAATTTGAAAGGCAAGCTACTTGTGGCTAAAATAATTTGAATAAATAACATCTACTTTGGGAGAACCATGCATTAGAAGTTGCAGGTGTCAACGCCATCTATACAGAAGAATAGTTTCAGACATAGGTAGATTGTTTGAATCATATCTCAAGATCTGCTAGATCTTTTGAGACGTTTTTACTTGGAAAAGGTGTACAACCTTTAGATGACACCTTATAAAAAGTTTCATTAGAAAGGTTACACATTTGATCAGTCAATGAGTGGATTAAGTGTAGCAGACGTTTATGAGTAATCAGTTTCTTCACAGTTAGCTCAAAGTTTGATAATTTGGCATTGATCTTCCAAAATTGGTTGAGGTTTTGAGTTGTTCTTGATATAGAGATGTTTCAACATCAAGGATAGCTTGGCCTTTTGGAGATTAACACTCTCCATCAACCCTTCCATTGTGAAGGTGATCTTTAAGGTTTGTAGCAATGACATAAAGCAATGGCCTAGATTTCTTCCATTCGCGTTATGGGTGGATAGGATGACTTGCACTCGGTCCACAGGTTTCATGCCTGCTGAATTGATGTATTCTCAAAAGCCAGTCTTCCCCACTTAGATAGTGACATGGCTGATGCTCCCCTGGAATGATGGGACAAGGGAGAAACTTTTATCTTTAAGAATAAAGCACTTAGAGCAAGGGAACGAAAAATTGAAAGAGGCAGTCTAGAAATTAAAGGAGTCAAAGTTGAAAAACAAGATCTATTTTGACAAAACTCATCGACTCAGACCATGTAGGATCGCGGTAGATGATTGGGTATTGGTGTACATCATTACAGAGGGAGAGAGAGAGAGAGAGAGAGAGAGAGAGAGAGAGAGAGAGAGAGAGAGAGAGAGAGAGAGAGAGAGAGAGATCGAGCATGCACACACAACCAGAGAGCTAGCAAGAGAAGCAAGAAGCAAGAAGGTATGCTCACACACATACACACACACATTTACACACAAATATACACATGCATGCACACACACATATACACACATAGACACACATACACACAACTAGAAACATAGACATACACACACATACACACATAGACACACACACATACACACACACATACACACACATTTACACACACATTTACACACGCACATACACACATAGACACACACATACACATATAGACACACACACATACACATATGGACACACACACACACATACACACATAGAAACACACAGACACATACACACATGGACACATGCACACATATACACACACATACATAGATTTACACACACATACACATGCATACATACACATATATATGCACATAGACACATACATACACATACACCCACACATACACACATACACACACACAAATAAACACATAGACACACACATACACACATAGACACACACATACACACATACACACACATATA